>QANY01013656.1:1243815-1323634 GCA_003255025.1 Datisca glomerata | reverse complement strand
CCCCCCCAGGCGGAAATTTCCCAAGATGATCTATGGACTGAGTTGGAACAACCTCTATTGGAATAATTGTTGGAGACTAAAATGTATGCAAGCATGATAACTTATATGATGTTCTATATCTCCATGAATCAAGGAACATTTTTTTGCTCTCATTGTATCATTTGGTCTACGTACCGGAACTGATAACATTCAAGATTATGCAGGATTATACACAAAAGATACTTTTTTGGCTCTCTCTTTATCCCTATCTCTCTTATCCTTAGGAGGTCTTCCTCCACTAGCAGGTTTTTTCAGAAAACTTCATTTATTCTGGTGTGGATGGCAGGCAGGCCTATCTTTCTTGGTTTGAATAGGACTCCTTACGAGCTTTCTTTCTATATACTATTATCTAAAAATAATCAAGTTATTAATGACTGGATGAAACCAAGAAAGAACCCCTCAAGTGCGAAATTATAGAAGATCCCCTTTAAGTTCAAACAATTACATCGAATTTAGTATGATTGTATGTGTGATAGCATCTACTATACCAGGAATATCGATGAACCCGATTATTAAAATTGCTCCTTGAATCTATTTATTAGTTCAAGATCCCTCTTACTAACTGGAATCAAAGAATTAGTAGATATGTTCCGCCTAAAATGGAAATGGGCTAAGGTTATGAACTTCTCATCTATGATCTGATGATCGAGTCGATTCCATGATTATAAGTTCATTCCATACCGGGCCAGACCGAAATAGGGCTAGGTTATATACATTTTAATTATGAGAAGGGGTCATCCGAGCGTATTTAAATAGATACTATTTTTACATATGGATCCCTACGTCCTTACATTCCATTTAGGATTAGGAATAGGAATAATCGAACATATTTTTTACATATCTCCTTTAGGCTTCTATTGAATTGGTTTGATTGTCTATCTTTTTGATATAATATGAGGCATCCTCTGGATAATTCAAATCGAAGCAATTGGATTTCTGACTCAGGCCTATATGACATGACCGATCAATAGAAAGACTCTAACACTCTGCCTTTGTCATATATTCCATACATCACACTAGATAGATCTCATATTCATGGAATATGCTTCACTTTCAAGATGCCTTGGTGGTGAAATGGTAGACATGCGAGACTCAAAATCTCGTGCTGAAGAGCGTGGAGGTTCAAGTCCTCTTCAGGTCATAATGTTGAGAATGCCCGTTGAATTGGAAGGAAAAAGTTAGACAGTGGATCATGAAAGATTGGAGATCTTCTCTATCTAATGAATGGGGAGTTCACTTTGAAATCATCTTCTCTGCACCCACCCCCGGAGTATATGCTTCAATAAGAATGAAACAAGGGTAGATTGATACAATAGAAACCTTTGGTAAGATGCCCACCCGTTTTAGGGATTGGAAACTTACCCATTCAGTTACTTTGGCACTCGACGTTCCAAAAATGGGTACTATCGGGTCGGGTGAATTTGATAATAGACGCATGTTGGCATTGCAGCATTCCTTCTCCTTTCAGGGCCTACCCGAAAGAGAATCCAGTACTTCTTGGTCGTGAATATTTGAATTGGATGACCCACCCCATGGTTTGCTTCGGAACAAAACAATTAGAATGAGGCTCGGTCAACTGGAATGTTTATTATCCATATAGGGGATCTTTCAATGGAGAAGATCTGTCGACCTGAGATGAAGAGAAAGGCCTATCTATTTTATTTAGTTATTCAGTTAAACCAATAATTCGTTATTGTAACAGATAGCAACAACCATTTCATCCGGCATGCGTATTTTTTTATTTTTCAATGAATTTACATCTTTAATTAATGGAAATTTATTGATGTAGTGAGTAATAACTCTGGTTGTTCGCTGTTCAAGAATTCTTGTTTAGGAAGTCCATACTATCCATACATAATGTTTTGATCTAAGATCTTAATTCTTCCATGTTTCAGTAATAGTATATTGTTCCATGGAGCTAAGGTTCAAAATATGGAAGAAACTGGTGTTTTCACGACTCTAGCACCCAGTCAATTCTGTTTCAATTAATATCTATTTCATGGCCACATATTTTTCTAGCTAAGGAATGGGAAACCTTTCTCTTATTACATGAATCAAATTTTCATTTCATCCAGGAAAAGCCATATTTTCTCAATAATGTCTTTGTCATTTGATCCAATAGCATTCCGGAAGAGATTTTAAATATATTTAGAACTCTTGGATGGAGTATTAGAATGAAAAAATCCATTAGATAATGAACTCTTGGCTCTAAGCCATCTCTGGCGATGAATCATCAATCCGATCTTGTTTCAGAAGCTGGTAGAGAGTAGAGAATAGAATAGCCTGTGATGCTAGAAGAAGGGGAGAAAGATTTTCACTCTTGAGAGATCCTTCGAATACGAGCAGGGGATAGAAGATAAGGTAGGCTAAGCCAGAAAGGGAGAGAGTGGAGTTAGATCTGAAGCCATTGATTCTGTTGGAGGAAGATCCGCAGGAGAGAGAATTGCCTTTTTGTTGAAGAAGTTTAAAATAAAATAAGCTCTTGTTCACGAATCCCTTTCAGATGTAGATAAATATGTTATTTTTCTTGGGACTAGGGTTTGTGATCCTTCTCTTAATGGTAGAACAAAAATGATAAAGGAGCTCTCCTAAGCAAGCGGCGGAGTCATAGACCATTGCTTTAAAGACGAGATGGGATCTTTCCTTCTGATCCAAAGCTGTGAACCCATGGTCAAATGGCTTCCGAGGTGGGCTTTCCCTTCTCTATGGTAGCATGGTCTTCTCCTAGGCTTTCTCTTGGTGGAGGAGAATAGCTCATTAGATCCATGCCACTTCGAACTCCAAGTCTTAAGCAAACTGGCATCTACCTTGCCTTGCTATGTAGCCGAAATAGATAGATTCAAGGGGCGAAGGAAAGAGAGTTCTTTGAGTGAGAGAGATTCCGATTCAACTTTTCCCATGAGGAAAGAAAGCCTTTCTAGTGAAGCTAGCCTATTAGGCGTTGTGTAAGAGCTCTATGCTATCTATGGAATAGCGGTCAGTGCTACTTTATTGACTGCTTGAAAGTTTTAACCAAGTCTTGGATTCAGAAGAGAAGTAGGTGTAGAGGATATTGGGAAAGATCCCTCATCTGGTTAACTGCTTTCGGAGTGTCGGCTCCAAGCTAGAGAAAAGATGGGCTATTACTGAAGCTGTGAAAAAAAATTTATAGTGAAAGTTTTCTTTTCTTAGTTTAGTCACCGATAAAGAAAGTAGCTAGGCTTCCTGGTGGTATGAAAGAAAGAGACCTTAGTGCCTTAGATGACCTAGAAGGAGGATTGCTTCTCTCACCCATAGGCGCAAGAAGCGTAGCCCAAGATTCTATTGAGATGAATGAATGTCGCAGAAAGGAAGGCCTGAGAGCTTACTCCACTGTTTGTAGGAGTATTAGGGATAAAGGCATGCCTTAAGGCAGCTCATGACCTAGGGTAGGCGCATTAGACTGAATTAGTGTTTGTTTTGGAATTTTTAGCAGGAGAATAGGAAGAATTGAATGACAAAGCGATATTATCTGTTTTTAAAAGCAGACTAGAAGATGAAGGAGAAAGGGAATTTATTTAGTTAGGAAGGAAAGCAAGTGACATCTGAAAGTCTGATTTGGATTTTGCTCTCTTCCTATTACATAAATAATTACGATTGACCAGAGGGAAAAGCTCTTATTCCTCTTGTCGAATCAACCCTTCACAACGTATCGTATTACTAACAAGGACTCAAATACGTTGTATGTAAGGACGAGAGGGTCTCAAAGAGACAACCACTGTTTACTAGCAAGCATTGAAAGCAGATACAAGAATGACTCTTTGAACTGAATGACATAATAAAGGAAATAGCTGCCATCAAGACAGAACGAGATGAGGATCAAAGAAAATCGAACTCACTGTGATAAGTAAAGTGGTTCATTTTACCATAAAAGTAGAAAGAATGAAAGAGAACATATGAAACTTTGCCCAATGGAAGTGAGTGACTCGAGGTTGCCATCGCTCTTCTCTCTTGACCTGAGACTCGGTTAGGGGAGTTCAGTGAGGGAGGAGAAGAGTCAGTAGTTATTAAAAAGAAGAAATGAAATCCGCTCCAGAGTTAGGAGTTCTATGTCTAGGTTGAGGGTTGAGGAGAGTCCTTTTAGTTAATCTTAGCTGCTACCCTACTTATCCCAGCTCTAAAGGCAGCTACTGACTCGATAGCTCAAGTTGAGTCGACTGTGATTCTTCTTGTTCCGTTGAGAATGGTCTCGGAAGGCCCTCGCTCTAAAGGGGCAGCTTGATGGCAGCTATCATGCTCTGTCTGAGAGAATTGGAATGGAATTGGTGTGGTTCGCTAGCTCTTTCTTTTGAGACGAATTCATTCTAAATAAAGGAAGGCGGAAAGGCAAGGGAGCAAGGAGAGGGCGACTCAAGCCGCAGTGTATGTTGTGCTTTTATCGCACCCCCTAAACAAATAGGAAGAACTGCTATGAACAAGACTTTGCTAACCTTTCGGACAAGACTAGTCGTATGAATATCCTATCCTCCCTTTCGAAACTAGGCTGCGACTTGGAAAAACCAAACTCGAGCAAGCTGATCAGATCAAGACAATCACCAAACTAGCTAACTTAGGATATTCAGATATTTCTCGGCTTACGACTAATACTAAATAGGGGCTCAAGTTGTGAAATCAAGGGCATCTATCTTTAATGCTTGATTTTATCCTCAATCGCCTTTGGCATTAAGACCATGCATTTAGCTGTTAGGCAAGTGGTACCTGATGAAAAACGTAAGAATATAGAGTAGCTACCAGAACTGGAAAACACCATTCCTTTACTTAGGCTCCCGGCAACATGAATCCCTAACCCACAGCTGTAGCCTTGGCTGACTGAGAGAGTTGAGCTGGCTATCCAAGCTTGAGCCTAGTTTAAGCAACCTTCCACCGAACTGCCTTAACTAGAGATGGAATCTTCAACTAGAGTGGAGCTACTAGTCGTTCAAGCACAAGCCCATAAGACAGAAAGACGTACAACCTTATTCCCTCTCAAGCCCCTCACCTAAGGGAAATGAAAAACAGTCTTCAATGTTGCAGCTAAAATCAGAATCTCCTACAAAAAGCACAGAACTCAACTTCACACAAACCAAAGAATTAAAGACAGAATGGTCGAAGTACGCCGACGCTAGTCCTCTAGGTAAGTAAAGGTGAGTGGAGCGAAGGAAGAAGCTCTTACTCACTTAAGGGTAAGGTGCTAATGCCACTAGCTTGCTGGCTTGCTAGAGAGCTAGACTGGCACTAGCTTCTAGCATTTTTCAGCGGTATCCTTTGATCTTAAATGTGCTGCCGGAAGATAGCATTAGACCTTTGCCTGGAATATACCTAAGTCTCCATTAAACTACATCTAAGTGTTCTTTTCTGGGCTTCTCCATGAATTTACTCACAACACAACCAGCATATGCAATTCCGGTCGGGTGATTCTAAGGTATTGTAACCATCATAATCAGTCTCCTATACACCGTAGCATCAACAAGATCACCATCCATGTCATGAGTCAAACCATGATTTTGTTCAATAGGAAAGTGACATGGTTTTCATCCCATCATTCAGCTTTTTTGATAAACCATCCAGTGCATACTTCCGAGGAAAAGACCACTCTTCGATCTCACCACTTTTCGATGCCCAGAAATAGGTACACCCACTATCTCCTAGGTTGTAGAAGCCCTAAAAATCTTCTTTATATATTCACTTGCAGTGTTCGTAGCATTCAACAATTCACTCGTTGCGTTGTCGGTCGCTCGCTCGTACGCTGTCTCAGACTCTTTCAGAGCCTCACCTCATTCGCAGCACTCTATCAGATCCACGCTGTGAAGTGAAGATGTCAACTGTGGAGATCATTGGCAGGGAGCTACCAGAGAAAGGTACATACCTACATACCTGTGAATGTCTTACTCGTCTAGAGGAAAGGGTAGATGAGATTGAGGGCATCGTAGGTTTGGACTATTTGGTAGAGTCAATTGAGAAAAGCCACCTTGAGTGGGCAGAAAGTCTTTCTAGGATATTTTATGTTCTATTGAGGTGCTCAAGGCCCAGATTGCGGACCTTACCACAGAAGTAAACGTGGTTAAGATGGTCATTGGGAATGGCAGAGTTGGGGACGTGGATGCTCCAAGTCGGATTGGGGTGCCCGAACGTGCTATAATGGCGCCCAAGACGCAAAGGAACTGGAGAACTTCCTATGGGACATGGAGCAGTACTTCTGAGCCACTTCGCCAGGCTCAGAGGATGCTATGGTGTCGATGGTAGGCTTTCGGATAGAGAGAATGCTTTCGGGTAGGGTGGTAGGCTTCATGCTATGCTGGTATGCTTGATGATAGTCAACATGCTTAATCGGTATCAGTCTTGTTCAATTTGCTCACTAGATCCCTTAAAGGAATTGATCGACTAAAGGAAGAATTTATGCTTGACAAAGAATTAGCCTGGACCCGAGAAAGCCAAAAGGGTATCTTTCTCTTAGGAGTCGATTTAGTAGTTCACGATGAAAGGCATAATAGAGAAAGGCGAGAAAGACCAGGAAATCTCCGAGTTGAAATCGATCCCAGACCCGATAAATAGAAGTTTTCCCGGCTCTAGGGAAATTTATTTTTGTATGATCCCAAGTGCAAGTCGAAAGGCGGATTTGGATTCTGCTTTCACTACCATAGTTGAAGGAAGGATTTATTACTTTCTTACTCTTATTTCGTCACATCGAGGTAGTGCTAACTAATCAAAAATCTCCTTACGATATGTCTTCTCTTATTCAATTGATAGCTAGCGCTCTGTGGGACTGCTTGTTCGTGATGTGGATGCTAGCTGACGAGGTATACCTAGGAAAGGAATATTCCCACTAAGTAGCCCTTCGCCCCTTCTTTCTTATGCCTCTCGGGAGGAAGATTCTTGCTACTCTCATGTGCGGCTACCTAAGAGAAGATAGCAACTATCAGCTGACTACTGGAGCGTAATAGTCAAATCGCTAGCCTGTTTCACCCCTCTCGCTAACTTACTACCTCTGGCAGAAAAAAAAGGGCTATCTGCAATCAACACATTCATGCACACCACCATCAATAGGCATTCCAAAGACAGATATGCACACTACCACTACCTGCTTACTTGCTCTCATGTAGCGAAGATAGTTAGCACTACCTTATTCGATTACCAGAGAGCTAACCTCAAAGAGAGATTCTTTAAACCAAGAAAGTCACATTTACCAAATCAATAAAAAAGGCACCACCACGAGAACATGGTTACTGCTTACATGAGCGGCTGCGGTCCCCAAAACCCCAGATTTACTACTTGCTGCTAACTACCCGAAGATGCCACTCTTCTTTTCGGAAGAGAATACCTTCTTTCGTAAGAGAATAAGACTTTACGGAATGCAGCAGTAGAGTTAAGTTCATAACATCTACAACTACTTCTTTCAAACCCAACCCCCTACTCTTGCATTTTTCTTTCTGTAACCTCTTCTTCTTTCAAAGACAACAACGTATTCTCAAACCACCTATTCTTGAAATATGGGAATATTATATCAAGAAGGCCATTAGACTCACTGACTTATTCTTTCTTGCGAATTGTCTTCGATTCTAAGCCCTTACAATGCTAACTCTTTGAAAGAGAGTCACCCTCTTTCAGACCCTCACATTAGAGAGAGCATAATTTTCTCATCCCAAAGGAAATATGAATGGGAAGTGGGCATCTGAGCTACCTTGAGGCTAATTAGAAGAAGAGGATTACCTACCTTTACTGTAAGGCTTTGGGGAAGCCTGGTCTGAGTAAACTCGTGATTCTCTTGGGCAGAAAATGATCTACACCGAGGAGGGAATTCATACTACCACAGACTCAGCCACTGCAGCAGTATCCTCATTAGATACAAATTCAGATGCTACTCTCTGTGGCATATGCGTCAATGACTTTTTAACTAGCCTTCGGGTGGAATAAGATTAGCAGTTAAAGGAGCCACATCAAAGGCAATGAAATTGTGTTACGGAAATGAGTATGCTCTGGTAGGAAATTGACTGGTATTCAATCAATTAGGTAACTCTTACTTAAGCAGCTTCGCTTACTTCCCCATCTCTCTCTCAATCTCTTGAGTTCAAACCGGGGCCAAGCTGAGCTTATAAACATATGCGGCATGGTTAAATAAAGGAGAGCATTCAAATATTGTCTTTAGTGTGGATCATAGAGGCGAATTTACCATGGGATGGATTCCCAAAGGTTCTTATGACCTTGCCTGGGAGTAGTGCACTTAGCGTGGGAAAGATCCTTTTTACGGTGAAGGTAGGAAATCGATCGGAGGCTAGAGAGCGAATAAATTCCTTTGACCCCTTGTTTCGAGCCTTCCATTTTTTGAATTGCTAAACAAGATCGGATGGCGCTGACATGGAAGGAAACAAGAAATTAATCCCACTTTTTGTTCTCAAAGACGGCGCTTAGGGTGTGAAAACCTATAATCTTCGCCCATCAATTTAGACCAGCCACTGACCTATCGGACGCTTTTAAGACAGAAGTCATCATTTTTATGTTTAGAGGTCATTCTGCAAGGTCTTGAAGTCATTCGATTGGGGAGAAAGGACACACGATCCATATATAGATGAATAGTACCAGTGGAGTCGGATGATGCTAGTGCTCTCGTTTACGGAAAAAGGGGCTTCCACATCAGAAAGAAGAGCGGAACCTCAACCTGCCACAGTCGCATTAGCAGTTCGCGTGGAATCAAACTAAACAAAGGTCAACGAAGACTGAGGTGACCAAATTGAGGACGATGAGCTATTCAATTCAGATGATGAATTTGACAAAGGTTCAACAAGGATGGGGTTTCATCCCAAAGAAGAAGAGCTAGAGGTGAGTGAGCCTACGAACGACCACAGCTTATCCAATTAATTGCCAATTATGGCAGCAGACTCGAATCGATCGTTTGAAGTGAAGGCCAATATGGGCAAAAGGCTTTAAGTTGTCGACTGCAAACGAGGCTAAGAACTATCGTGAATTCAAAGCCGGGAACAAATCGGGGAGATATATTAAAATAAAGGAATTTATGGATGGATTGACTACCAATGATACAAGTAAAGTAAAGGATTGCTTTGTTTTCTAAATAAAAGGATTCGTGCACTGACTCAAGCAGGTTATTTGCTCCATAGGCTGAAAAAAAAAAGCATTTTTGAGAAACTTTTTACAGGCCCGAACAAGAGCGCAAAAGAGCTTTATTTAGAATTAGAGTAAGGGCACACTAAGACATTCCTTTTCTTGTAGTCACCGATCTTCGACCAATCAGTAAAGGGGTGCCTTAGGGTTGATTCCACCAGTGTCTGTTTAGGTTGGGGCGGTCTCGTGTACCCATTCCATTAAAGGTCGTTCGAGAGCATAGGTGACTTCAATGACAAGTTGAGAGATATCAATAATTGAACAAGTAAGCATGGTCGTACCAGATGTAAAATGAAACTAAACTACACAACAATGGGGCGGCCAAGAACAACTACGGTAGAGCGGTTTATGTATGAATGTCTCCCGGTGGACTTTCTTCTTTCTTTTACAAAAGATGAAGATTATTATCTCTCTCGTTGGAGAGGTTCTTTGTGCCAAAGCCATTTATAAGCACATGTCGAAACAGGGAAGAGATTTTTTAGTACGGGAAACTGACTCTGATGTCGCTACAAGCCCACGGTGGAGCACTCTTATTTGTCCAATTTCATCTTACCACTCTTCAAAAAGTAGATCTCGTGGTCGATTCGATCGAGCCTTTCTTAGATATATTCTATTTCATTGGCTGGCCTGGGCCGATGTAGCTAAATCCAACCAACCGCATACTCATTTAGGGGCTACTGCTCGGGGAGAACGTTGCTTCCTTTGTCTTTTTTTTATATTATTCGGCTTCGTCGGTATCTGATTCCTCTCTTTCTGCTTCATCCATTGATGCGCCATGCTTCAGTTGATTGTTATGCTTTCTCTTCCCACACTGTTACTATCTTTGCTTAGGGAGCAGTGGGTTGTACTTATTTTATAAGAATAACTGTACTTTACATTTTGGAAGACTTTCCCTCTGGTGGAAAGCGGGTTGCGAGGTTTCGGCCCGATGCAACTCCTTGAAAAAGAGTAATGTATCATGCACCGGCAGCCACGTAGGTCCCCTTGAGCTCTTCCATTTGAATTGTAGCTTTTGCGCTCGTTCAGATGAGCTAGTGAAGTAGTTCCTGAATTGCTTTTATTCAGCTGACGACGCATATGAGTAAGGCAAGGCCTCACCAATTATTGAAGAGCATTGACTCTGTGTGCTAAACTTCTTACTTATGGTCTTGTTAGCCACGCAAAATAAGACAATTCCTTTTTTCCACCATCAATTGGCAACAATTCCTCCTTTCAACCCGATGTGGTATCACTAATGCCAGGCAATACGCAGTACTCTCCATTAAGTGAGAGTTCAAGCCATGTACAAAGACCCTGGTTGAATCTGTTTGTTACTGATCGAACAAATAGATAGGCATAAGATTGAGAAGTGCTTCCCTCGCGTTCTCATTCACTATATCGAACAAGGTCGGAGGGTTTAGAACATAGAAGCTTGGGTGGGCGGGTGATGGCAGGCAGGCCTACTATATTTCTTGCTATATTTGTTGTTCATTCAGTCATTAGTCATTAATAACATATGAGAATAAAATCTATCATATTCATACCTTCTATTAGCGACCCGGGTCTTGCTTGGGTTTGTCACTTACATTGCCAAGTGGATTTGGCTTAGAGAGATCTGGATCGAAGGAAGTCTCCAACGAGTAAGGTCAAAGTAAGTATCAATAATCAAATACCGATGCCACGCACGAGGGACAGTGGGAAATCCTGTAGCTAGTGGAGAAATAGGGATAATAGACACATATACCATATAAATTAGGCGGAATGATGAAGAGAGTTAGGAGGGGAGGAAAGAAATTATGAAAGAAAGGCATGAGAGCGCCCTTTTGAGACAAATTAATTGAATATGGAGACCCGAGCTTTGATGATCGAAGTGAGTACACGAAATGGAATGAGAACCTAGTGGCCCCTTACAACCACGATAAATGACCTTCTTGGAGCTTTTTATGATGGTGGACCAGGAAGCTATAGGGAATAATCGGCTAACAGCCTTTCCGAGAAAGAAGGTGAGCCGAGTGACGGCGACGTAGAAGAGCCAGGCTATAAGAGAGTTAGGTCTGATTATAAGAAGATGTGAGTGTCTATATAACGACTACGTTGGAGACAGGTGAGCAGAGTGAGGACGACGACGATCTCCGATCGCCTTATCTACCATACGAGATAATAGACGTCTGTCTTACTCACTGCCAATTGCCTTATCTACTGTTTAATATATTCTATTAGTAGTCTGTCTTACTAACCTTCTCGTACGTCTATACTCATAGATGTTAGTAAAGCCCTTTGTTGATTAAGCAAAAGCTGTGAGGGTGAGAGCTGAATCGTTCTCTCGCCTCACTGCCTTCCCCACCTCATTCTAAAAAAAGACCAGGAGCATACATAGCTGCATCGAAGGACCAAGTCATAGCCAAATAAATGGTACACCCAAAGCCTCCCATGGCTTATGAGGTAGATTCATCTGGCCGGGGGACTAGCCAATCATGTGGGGATAGCCAAGTTCTTCATTATCAGGTCGTGGATAGCTATCTCACACCCAAGAATTCCATTTCATTGCCACCAGCCCTATCTATAGTTCCTTTTCTCGGATGGGCGGTCAGTCTCACATAGCTATCTCTAGCTAGCAACTATAGCCTAACTAGTGACCAAAGGAAAGAAAAATGTGAATTTTTATCCATCCGCTAGGTCTTACTCATACTTAGTAGAACCCTAGCTCGCTATTTCATATCATCGTGGAGCGTCCTCTTGGATATTGCATATCTTGGCTCCGTCTTAGTCCACTCGCAGGTTTCGAGCTCCTTGACTAGCTGCGTAAGAGATTTATAGCTTATAGGCCCAGGTCAACTTAGTCTCGGCTCGGCTCGTTCGTTCCGTATACTCCACTCGCCAGTGTAGGCTCAATTCAATAGTATCCTACAGTCGCCATGCATTATACTATGATTCCGCTGGGACCCACCCTAAATGAAGGAAGGGCTCTTGTGTCATCTGCGATGATCAGAGCGTTCTCTCATTTCCTCGATCACTATAAGCAACCTAGCTGAAAGATAGTCTACGGTTGGTTTTGCTAATGAACTAGATGCATGCCCCTTCCAGTCTTGAAGCAAGCTGTGTAAAAATATTATTGGAGGCTTGTTCCGGTAAATGGTATACAGTACAATCCGTGCCTGCCTTAGTCCACTCAGTAAGAGTGTTCTCAAATCCCAAGTAAAGTGTCACTCATTAAATACCACATCACAGGAAAAGCTACTAGTAGGTAGCTAGTAGTAGATCATATTCCTCTCCTCAATGAGTGTATCATTGGAGGATAACAATCCCTTGTTTAAAGACCGAAGGGACTAGAATAATAGAGTAGTTACTCATAGTAGTAGTCGCTGCTTGTTTGAGCTGACTTGCTTATCTTGTTCCACAGTCCTACAATCAGGAAAGGACAGGAAGGGACTGCTTCACACACTTAAGCTTCGAGACAACTACAAAGATGGGTTCCATCTTTCCTGGTTCCATGTATTTCCCACGATCTTAAGGAAATTGACATCCTTACTCTTGTTTGTAATTAAAGTATTAATGGAATCTTCTGTCCATCAGACTGACCTGTGAAACTGAGAAGAATGGAGGAGCGATCTGACAGTTCCTGGCTGAAAAATCGGTATTCCATTCTAGAAAATGGAAATTCAGAAAAAGCTATGCATTCCCCATGGCCCGATCAAGCTTGCATTGAATACGCCTAGGTCCTTTACTTCTATTGCTCCAAGTAAACCAATCCCCACGAGTAGGAATATCAATTAGCCTCACCTGGTTGATGCAATCGCCAAATTCCTCCATGGCAAAAAAGCAAGGCTCGAGAGACCTATCTTTTCATCAAATGAGTTGATGCTGTTAAAGTCTCCCATAGTTACCCAAGGGAGGGAACCATTCTCAGCAAGGGTTCAAAGATTGTTCCAAAGACTACGTCTCTCCACTGGGCGCGTACACAAAAGTGTTCTAGAAGTCTTTATTGAGTTGATAGGAATGGGCCTTGCAGTGGATGTGCTGCTTTGAGGGTCGATAAGTGCAGCGTGAAGCCAAGCCTTCATTTGCTGGCAAGCACCCCTATCACGTAAGGCTTCGCTAGCCTTCTTTTTCTTTGATTTGAACAAGATTCATTTTCGTTTCCAATTTACCACTTATAATCACCATTCGGTCGCAGAGTTAGAAGCTAAGGCGGTCTATCTTATCCGGTCAAACCACCCCTTTTGGCATTCCCACCAGTTGCATTGCTAGCATCATCGATGTAGATAAAATGTCGACCTAGACCCTCCATTCCGATAGCTTATTGTTGTTCCAGTCCAGGCTTATGGGCCAAGGCAGTCGATATAGATCAAGTTCCATTAATGGAATCAGTGGACTAATGATGTATGGACTCTCACAAATTGGCATTGAATGTTGAACTCGGGTCAATCGACTAGAACACGACACCATACGCAGCTCCAAAAAAACCAATTGTGAGTTTGTTGCTGCACATGGAGATCCTGATGCGCCTATAGTGAGATCTTGTTGAGGAGGTTTGTCTTAGCGCCTTTCGGTATGACCTTGACACGGCTCTCTATTCCTCGGACATAGAGATTCGCTTAGAGCATCCCATAATGACCTTAACGCATTTTGCTCAAGAGCTTAATGAATCATTTTGGCTAGCTTCTAATAACGATCAATCATGTGGCGGCGTATATGCATATTTCGGTATAGAAATGCCAGGCTAAAAAATATGAGCATATCTTTTTTTAGTAGCTGCAAGTGAGCCTGATTTCTTAGTATTAGTAAAGTCTTGATCTAAATATAGGCCTTTAGGCTACAGAGAGTTTTTTTGGGATGAGGGGAATAAGTAGTTGATCAAGAGAGATGTGAGAAGCAAACTGTACTACAATCTAACTAAGTGATGTGTGGGATCCGACAAAAGAGGCGCGTTCTACTATTGTACTAACCACCAGTGTCCATTACAGCACCTTCGCCCTACATAAGGGAATCAAGGTTTGGAACCCTTTTTCTATTCAAATGAGAAAATCCATCCGATGGTAAGGCAGATGTATCAATCCAATCCATACGATTCATTCATTAAGAAATTGATGGGTGTGAAGACCGGGCAAGGTGATAGCCGACCCGATTTAACCTACAGAAGATCGATTGACGGGAACCCACGAATAGTGGGACGAAGACACTCTCTTTTATTAAAAAGTGCATAAACGCCTCTAATCTTCAACCAACGGTCTTTACGTGTCTTAGAAAGGTCTTCGACCTCCTTCTATACTGACTTCCTTCTCTAGCTTTCAAAAAGAGAAAGACAAGCTAGAATTTCCTTGCGTATAGTGATGACCGAGATCATCGGTCTAGTGCAGCTTGAGTTATAGGGTGGTTCGGTGTATCGGTTCTCGCGGGTCCTTTTTCAAGCCCATCTTGAATACGATGCGGTAGGGTACTCGTGACCCTACTGGTGGCTACCACTGCCTCAAACTTAAATAGTGTCAATGGTTTCCTTCTTAGAATGCTTAAGGATTTCTTTAGTTTCTCTTTTCATATGGCTTATGGTCTGCCCTTTCAGGTCACAGGAATGCTTATTTGGCATCAATAAGGGTTGGATGTGAACCCCTCCCATGAGAGAGAAAAAAGCCTAGCAGCCTTTTTCTATCTATTCCTGATCGAACTCCCTCCCTGTCATCATCTCTTATGTCATTATCTCTTTCAGGCTTCTTATCATTTTCACAAAATTTTGTCCTTCTTTTCTAAAAGAAATATATCTAACCTAATGATGCTTTCAACAATTTCAGATGGGACCAATAACAAGTTTTAAGTTCCAGTTCCCATTGCTTTCCAGTAATTCTTCCATTTTAGGAAAGTAAAAGGGATTCGTTGTAGCATCAGTAACGTTCACCTATGGCTCCGTGAGAAGGGCGATGGACAGAAATGGCCTTGTTGTACCTCACTCTCGTCTTCAATGGGGTCTGCTCTTTTTTTGGAGAGTATACAATCCCACCGCTGAATACCCGAATCGAATCAGAGTTCACGCCGCTCGCCCTGAACAAATAGGAGGCGTGGGCCATAGGTCCCACATAAGCCGCCAGGTCACACCACATAAGAACACCCAACATGAAGATGCGCACTCCTCCTTGTGAAATATTCATCTTCATTGGAGCTTTTTGGTAGTAGTCGTGACCAACAGCCATCAGTTGTCGGCTCGTTGGTAAGGTGATAGCTTCAAGCCCGATTTCTGGTGGCACACCCCCCAGATAAGCACCACCCGATGAAGGGGGGACGGGGAAAGCTACAGGCCCAAAACCTTCGACCATTCTTTCTAAATCTAAATGGAGGTGCCTGGAGTACCTCATCTTGTCATTTCGCCATTGCTCATTCCCGTTAGGCCGAAGTGTTTTACCTTTCCTTCTCCGCACCCGCTCACGCTTCGGTGAACTCTCACGTGGTAAAGAGAAGAAAGTACGAAAGAATAGTAAACAGAGCACACCGTAGAAAGATTATAAATATGAGAAGTCTCCCTTGGATTCAAGAAGAATAAAATGAAGAACGGGAACGAAACGAAATGAAGCATTGCTAGCTCTAGTTTCGGATGAGCTTCTCTGAATTATGTCTGGTAATAGAATAGGGCGGCTTGCTCTGACCAAGACTCCACTTTTTGCTCCGTCCATTGAACGTATGAATTTCATGGAATGTAGATAGACCAAAAGAGGGAATGAAGGGATAGGAATAGGAATTATAAAACCATTGAAAGCTTTAAAGGAAGAAAGCTTGATAGGACACAAAATGATTAATAGGGTGAGAAGTAAAATCTATCTTTTCTTTCCTCAAGGCAATACAGATCAGAAACAAGAGGAGGAAAAGAGTCAATATTGAAAGACAGATCGATCAGATATCTCTTTTAATGAATTGCCTGATTGCGACAGCTTATCGAGACTTGTTACTAGATCAACCAAATTCCCTAGAAGAGAGCTTAAAGAGGGCTTAAGTTTAAGGAAAAGAGACCATAGAAAATCTGTCCTGAACTCTAGAATGAAGGGGATAGATTGAATACTAAAATTGTCTTTAACTACTGAAAGACTGAAATTAGCTATCGAATAGAACTCTTTATGAGGATGTGACTATAGTAAATAATTCATAAATAAAACATTCACACATTGGTAAGGTTTATAGCAAACCCTATCTTTATAAGGATCATAATCATTGAGACTGTTTGGGTACCAAGCTATCTTCTCAGTCTATTTACAAAAAATCCTTCGATGTAGTGATTAAATTGATACGAGTAGGATATGTAATACGTCCATCCTCTTTGTTTTTGTTTATTATTAAAATGAATAATAATAAGACATTCAAGGGCTGTGTAACTGCTGTTAGAATGCTTTTCTTAATCCGTTACTACTTAAGAAAAGTGAAGATTGGTTCTGTGGAGGAACGGGATTAGATACCCTGGTAGTCCATGCCGTAAACAGGATTAGATACCCTGGTAGTCTATGCGGGCCCCTGAATGTCTATGAATATGGTTGCCAAACAGTTTCCACTATGTCTGTTCTGCATGACTTTGGATCGTTATAGCTAAGGAGTCGTCACTTTCTTTCTAACTTTAGCATAGGCCTTCGCCACTGCTGAATAACGTTATGTGTTCTCCACTAACCACATGTTGAGGTTTCAAAGGCGTTTTCATGATAGCACCTTGCTATCATGAAAACGCCAGCTGTTACCATAGTAGCTGTATGAATCAAAGCGGATACTAGAGTGGGACCCTCCGAGAAAGACACCTACATTAACTAACTAGGAGCGCGGTTCTTTATTCAAAAATATGTTATGAAATGAGTCCACATATAAATGGGGGTTGCTTTGCTCATTATTTGTGTTCGTGCATTCATTCATTATTGAAATACACATAACATACGGTTCACACCTTCACTACACTAGTGATGGAGCAGATTCAGGCTAGACGGAACAAGCATTTTAGAGGATTGACTATTACAGATGGATTGAAAAGCAGCCCCAGCCCCGAGGGAGGGAGCTAAGATAAGAGAATGGAAGGTATCCTCAAATCGTCGGAGCCTCCTCCAGCCGGGTTGACTCATTGGTAGATATTATGCACGTGCTCTTACCTTGGTTATGCCTTGGATGTAGCATTTGGTGGTCTTCCCTTTTAGAGCTCGGTCAGAAGGGAAGTTACAGAATGGGGCAGTGAAGGCTCGCGAAGTAAACAACAAACAACAGCTTTTCAGCCCCCTAAAGTGATTATCAATGGCTGGTGGAGCTCAAGCTCTTACTTCTTGGTCACCACAGAAGGTAGAGGATGGAAGGCCTCTACTTATTCACCTTTGATTCCCCCTTTTTCATTTCTCCGTTGAAGCTATTCCCTGCTTTGTCTTTTCTGTGATGTCAGGAGCCAAAAGAGCTTCTTGCGATGTTTGATAATTTTCTGCTTGCATTCGTCTGGAATTTGGAAGGGTTGTTGAGAGTTAAAATTTGAGCATTATTATCCGGTGGATAATCTTCCGATATTCGAAATTAGCATGAGTTGAATCAAAATGAACATACAAAGATGGGCTGGAAAGCCTGCGAAAGCCAAATAGATCTAATTTGAAGGCTCACAGTCATCCTCCAAATCTGGTTGAAATTCCACAACTCCGTATGGACTTTCAGCTGGTGCTCACGCAGAGCTTCTAGAACAATCTCTATGTGTTTCAGATGATCCTCCCAGGTCTTGCTATAAACCCTACCAACGTGTGAATGTTTTTTTATAAATTATTTACTATAGTCACATCCTCATAAAGAATTCTATTCGATAGGCTAATTTCAGTCTTTCAGTAGTTAAAGATGATTTTAGTATTCAATCTATCCCCTTCGTTCTGGAGTTCAGGACGGATTTTCTATGGTCTCTTTTCTCACAGATCCTGAGGTCTAACACAAAGAATATTCTCTCCTCGAGTTTCTCACCTACCTTAGAGTCTTAAAGTCATTTATCACCTTCCGACTGCTGCTTAAGTTTACTCGTCCTTCACCCTCTGACCACCAACTCTCACATTCCCAGGCATGCTTGGCATAGACTAGATCACTCACACACGCATCACCCTAAACCCCGAAACATTTTTGCGACTCCACTAAGGAGTGATCAGTCTACCGTCTGCTTATTTCTTCGAGTATGGCTAGACGTAGTCGAATCACGATAAGCTTCTTCTCATTTGGAAGGAGATATTGTTAACCCAACCATTAAGAACCATGACATGGAAGATGCTGCTTCCAGGGAGAGAATCAATCTCCCTGCCATTACCACTACTACAATGACGGCGACTGAGCATACTAACACTATTAGAGAGCTACACGCCTTTAACGTTGAGATTCGTACCCTCCTCAGTACTCTATCTGCTCTTCTCGTGGGTGCCCAGAACCCTTCTCCACCACCGCATGTCATTCATATCGTCCCTCTTCATGCGGCGAACCAAAATGATGCGACCAGGAGGCACGACGCCAAGTGACGCAAACATTGGTTAATGTCTCTGAGTAGAGTAAGGCCAGAGCACACTGTTACTTTTCTCAGTCACCTTTAGGAAGGATAAGAAGGAACTAAGAAGGCACCATCACTTTTACCAATGCAGACTGCATGGTTAGGAGAGTTGGGCACAACCGTCCATCATATGTCAAGGCATTGGTCAATGGGATGCAAGTTAGGACAGACCTCATTGATAATGGGTATGGGATTAACGTAATATCACTTGCCACATTTCGGACTGCAGGTATATTTGAAAGAAGGCTGATTAGACAACAGATTGTAATTACGGGAACACCCTGATCCCCCCCCCCCCNCCCCCCCCCCCCCGACGGCGTGATAGGGGAAATAATGTCAGAGGAGGAATTTGTGAAGTAGCAAAGGCTGACCAATGGAACCTACGTGATGAACTGCGAAGTGCGGGAAGAACCTCCAAAATCAACACCGTCGTCGTCGCAGGAGGAGTTAGAGGAAGTCTTCCTCGATAGGGAAGCAGAACGAAGACCCGTTTTCCTGGCGAAGGGCATGTCTATAGATTAAAGGGATATCCTACTGAACCTACTTTGGGAATTCCAGGACATCTTTGCATGGTCATACACAGAGATGTCGGGGCTGGATCCCACCCTGGTGACACATAAGTTGGAGGTTTCCACAACTTGCAACCCCGTCAAGTAGTCGCCTCGACACTTTCGACCCGAAGTAGAGTTGCAAATAAAGTGTGAGATTACTAAGCTTATGGAGGCCAAGTTCATAAGGCCGCTATAGCACCCCACCTGCCTGGCCATTATTGTACCGGTGAAGAAAATAAATGGTCAGATACGGTGTTGTGTTGACTTCAGACACTTGAACAAGGCATGCGCGAAAGACGACTTTCCACTACCCAATGTGGACGGCTTAGTAGACGCCACAGCAGAACATGAGATTTTCTCATTCATGGATGGGTTCAGTGGGTATAATTAGATCAAGATGGCTCCAGGAGACGCCGAGAAGACTGCTTTTAGGACTCCTTTCGGAAACTTTTAGTACGTCATGATTCCATTCGGATTGAAAAACGCTGGAGCTACCTACCAGAGGGAAATGACGGTGATCTTTCACGACATGATTCATGACTTCATTGAAGACTACGTAGATGATTTGGTTGTTAAGTCTAAGGTGGTTGGCCTGCATCTCAAACACCTTTAGAGCATTTTGGAAAGATAAAGAAAGTACAAGCTCAAGATGAATCCATTATAGTGCGCCTTCGGGGTACCTCACAGTAATTTTTTAGGGTTCTGTGTACATCAACGTGGTATGGACATCGACCAATCAAAAGTGTGAACCATTAGGGACATGCCACCGCCACAGACAGTGAAGAACCATTATATGGATGGCGTTTTATCTCATCATTGGCAGAGTCAGTCAGTGCGCTGCAACGATTTTTATAACAGGGTTATCAGTTCGAATGGGCATCAGGGCAGCATAGGTGTTTCCAGCAGATCCAGGGAGATCTGTCACTTATTTTGTACATTACATCCACGACTAAGTCCATTGGAGCATTATTGGCTCAGGAGCGGGAAGGGGTAGAGTTGTTAGTTTACTACTTGCATAGGGTTTTGCGTGATGCTGAGTTAAGATACATGCCCTAAGAAAAGCATTGTTTAGCACTTGTCTTCATCATTCAAAAGCGTCGGCACTACCTGCTCGATAATAAAGTTCATCTGATGACCAGGTCTAATCTGGTTAGTTTTCTTTTGTCAAGGCCAGCCCTGAATGGGAGGCTCACTAGGTGGACGATGCTGTTGAGCGAATTTGATATCACGGTAATGACATCGAAGGCGCAGAAGAGCCAAGCTCTTGCAGATCGGTTAGCACAATTCTCGAATGGAGAGTCCGAACCTTTGGATGAATCCATCCAAGGGGAGTTCTACGAGGTAAACCTTGGTAAAAAGGTGGTGTGGGGGTTAACCTTCGATGGGTCATCAACGCATAACGGAGGTGGAGCAGGGCTTGTACTAGAAGACCCAATGGGTAACATGTTTCCAATGGAATACAAGTTGCCATGCCCTTGCATGAATAACGAAGCTGAATAAGAGGCACCGATGCTTGGCCTAAAGTATGTAAAGGAAAATGGGGCAACGTCACTCAAGGTGAAGGGAGATTCAAATTTGATAATTAACTAGGTTAATGGAAAGTTTTCCGTTAAGGAACCCACCCTCGCACAGTACAGGCACGAAGTCCAAAGGCTGACCGACACGTTTGAGAAGTTAGTCTTTGAACACACGCCCTGGTCCCGAAATCGTCATATAGATGCGTTGGCTACGCTTGCCTCAAAACTTCCAATCTCAAACCCTATCCCCATTATCGAAGTGGCTGTCCAGACTAGCTCTGCTGATACTGAAAGCCTCGAGCGGGATGTGCATCATGATTGGAGAGATAATATTTGAAGACGGTATAATGAAGGGGGTAAATGGTTGACCGAGACTTAAAATTTGTTTTGTAGTTGAAGGGAGTATTGTTCTATCGGGGAACAGATGGGGTCCTTTCAAGGTGCATAAGTGTTGAGGAAGGCAGAAGGAGACTCTAACGCTTTCATGAAGATGTTTTCTCCATGGAGGGGCCACTGTTACATAGATGCCTACAAAGGATAGGGTACTATTGGCTGAACATGAATGAAGAGGCCCTTACACTCCAAAACTACTGTACGAAATGCCAACTCCTGCCAGACCCGAAAGAAGTGAACGTTATAGAAGTTGTTACCGATTGGAGACAGCCCTACGTCACCTACCTGGAAGATTGAGTGTTACCCACAGACCCTGCATATGCCATTATAATCAAAAGAAGAAGCTCACACTTTTTTCTCTTGAGGAGAGAATTATTGCGAAGGGGGCTAGACGATTGACCACTCAAATGCCTTGGGCTCGAGGAACAATGCACAATCACGGAAGAGGTGCATAGAAGCGTCTGCGGAGAGCACCAAGGCGGAAGATGTTTGTACGAGGAATTGTTACGAATAGGGTATTACTGGCCAACCATGGAGATGGATTCAATGGAGTTTCAAGGAACTGTTATGCATGCCAAGTGTTAGGGAATGCCATACACCTGGCGGAGGTCCCTTAGCCAGTTTATACTTGGGCGATGGATTTCATAGGTCCGATCTCACCAGCATCTAAGGGGAACATATGGATTATGGATGCTATAGATTGCTTCACCAAGTGGGTTGAGGCCGTTGCATTGAAGAAAGGGACAGGTGAACAAGTCTATAACTTCATCAAAGAGAACATAATTTGTAGATTCAGACTTCCTAGGAGGATAATATCGGACAACGAAAATGCATTCACAAGTAAAGTGGTGTCTCATATGTTCAAGAACTACAACATCCGCCATGACAGATCTTCCCCCTAATACCCCAAGGGAAACGGGCAAGCAGAAGTGACCAACAAGACGTTGCTAAGGATCCTAAGTAGGATGGTTTATGAAGCTCAAGAAAACTGGCATGAGCTAGTACCCCTACTCAGGTAACACCCTTCTCATTGGTATACGGATGCGAAGCCATGATACCCGCAGAGGTGATAGTACTTCCACTAAACTATTGTCATCCCTGGGGTGGAACAAGCCACACGCCTTGGAGACTTGGAGGCCTTAGTGGAAAGAAGAGACAAGGCAAAGGAAAGCATCCAGGCATACCAATAGCGCATGGGTCAGACGTATGAAGCTATTGTGAAGCCTCGAACCTTTGTTGTGGGGGACTTAGTGTTGAAGGCAGTTGAGCATGTGATGAAAGGGATACACGCCAAGAAATTTGAGCCCAAATGGGAAGGACCCTACGAGATCACCTTCATAGCCGATAACGGGTACTGCCGACTGGCCGACCCTCAAATGCACCAAGTCATCCCAACGACTGTCAACTTCATGTACATTAAGAAATACTATGCTTAATATTGCATTTTTTCTTTAATATTCCTATCTTGTAATGTAGATTATTCCTGAAATGCAATTAAGACCGTGAGACATCTCAACGAAGTTTTGTTCCTGAAACGCATGTAAGACGTTTCAGCGAAAGTAGGTAGGCCAAGGAAGAAATGTATAAAATATTCAAATATTAAAACAAGTTCCATCTTTCTTCGCTCTATCAAATATCAATGTCTAGTGAGACTTTAACCGATGGTTTTATCCCCCTTAAAACGGAACTTAGCCATTGCAAAAACAAAGAAGGGGGAGGGGGACATTGTTGAGACTCATCACATAATTACAAAGGCGGAATTTGACTGTCATGTTAATTATATCAATTATCACTTATTTAGCGAAATATGGCCGCCATATAATGATTTAATTCATAAATTGTTTTAGTAGATAATGATTGTGCTAAGTAACGAGTAAAAATGATGTAAAACGCTAAGTATTAGCAAATGCACTGTGAAGTAAAATAACAACATGCTTTTGTATTAATTTCTTACAGATGTACAAGAATACAAGAAAAGACGATACAAAAGCTATGGTTGGGGAAACAAATCAGGAGCAAATTTTTCCGAGATGATAGGTAACGCTCTAGCATGACATGGTGCTTACCTATCTTGACTCTAATGTCATTGATCTCCACCTCTATTCCAGTCCTAATCGCATCACGCTCCGCTATTTGTGCCTTAAAATCTTCTACCTGGTTAATTTTGAGATGACGTCTCTGAAGCCTTCTGCATGTGTGAATGTGAGGATGAAGCCAGTCTATGTTCGGTCCTATAGGGGGAGGTCACACCAGCAACCCAATAAGAAAGCAAGAGCCCGGGGATCTGTATCCTCATGAGATGAGTGATCAATGATGTAGAGGATTGAGCCAACGTGGTCATAGATGTCTAATGGACCAAGGGCATTCCTCTCATGCTACTAAAGCCAATACCAGGGTCAACCATCATGCCATGAAACTCCCTCATTAGCTCGGACAGTGGCAGGGTAAAAGACTCTAGATCAAAAGAAGAATATTGGCCATTCTCAGCGATCGAGCTATCTTCATCTTATCCGACCTTGAAAGTAGAAGCTAGACCGGTACGGTCCTCTGCAATACTATGAGCATCCTAAGAAGACTCGACGGGCCTCCCTCTCGACCCCCGCCTCATTTTCCATCACTGGATGCACGGAAGGCTCACCTCGCAGCATAGGTCGTGCCCTAGTGGGAAGTCCAAAAATGTTAAAGTATGTGGGTGAGGCTAATCCCGATATCATCTAGATTTTCCAAGGTTATATCAAGACCAACTGAGCGTTCACCCCATGGATTCACAATAGATTGAGGTATGAAAACTCAAAAAAGTACCCAAAGATTTCGATATCAGTAGAAAAGGTTAGACGCTTCGGAAGTTTGTTACTACACCACGCCCATGCCCTGGGCGGATCGACATAGCCAATAGCAGACTGAGACGAAGAAGAGGCACACATTAAGAATCGCTCCCAGGTGAACATCTGTAAGAATGATAGATCAATATAAGAGTTGATCTTGTAACATCCCAAATTCCTCTCGAGATCTTCGCAGAGGTCATCCAACAAGTAATATAGATTGCCCAACAATATCGGTGCTAGGGGGATACGACGACCCTTAGCAAGGCTGATGGCCATTGTAACTCGCGCACTTACCATATCATCAGGTCGACTTACAAACCCCAGGCGCGACCTCCCACGCCGCCACGGGGGGACCCCGGGTGAAACTCCCACCCCCGTGGGGCGGCCTCCCACGTCGCCACGGGGGGACCCCGGGCTCGGCCTCCCACGCCACCACGAGGGGAACCCCGTGCGTGGCATCCCACGCCCCGTAGGGGGAACCCCAAGCGCTCCCACGCTGTCACAGGGAACCCGTGGCGCAGCCTCCCATGTTACGTCATTTTATGGATGTGACACATTTTAAGCATGGTGTCACGTTTTTAGTGTGTGATCACGTTTTAAGCATGCGACCCTTGTTGGTGTCAGTTTATGTCTGGACACGCGATCATTGCTGGTGTCAATCTATGTTTGGACACACAATTCTTATTGGTATCAGTTTCTATCTAGACACGCGATTTGCATGTGTGTGGTCCCCACTCAACCCCATCTATATAAAGGGGTCTGTAGCACCATTATGAAGGGATCAATTCTCATAGATACCGAGGTCTAACACGAAGAATATTCTCTCCTCGAGTTTCTCACCTACCTTAGAGTCTTTAAGGCATTTGTCACCTTCCGACAGCTGCCTAATATTTCTTGTCATTCACCCACCGACCACCGACTCTCATGTTCCCACGCATATTTGGCATAGACTAGATCACTCACACACACATCACCCTAAACCCCAAATCATTCACTTAAACAATTATATTTATATATTGCTACACTAATAAAACACTCAGAGATCATGGCTCTTAGGCTCATCCCAGGTCATTTTGGCGTGTCCAACCGAGTACAGTAAAATACAAAGACTCAGGTATACCAAAAATATAGAATACAAGCTCTCCCTCACTCAGATAATAGACCTCCATCGATGCTTGTTGAGAGTTACAAATTGATAGTCTTCTAGTCTTCTTTCTTATGCCTTTCTTTCTTGCTAATTGGGAACAAAATCAATCACCTACTGGATTCTGTTTCTTTGTGAATATATATGTGAGATGATGCTGTGATTGTCTTAGTTAATTGATTTAGTTACTAGCATACTTGACAGTTACGAATAATTTTCATAACAGTCCAATAAAACTGGATAACTAACTTACGTACGTACACTAATAAAATACTCGTCATTTTGATTTTCATCACGTTGGATGCCGCCATGTATTAATCCACCTCTTGATAAAAAATACAATAAATTACTAATATGTCAGTCATAGGAAGTGATGACTGATGCACATTAATTTGATCGGAACATGCCTCGTTCTTAAAATCCATCAATATTTGGGTAAGAATATATTATTTGATCGAAGAGCATAATAAATATGTGAGTTCAAACTAAAAGGTAAGTCAGGTGATCTACACGGCTACACTTCAAACGCACTTAGAGAATTATTTCCTTCGAAATTCTAGTATGAACCCTCTTGGCTAAAACTTCTTAGCAATCATGACAGTTGGCGTTAAAGTCAATGATGACTGAGTTATCTTAACTTCTCTGTAAGAGTTTTTTAGGGTGAGGTACATCAAAGATAAATGTCAAAATCAAAATTAGATGCCTTTTAAGGCACCTTCTAGCTAGGCTTCTACACTATGATAAAAATTAAGACAATAATAAAAAAAAGGAAACGAAGTTAAATGCCAAAAAAAATTAATTAATAAGATAAATACAGGCATAAGATTTGGAAATTTTACAATCATACACGGAAATGGAGAAAAATTTAAAGGTCAATATGCAAAGGGCCGTGAACAATTGAAAGCTACTTTCCTTTTAGTTTAGGTCATTAAGACTCATAACTAACGCGTTTCAATTCTTCACCCACTATATTAGAAAAAGAGCTAACCTCTCCCATCCAAACTATTCACATCTCTCTATCTCTAGCAAGAGTAGGAGATGGAAAGAGTCCAAAAATCCAAAGAAAATGAATCCCACAAGGAAAAACCTCATGTATGGGACTGTGGTAGCACACTCTATGACTCCTTTGAGCTCAACTCCTTCAAACGTCACCTTGACTCGGCTATATCATCCCGAACCTTATCCATGCCTCATTTACCCGACCGTCGAGCTCTCCTGCCACCTCCATCTTCGGTGCTCGTGTCGAAAAAGCCCTCGAAGATCTCTAGATCTCTTCACAAACTTCTCCGGTCGGTCTTCAAGCCAAAGCCAAACTCTAGTCCAGTTTTTGGAGGTGGCCGTGATCAACCTAGGGATGGATTTTATGTTGTTTATGATGAAGTAGGGGCACTTGCGACAATTCCAGAAGCTCCGGAGATCGATTTCGGAGGGTTTTCACCGGAAATTAGCTCGTTGGTGAGGAGGACTGGATCGGAGAGATTTACGGTGAATTCAATTGGTATTTCATGTGCTTAATTAATTAAGATCCTAAAATATGAATATTTTGACGTATATCTTTCCTTGTAAAGTAGGTTTAATATATGTAGTTTGACTTTATTATATTGCTTAGGCTTCTGTATAACTTAGAAAATAACATGTTTAAGCCACACCCATGCACCTTTTTTTTCTTGAACTAATCAAATATTGTTGATTATCTTTACTTTTTTTGCTCAGAATTTTATTGATTATCTTACAAGAGGGATTAATTATTTGTTTATTTTTCAGTGATATACTATAAGATCCTCTTTTATTTACGCTAAATAATTCATAAGACGAGTTAATTATGATTCGACTCAAACTCGTAGATAGGTGCCGGTTATAATTAAGTGATTTATCACTGAACAAGTTTTGAAATTACTCTAATTTCTTAAGTAATGAATGACTCTTAGCGCTAGTGGCTCGTCCTTATAAACAATGGATTTATGGTCTAATTAAATGGAAATTATGATTTTGTTTGCCTTTTCCAGAAGGAAATTAGTATTCTTAAATGGAATTAACTAATTAGGTGGTTGGAAAAATCAGAAATTTTGGCCTGATTTTATGGAAGCTTAATCAATTTCTCTATTATTTAGTATTGGTTTTAGTCAAATAATCTATTTCTCTAATATTATATTGCTTTGCATGGCGATTACCGGGGCGATGCCAATCATGTGATTGAATTAAATTTCCGGTATTGCTGCCATTCTTTTTCTTTCTTTGACAAAAATACAAATCAATAGGAAAATATAAATTCATAGGAGATTTGATACGTAGCATTACTTGATAGTGTAAATGTTTGTATTCACTTGAGTTTTCATATTAAAAATGGATTTTATTTATATGGTTAAAATGGTGGTCAGTTGGTACATCAGATCAGATTTATTATAATTGTTTACAATAGAAAAATAGAGGATCTGGGGGAACGTGATATTTCACTTGGTTTAACATCCGTTTCTCCTAGGTCACTTTTACATGTTGATTTCATGTTACGGTCGTTCTTTCTCAAATTAACTTTCCTACGCAGATCATCCACATTGGCTTTAGAACTTCAAGTTGACTGACATAAGCGGCTAAGCTCATTAATCCTTGTACATCTACCCTTCTTAATTTGTCCGTCTATTAAATATACAAATAAGACAAGTCATCAATCAAAGTAGAAAAATTAGAGGAGTTGCACCAAAAAAAATTAGAGGAGAGACGAAAGTCTGTGGCCTAACTAAGTAGTTAAGAGTGTGTTATAGTTAGATGATTAATTATTTAATCATACCATTTTCGCTTCCTTTTATTAAAGCAAAGTAGATCAACCACATTCTTGGATAAGTAATGCTAAATGAAAATAATATAAAAGAAAATCTCCACAATTAGTTTCCTTTCCTCCGAGGGTTTAGCTCAGATGGTTGTAGTGAGAGTCTGTATCTATATAATTCAGGGTTTGATCTCCACAAATTCCTCTTCTTCCTTTGACTCCTTTGACGTGCATGTATGCATCACATCATAGCGTTGATAGTATACCACATTTGCTTAATCGTGCAAATGCTAAAATAAGATTATCAATTAATTTTGTGAGAATCACATTAATTTTAGTTTTAAATGAGGAGTTAAATAAATGACCGGACAATTAAAGATAAACAAAATTGATCCAAATGTGAATAAATTAATAACTCACATCAAACCGGTTGTGATTTTATTTGAGAATTTTGAAAATTTCATCATTCTAATAAATAATTAGCGATCATTTATTTAACTTCTTTAAAACTTATCTTTTTGAATAATTTTCTCATTAATTTAATAATATGTTAAGCCATAATTGAAGGTCTTAGATAGGCAGCCAAAATGCTTGTAAGCCCACAAAACATTAAGCCACAGATTTCAGCTGCAGAACATGTTCCCAAAAGGACAATAGTAGGCCCATGAACTTGATGAAGCAGTCAGTCCGTAGTCCATACATGACCCCAGAAGTTTGTTAAACTTATTTATATCAAGAAGGAACTCCTCCCCTCCCTTTTTTTTTCATTCCCTCCCCTCCCTTTTTTTTTCATTCCCTCCCCTCCCTTGGATCTCACCTATTTTCTGTGAGACATTTCAAATTGATCTGAATCATGTCGAGATGAGTAGTAAATATAGACGATCAATAAATGACTCTTGTGTGGCCATATTATCCAAAAGAGAAAATATATAGTAAGCACAAATAAGTAACACATGATGATAGGTCTCAATATAAATTATTGTAAACGGTACTTCTTTTATTGTTAAAACCTAAGTTTGAGGTTTATCATAATTTTGTTTGTACATTTTAATGTATCAGATAATGGATGAGAATATAGATTGTTATGCTAATATAATTTCATGATAAAACTGTATAGATAAGTTGAAGTTACCTAAATACAATTTTAACACAAAAACATGTGACATACAATTTTATAAATTAATTTTAATAATTTTGGATTAAAATTTAATAATGTTTGCAATAGTTTTGAACTAATCTTTAATAAAATTAATTTAGGTTTGCTTGAACATAATCACTTAGAATGATTTTCTATCAAAATAAAGACCTGGGTTAAACTTAAACCTTCGGAGAAATTATGAGAAAAGAAAAAAAAATGATTTTTGGACCTTTGAGTTATTTTAAACGAAATGTGGTCTTTTAGAGGGGAAAATGATAAGTTGTCAATTAGCATTCTAACGTTAAGACTAAGATTTGATAGGTTGCATTCTAACAAAATATTTTAGCAACTATAGTCTAGCAGACACCAAGTTCAACTAGGGGTGTGTGTATACATGATGAGACAAAATAATTTTTCGATATTTTTGGCTTATCCCGTTCAAAACAGGAAAATAAATTCTTGTCCCGTCTCGTCCACAGGAAGGACAAAAACCGCACAGGACATGATGCAAGGTTCAGGATTAGGGATGGGACGGGAAGCGCGAGACGGGCCACCTTTGGGCTGGCTTAATAGAGCTGGTTTTGCAAATCTAGAAAATAATCTTAAACTAAAAAAGTTAAGGTTAAAACGTAAAAAATTAAGGGTTTATATTTAAAAGGGTTAAAAACTTAAAATTATAAGTCTATATGTATAGCGGGATGTGATTGGCGTGGGGAGTACAAACTCTCTGCTGCCTTTATGTAGTCCCGTAGAATCCATTTTAGGCGTCCATACCCATACATTCATCACTAAAATATTGTGGCAGATAGAAAACACAGGTATGTTGTTGTAACAGGCCTTACACTCCTCTCTCAAGCCTCTTGCCAATGCAAATCTGGTAATTTACTTTTCAAACAACAACCTACCTTATAAATAGGCTTCCTACTATTGTCATTTCCAACACCTCACCATATCAAGTCATGTTTAAACACCCACCCAACTAAACTTTTCTTAAAGTTTTTGGGACTGTTGGCTTCCCACACTTGAGGCCATACAAAAGGCATAAAATTGACTACAGGTCCTCACTTTGTGTCTTTTTAGCTACTCTCCTCCTCCACATCAAGGCTATCCCTGCTTACACTCTTCTAGAATTGTCTATACTACCAATAATGTGATATTTGATGAATGTTACTTTCCTTTTCAGCATGGTTTCCCATCAAACACTACTTCTTCTACTAACATTGCTCGTACATTGCCATCCTGGCCCATCCCCCTTATCTCAGCCTCCTCCACTGCCTCTTCCTTGCAGGGTCCAATAGCCCATACCAACAACATCTTGATTGACTCTCTTTTGGGTAATGGTTCTACTCATTCACATCTCCCTTGAAATTCTTTATATGCCTCTCCTATCAATCATGCATGCCACTCACTAAAACCCCAAGCCCTACCTATTCTATGCACAAACACTCCCTCCATGGTCACAAGATCAAAAGCTGATGTATTCAAACCCAAGATCCACCTAACTACTCATTATGCTCTTCTCCCTACTGAACTTCTCTCTACCAAATCAACTTTGGCTCATCCTCGATGGCATTCTGCTACGCATGTAGAATTTCAGGCTCTCATGCACGACAAGACATGGTCCTTAGTTCCACAGCAATCAAACATGGACATTTTAGGTAACAAATGGGTTTACAAACTCAAACCCTCTCTTAATGGTCAAACTCACAAGTTTACGGCCAGATTAATGGTCAAAGGCTTCCACCAAACTCCTGGTCTTGACTTCTTAGAGGCTTTCAATGCAATTATAAAACCTTTCACAATCAGAATGAAACTCATCTTGGCACTCACCATGCGGTCGCATTTGAGGCAGCTTGATGTTAATAATGTTATCTTGCATGGAAGCATTTCAGAAATAATTTATATGCAACAACCAGCAGGCTTCATTGATCTCAAGCACCCAAATCATGTATGTCACCTTCACAAATCTCTATGTGGACCCAAGCAGGATTCTAGGGCCTGGTATGATAAGCTCATGGTTACTCTACTCTATAAGGGCTTCACCACCTCCACATCAAACACCTCTTTCTTCATGCTACATCAGTTTTCCAGAACAATTTTTTACCGGTGTATATTGATGACATTATCATCCTAAGGAGTGACTCTAACTACATTTCTCATCTCATCTCTGAGTTACACAGCTCTTTTTTCCTCAAGGATCTTGGACTTTTGCATCATTTCCTGGAAATCTCAGTCACACATACCTCAATTGGTTTACATTTGAGCCAATCACAGTATGTGCTTGTGTTGTTGCACAAACACCATATGTTTGATGCTAAGCCTTGTTCCAATCCTGCCACAACCTCACTAAGCTCTCCAAATATATTAGTGACCCCCTCTCAGACCTTACTCCCTGAAGAAGTCTAGTGATGCTCTACCATACCTTACAATCGCAAGGCCAGGCATAGCCTACATTGTGAACAAGCTCAATCAATTCTTGCACTGTCCAACCTCTCTATATTGGCCATCTTGTAAAAGATTGTTGAGATACTTGAAAGGCACCCACACATAAGGCATGCATCTCTAAGTTACCCCAAAATTCTCCCTTTCAGCCTTCATAGTGTTGATTGGGCCATTTGTCCTGATGACAAACGGTCCACCTGTGGTTATGTCATCTTCCTTGGCTCAAGCTTGATTTGCTGGTCATCCAGAAAGTAACATGTGGTTTCCAGGTCCAGTACTGAGAATGAGTATCGAGCCCTGGCACATGATACAATAGAAATCACATAGATCAAACTACTTCTCTCTAAAATGAAGTTTCCCTCTCACACTACTCCAATTCTTTAGTATGACAATGCAGGTGCAGCCTCTATTGCATCTAACCCAGTCTTTCATGCTCGCACAAAACACATAGAGATAAATATCCATTTTATTAGGGACAAAGTGTTATCCAAAACAATTGAAGTAAGATATGTTCCTACTCGGGACCAGGTTCATGATCTCCTTACCAAACCTCTCAGGAGCTCAATTCTACCATTTTAAAAATAAGCTTCATGTAAGTGACGCCCCACATGAGCTTGAAGAGGACTGCTAGGATTGAAGAAGAAGAGCATGCTTAGTGTGCATAACTCTTCTTGTGAAGTCTGCATGGTTTTCCTTGCCCTGACCACCTCAATTTATTTCTCTCTCCTTCATTTATGCATGGCCAGCTCATCAAATATTCTTCTCATCATTACTATCATAAATGATTATTGTTGTTCCTTCCTTATGCAGCTCTGTGAGGAGAGATAGCTACACGTATTGGCTCATAATTAGTTGTCACTAATTTGTGTTTTATCTTTGTCTATATATATGCTGCCTATCAATAAATGAGGATCAAGTTGATTGGTTTGCCCATGTAAAGTTTCTTTTTCTCCCTTTTTCTATCTCCCTAGATTTGTATCTCTTTGTTACTTTTCTCCTTTTGGCTTCTGATTTTTAATTCTTACTTCTTTATGTTTTCTCGCCATGTGATGCATTGAGCTTAGGTTTTTCTAAAGTACATAATATTGTTTAGATAAGTGAAGATAATACCTGTTAATTCTTTTAGTCTTACTACTTAATCCAATTATTTTTCCATTATTTAGGAGGGAGAGTAGATCGTATTTAGATACATTTAGTTAGATATATTCAGGATACATGTTGTAGAATTATATTTGGTGTCCATTATTTAGGGGTATTTTGGATATATTAATGTCCATTTAACTGTTGTTAATAAATTCTATTAAAAATTAGATTTATATTATAAAATATGAAGTACGGGAGAGATCTATGTAATTATTAAATTTAAAGAGAATGTTGGTGTAATTTAAGTAAACTACGTGGAATTTCATCCTCATTTTCCTTTTTTCCCTTAATGTCTATGAAAACCTCCTAACTTTGGTGAGGTTTTGGGAAATTGCCAGGGAAAGACCCCTGTGAAAGAATTTAATGATAATGAGACTCTAGATTTTGTTTAAACGATATTAAGACCCTTGAGAAGGGAAATTTCCATTTTTATAAGATAAAATACTTATTACCCCTCAGAGTAAAAAAAATTAGATTTAAGTCCATTTCCCCAACTTTCTCCCAAAACTCTCGATGGTCTGCGAAACCAAAACCCTTCATCTCTGCTCTACCGTTCAAAGTCGCACGCCTGTGCAATTGTCGTTCGAAACCTTGTCTAGTGAAGCCATTGTCGTTTGAAACCCTCATCCCCAACTTAATTATCTCTCTCATTCTTCAAGATTTAAGCTCTCTCTTCTCTACGACCCTTCCAATGGTAGCTTTCCAGCTTCTTTCTTCCCCTTATTTTTCCAAGAATCATAGTCTCTCTCTCTCTCTCTCTCTCTCACTCACTCATATGCCTTATTCTTTCTTCATAATATTCCATGTGGGTTCATTCAATTTTAATTTTTACATGTGGGTTTATCAACCATTATGTGTGCGTTCATCAAACTGTGTTACTATGCTAGTTCAATCATTAAGTATGTCTCCATAGCTGAATTTTGTTGTTGGTATTTATCCGGCTATTTGGAAATTTTATTCTACTGCCAACAAATCTATACTTACGAAGAGATTAATTTCTATGGCCTCTGATGAGAGCATGGAATTAAGTGGTAGTCTAGTTGAGTAGTTGACATTTGAGGTTCACACTTCTGAAAAAAAACTCAATTAAATCAGGTTAGAGAAATCTGAATTTTGTCCATGGTTTTTCTTTTCTCGAACATGTAGGATGAGTACATGGTGTTTTAGCATGTAGTCATCGAAGTTCAAGTTACAGAAAGAGATCACATTCTTCTCAGTTTGTTTGCAAAACATTATCACGCTATCAAGCGTTACATTATACTTGTAAGCTTAGCTTGAGATCTTATGCTTCAGTTGTTTCAGCTTCAGATAGCTACCAGAGGTTGGGTTTAGTTTGAATTTACATTTTAACCAAATTTTGGTCAATTTTTAACTAAATTTAAACCAAATGTTTTGCTAAAACAACTGGATGAATTCTTTATTGAAGGCCACCTATAATTTGCAGGTCTAAAACTTCTTATAACCTCTCAGATGACATGGAAGAATTTGATAGACAGTTAAAAGAGCTACTCATTGAAGTCAGAACGATGATTTTGAATGGAAACAAAGATGATGCGTTAGACTTACTTCAAGAAAATAATGAATATGTGGAAGAGCAGCTGGAAGCATGTGCTAAAGGCATTGAAGATGTTATTCTTGATGTTGTAGCGTTGGGGTATTTTGTTGCTGGAGACTTGAATATTGTTGACTCCATATTGGTGATGGTAACTTCTAGCCTTAATTATTGGATGTAGTAGACTTTTTCTGCATAATTTGTTATTGTGACCATTTATTCAGTTCTTAAACTATTTATCCTTGCAAACTGTTTACCAAATTGTTCACTTGAAGGATTTAAGGGATTTTCTTGGTTTTACTAGTTCTTCTGTTCATTAGAGAATTCTCTATTGGTTGTTTTTGTCTACGATGATTTTCAATAATTTATAAACTATAAATGTGAAGCAAATTTATACATCATAGATGTCTTCTCTTGTTCAAAGAGAAGTGTAGAAAATGTATACGTCATAGATGTCTTCACTTATTCGTAGATTTTGATTTCATCTTTTGGGGTTAATAGATTTTTTATTTCACGGTATGCTTCGATTTAGTACCTTTATGTCTAGGGCTCAAAATTTCTGTCACATAGTACTCATCTCTCTGTCTTCGATTTAGTAGACTTTTGTGAATCTTTTCTAGTTTCTAGGGAATTGTTATGAGCTTCTGCTAGAATCTTACTGGAATTATTTTGGTTGGAACTGTTATGCTGGAATGGTTGGAATTGTTATGCTGGAAAGTTTCATGCCTTTTTACTAGTATTTTTGTAATGTTTTAAGCTTCTAACCTATATTTGCAACTATGATTAGGTTTGTCTTATGATAGTAGTTTTCCCCTTCCCATTATATTAAATCTTGCTGATGGAAAATATTGACTTAACCATGAAAGTTAATGAGGATAAGTTTGACACGACTAAGATAAAAGTATACTATCAAAGCTAAATGATTGTTGTGAGAAAATCCAATCAAATCCTTCTCAAAAGGAGAAGATTATGTTGAGAGGTACATGCTTTGGAGACCTCATTCTTGATTTGGGACGAATCTAATTTTCTAGTCGACTTATCATAATATTTTGTTGAGAAGAGTTCCTCAACAAGAAACTGGATAACCCTAATTGTAAACGTGATAAAGTACTATCACTTCGTATGTATTTGGTTATTTGACATTCATTTTATTTCGTTGAAGTTTGTAGAGTTATTATTTGTGGATCAGGACTTATCTGGATATACTCAAAGTAGAATGATTGAGCTTCGAGAGAAGATGGTAGTTAATATATTTGATCATGTGCATGACATTGAAGACTCTAGATTTTAGGATGTTTATTATGTGAATCCATGTTGATGTATTAGAACTAGCAGACAATATTCTGCTAGACCGTAGTCTAGCAAGTTTTAATTTTAGCACAAAACTGCTAGATCATGGTCTAGCAGAATAATTTCTACTAGACATTAAAAAAATACTTGAGTCACAGAATGTAAATAATTGAGTTACATAATTATCATTATCATTATCAATATATTTACAAAGCATGTTTACACATAAAAATGCTTTGATCTATTAACAACTTTATTTTTCCTTAACATCTTTACAATTATTAACAAAAAATATCAACACCTATGGAATCTTACCATGAAACATTCACACAAAATATTTTACAAGTCTGCCTATCATGGCCTATCTCACCACATCTACCACACCTCTTTCATTTACGTGCTTCTCCAATCGAATGTATTCTTTTCGTTCTACATCTTTCAGATGGTCATCTACTATTTGGGGGCAACACTGTAACACATCTAACATCATCTGATACCTGCCAATGTTGTCGACTACCAACTAGATAAATAGATTTAGCATAAGACAATAGAAGGAGCTTAGTAGTGTAATATTTTGAACATAAAAAGTATAATGGGATGTTGAGGTATAGGGATGTTGTTATTGCATGTGTACATGGAATTGATCGAGTTCAAACTCTTGACATAAACCACTGAAGATTCTCATCATCGATGATCTCTGCAGGTTGAGCTAAACATTTTTTAACCAAGATCTTCATACGTAGCCGATGTAATGAGCGGTCCAATTTAAGAACTGAGTACAACTTTTGTAGTTGTTCAAATATGTAATCTTTGGACATATATATCGACTTTGCTGGAGTTGTAGTCACATACTTAAAGCATTCATCTTTACTTACCCATTCTCCTCTAAACATCAATAATATTCATATTTCTCCCATATTTGAGAGAGTTAATAGTTCAAAAATTTAAATTTAATATAATTATAACGATAACAAGCTTGTCAATAACTAGAAGTCTAGTAGTATAACAGTCTAGCACTCTAACAATGAAGAAATCGATTAGAATATTGATGTTTGCTACACTTGAGCTTAAATTTGTATAAGTAAAGATTAATTTAGAATTAAATTCACTCAATTGTATGAATACTATAGTCTAGCAGTTTAACCATATCCTATACTACAGTCTAGCAATCTAGTCTAGCAGTCTAGCCATATACTAGACTATAGTCTAGAAATCTAGTCTAACAGTCTAGTAGTATTAAACTATAGTATAACATTGTGTAACCAAACTCATTACATCAATCCATATAAATCACTAATACAAAAGTTTGAGTTTTATATATACATATTGGAATTTTCTAACTCAAATGCACAATAATTAAGTGAACATCTAACAAAAATAATTCTCAACAGAGTCATAAGCTTAGTAGCGTACCTCTTTGATCATCCAACCACCACTATGCAAAATGTATTCTTCGGAGTTCACCACCCTCTTTCTAGAACCACATTACCATTATTGATGGTAAACTCAATGAGTTTAGGGTTTGTGATAATGGAAGATATAAGTGAGTGTTTTCATTAATGGGGGAAACAAGTGAGAGATTGAGTGAGTGGATGAAATGGAAAGAAAAAAGAGAAAGAGAGGGGTCCATGTGAAGAAGCTAGAAAAATGGAGAATACAAGGAGAAGAGAACCCCAAATTGGAGGAAAAACAAAATAAAAGAGAAAGAGAAGTAAGTGAGAAATTGTGGGATCCATGAGCTTTAAAATAGAAAGAGCATAATATACTTATTACTATGCACAAAGCCAAATTTAGTTAAAAGTATGAGAGGGGACTCTATATCGATATAGACCCTCTCAAAGGGCTTTTAGCAAGACTATACCCTAAGAAAAAGCATTTTGAAAAATTATACCTCTCCACTAGTTTGTGCACTCTCTAACCCCTGGCCCAACTCCTCTCCAAAAATAGCTGATGAAGTTATCAAACAGCCCCTGCGCGAATTTCAAACGGCTAAAAAAGTAATTATTACACATTTTCGAAACCCACCCCTATACAAAACCCATCCCTTCGTGTACCTCTTCACCATTTCAAACTCTCTTGCATTTCCTTCATTTTTCTCTCTTACAGTTGCTATCTATCTCTCTCAAAGTCGAAGCATTTCTCTCTGAAAATCTTTTAGTGTTCGTCTCCCACAGCAAGGAATCACAACAAGGTATGATTTTTCTGGGTTTCTGATTTTATTTTCTGGGTTTCTGAGTTTTTTTCCTGGGTTTCTAAGTTTCTAATTTTTGTAGGCTTATGGGTTTTTTGGCAGTTTCTCTAGGGTTTATATGTTTATATATTTTCTTTTCTGACACAAATGGATATGCGACGAACGTATAGTCATCATGTAGTGTATAGAAGGGGTACAAGACAATCGTGTAGTCCTCATGTACACTACATGATGACTACATGTTGGTTGTGTACCCCATCGTGTAGCGTGCATGATGACTACACGATGTCTTCAAAGACGATAGTGTAGTCATCCCATACACTACACGATGGGGTACACGACCAACGTGTAGTCATCGTGTAGTGTACATGAGGACTACACGATCATCAAGTACCCCTCTTGTACATTACACAATGGCTATATGAGCATCGTGTACACTTGAATTTTCTATAGGTTATGGTTTCATCATCATTTGTTATGGCTTCATCAATGAAGCTGCGATACGTCCATGTCGTTACAAGAATTCCCAAGGCCAGGGTAAATTCAAAGTGCAATACACACGTGATAGATGTTATCAAGACCAAGTTGATAGCTCCTCGACTCTCTCTATTTAGGTAGACATGTTTTATCCATCTCCTATCCTTGAAGTTTTTAGCCATTATTTACCAACAAGTGCTGGTCATTGAGGTCAAATATGTGGACGGCACTCCATCTGAGGAGGAAATCTTATTTCTTGTCAATGAGGAGTCACTGTGCTTTTCGAAGAAGGAGCTCTCATTGATGACCAGGTTGAAGTTCGGCAAAGCCCAGGATGAGAAGAAGACCCGTGGCCCAAACAGACTCGTCGAACTTTCTGAAAGCCAAGGGTATAACCATGGCTGAGTTGGAGGAGAAGTTCAAGAGCAGTAACTTTAAATCATATATTGATGCTATCAAGATGGCTCTTGTTTATTTACTAGAGCATTTCTTTTTGGGGAAGGAGAGTCGAACCCAAATCGCGAAAAATGGTTGGTTTTGGTTGACGAACTAGAAGCCTTCAACCAATATCTGTCGGGAGAGCTATCTTTCTCCAGAACAATCAAAACCATCATTAGATGTGAAGAATACAAAGTCTGTATTTGGTGATCTTAATCAAGAAAAAAAAGTACAGAAATCACAGAAATCCCCCGTTATTGTTCATGGATATTCACTGACGGGATGTCCTTTTGCCTTCCAAGTAATTTTTTTATTCTATATAGTGATGTAGGCTTGTTGTAGGCTACACGATAAATTCATGGTCATCTTGTAGGCTACACGGCGTCTTCATGGTCATCGTGTATGCTTCTTGTAGGCTTCTCAATGACTTCATGCAGTATTAAATGTGTGACGAATTGAGTTATTTATTTACTGAATACTGAATTACTCTCTTTTATTTAAATAAGCATGGGTATTTGAAACTATAGTAGTTTATATGATAATAATATTTCGGCCAAGGTACCACAGAGTCTCAAGTGGGCTCCAACCACAATAGTTCTCGTTGAGAATCTGCAAAAAGAAATTTTTTCAAAGGAAAATTAAAGTTGTGATTTATGTTAACATAATTTATATTACTTGCACGTAATTTTTATTAATTTATATTATTTGAATATTTAGTTGGAAGTTCTTCCCTTAGTCCCTACGGAGGTTGAAGAACAAACAAGCTGTTGAAGATCAGTAGCCGTAGGGAAGGTATGTTCAAAATCATTATGTGCGATTCTTTTTCTTGTACACTAACCTCGTGTAGTCATCATTTAGGCTACACAATTCTTACACTGATCTCGTGTAAGCATCGTGTAGCTTACATGATCCCCACACGTGGCCCGTGTAGCAATCATGTAGCATACACGATCACTACACGAGGCCCGTGTACCCATCGTGTAGACTTCACGATGGGTACACGAACATCGTGTACTCATCTTCTATCTTTCTAGTCACAACTTGGGGGTTGCACTGATATCGTGTACCCATCATGTAGTATACACACTAATTACATTGACCTCATGTACCCATCATATAGCCTACACGATAGGTACACGACCATCATGTACTCATTTTTTAATTGGTTTCTCTGATTTATATTGCATTTTTTTCAGTCGATGTCTTACTTAGCCTTACCAAGAAGACGAGGAAGATGAAGAGGCCCGAGGAGGAGGGCATTGTGAAGAGAGAGGAGAAGAGGCCCAATGGGGAGGATTAGGTGAGAAAATGTTTGATTGGAATATAGAAAATGACCAATTCAATGGACAAGAAGATTATGTCAATGCAATCAAACATTTCCTTTGCCATTTCCTAAAATAAGATTTTGATGTATCATCTGTGACATCACAATTGGATGATCATTACTCATTATGTCATCGATCTTTCAGATGATGAAGCTCGAGAAAGAAGAAGTGGGATAAGAAGAAAAAGAAGAGGAATAAGAGGAACAAGAAAAGGGAAAAGATGAAAAAGAATAGGAGGAGGAAAAAAAGAGGAAGAAGAAGAGAAGGAAGAGGGAGAAAGTAAGGAAGAAAATGAGGAAGAATAGGAGAAAAAAAGGATGAAGAAAAAGAAGAGAGGGAAGATGAGAAAAAAAAGAGAAAGAATAGAAAGAAGAAGAGAGAGAAGAATCAAAGAATGATGAGGGAGATGAGAAAAAAAGGAAGAAAAATAAGAGGATGAGAAAGAAGAAGCAGTAGGAATAAAAGAATAAATAATAGAAAAAAAGTAGAGGTAAAAAGAAAGAAAAATAAAAAGAAGAAGAAAACGAAGAAAAAAAAGGAGGGAAGAAGAATGAAAAAAAATGAAGGAGGAAATCAAATAAGAAATAAAAGTGGAGGAGGAAATAAAACAAAAAGAATAAGCTAAAGTTGCATCGATAATATCAGACTTGATGGGTTTGGTAAATTCAATGCAGCAACCCAACCATGGAGAAGAAGACGAGCTCTTCTTTCTTGGTGATCTTGGTAACAGGAAGATCAAGAGATCTCGGTTCCTTGAGTCCCCCACTTGGAAAATGTAACAAAATGAAAAGAAAAGGCAGCGTAGAAAAAAGTGGAGGAGAAAGTGGTGGAGACAACGAAATTCAAACCTTTAACACCTATGCTTGATTTATCTTCAGATGATGAATTTCGTTTTAATGCCTAGTTCTCCTCATCAAGGGCAAACTAAGTTCTAAAATTTTATTGTGCAATTATTCTTCTCATACACGATGGTTACACGGATATCGTGTAGTTTACATGTTGGTTACATAGATACCGTGTAGTCATCGCGTAGTCTATACGATAGTTACGCAGATATCATGTAGTCTACACGATGGTTACATAGTCATCGTGTAAACTACACGATGGTTACACGGACATCATGTTTCTGACAGTTACACGATGGTGTACCAATCAAAACTCTCTTTTTTATCTGTAATTACGTTGTACAAGAATGAGAAAGTAAACGTTGGGTACTGCGTTGGTAACTTTTCCTGGTTCAAAACACTAGTATCCCCACTTTATCAGTGGCTTGAACCCAATGTAAGTAATTATATTTATAATTATATTTATGTATTCTTTTGTATATTGCAGCATATTGATGCATACTTGAAGGTAATGAGGAGGGATTTGCGGGACTACAACCTGCATATCAGAGTTACTATTGATGATTTTCATCTCGAAGTAAGTAAAATATTTTATGTAGTCTACACGAGGCCTTCATGGGCATCGTGTAAACTTCATGTAGTCTACACAAGACCTTCATGGGCAGCGTGTAGACTTCATGTAGTCTTTTTTATTGATATACATGTTTATTGTGACATTACTGGAAAATCTGATGGGCCTTGTGGAAGAGTTTGAGAATGATCCCATGGCCTGGGATGCTGAAGTTGATGATACTCTCTGGTACCAAATCATTGGCTTACAGACAAACTTTGGAAGGGACTGGGAAGAGTCTGATAGGGTATGTCTTTTTGTACCCATAAGGTAGTAAACATTTTTTTTTACTTATAAAAGCCAATATTTATTCTTATATATCAATTCATATAGGTTATATTCCCCATGAATGTGGGCAATAGTCATTGGTTTATTGTGGAGCTAGATTTGAATGGCCAGTATGTTAATATTTATAATTCCTTGAGCACGCCGTATCAAAAGTCTAAGTATCCTAAACTTATGAAGATTGTCCCTCGTTTGCTTCAAATTATGAATATTTATAAAAAAAAAAGAAGGTGGGTTCAACTGAAAGATGAGTGGGAATTTAATTCAATGTCGTGTCTACAATAAGAGAATGGGTAAGTGAAATATACATATTTTTTAAAGTCTTTTACGTACTTAGAATTTCATGCATATTATTTAATTGTGTTTTTTGCATTTCATGTGTTTTGTAGCTTTGATTGTAGGGTATTCTCCCTAAAGTCTGTCGAAACCCTAACATATGGGATGGATCTGCAGGAAATAACTCAAAAGAGATTTTCATGGGGAAAAGTCGAACCGTTATAATTTTTTATGTATAAATTGGATATGTATTATTTATATTGATTTTATGGTTTTTTTTCCTACATAATTTTTAATGCCCAATTTTTTATATGATGTTGCATGCTTGGTTTTACCATTGAATGCTTTTTTTTGTTCTTAAAGGCTACATGATGACTTCACACTCATTGTGTAAGATTCTTGAAGGCTACATGATGTTTACACAGCCATCGTGTAGTATATAAGAAGACTCAATGTACATAATGGGTAGACTATACGATGGGTACACGAGGTCAGTGTACCCATCTTGTAGACTACATGATGTTTACACAGCCATCGTGTAGTGTATAGGAAGACTCAATGAAGTAAGTACAGAATGAGTAGACTAGACATGGGTACATGAGGTCAGTGTATCAATCGTGTAGTATATAGAAAGACTCAATGAAGTAAGTACAAAATGTGTAGTCTACACGATGGGTACACTAACCTCGTGTACCAATCGTGTAGTGTACATGAAGACTCAATGAAATATGTACAGAATGGGTAGACTATACGATGGGTACACGAGATCAGTGTGCGTGAATACTGAATGAAGTAAGACAGAATGTGTAGTTTACATGGCAGTATTAAGTAACAACCACAATTCTTCTTGCATAATAATATTTAAAAAATTACAAGGGTCAACATTTATATATTAAGTGGCTTGGTCATTCCGTTGAGAAAGAGGAATTTTATTTCTACACGTTTGTCAGTTGTGGCTAATTTTCCTATAACGTGCACACTTTCTTCTTACTACTTTCTCACCTCTAAATGGAATTCTAATTGTCCTAGGTCTTCCACTTTGTCGTCTTGTTATAGGTGGCAGTACCACATTTACTTGAACCTCCTGACTGATGATCCAATCTGCTCTATCCTTGATAGGATGTATTGTTTCTGCATACGCAACAAGTAAAGTCTCATTTTTATATCGCATCGAACACATACAGCCAACACATGCTTGCATGGAATTTGATCAAGATAAAATTCTCGTCATGTACATGTCTTAAGATTCAAGTTTACCACTACTTCCTTACCCCCAACAGCGACATGAAACTCGTGGATGTCAAAAGAAAACAATGATAGTGTACGTGATGCAAGATGTTTCTTATTGAGCTACGCCTCAACCCAATCTGTCATCTGCGAGGTGAGTTGACATGTGGTTGTTCGTCGTTCATAGAACCACCATTGTAACATGTCATGAATATGTTCTATAAAGCTTGTAATGGGAGGCTTTCTAGCATATTTCAAAATCCCATTCAAACATTTTACGATGTTTATGGTCATTATGTTGTACTGCCTTCCATCAAAACACGAACGAGCCCACCTCTCAACTCCCCCACCTACATGAATTGTAAGATATCTGAAAATGAATGTGTAAAATGAGTCATCAACTGATGAAATCCTGATCGACAGTATTCCTTTGCAACTTTCAAAAACAACGCGACTGCATCTTCCTTTTTATAAATTGATTTGATATTTTGGTCCATGTGGAAGATGCAAGCTCCATGAAATTCATTTGGAAAGATAATCTTTACAGCATTTAGTATACTGGTATGCCTGTCAGATATAAAACACCAAATCTGTCGGATCACCGATTACACCGTGAAGTTTACAGAAGAATCATTCCCATGAATCATTATTTTCTGAATCTACAATGTTGAATGCAATGGGATAGACTTGGTTGTTCTTATCCTTTGTTGTTGCGACAAATAATACACCTTTGTATTTTACTTTAAGGCAGTTGCGTCAACAGCAATGACAAACTATATACAGTGGAAAAATCCACAAACAGAGGGTCCAAGAGCCATGCAAAAATATTTAAAATGATCGTGCTCATCGGTCTCTATGTGTATTGTTATCCCTGTAAAATATTTAATATTACTGTATTAAAATAGACAGAGTACATGGTCTACATGACAGGTACACGAGGTCTGTGTAGCCATCGTGTACACTACATGTTGGTTACACTATCATCGTGTAACCATCATGTAGTGTACAAGAAACTTGATGAAGTCAGTATAGGATAGGTACACTACACGATAGTTACATGAGGCCAGTATACCCATTGTGTAGTGTACACGATGGGTACACTGACCTCGTGTAACTATCGTGTAGTGTATTGGAAGACTAAATAAAGTCAGCATAAGATGGGTACACGAGGTTAGTTTACCCATCGTGTAGACTACATGATGGGTACACGTTGTTTATATACTTATCTTGTAACCTACATGATGGGTGCATGATTATCGTGCAGACCTTATGATGGCAAAAAAAAATACCCGGATTGTTTAATTCTAACATGTGACAATATGCTGGGAGCATCTTATAGTTGTCTTCAGACGACTCTTAAACTATTTCCAAAGCATACTTCTTAGCCATCCATGCCTTATAGTAACCTATTTTGACACCAATATCAATCTGAATATCTTCAATTATGTCTTTTGGCCTATATACACGTCCAACACCCGTGTATTTGGACCTTATAGTGTGACCAATGAATGTGGATGTAGCATGATGGTGTTCATATCTCAATACTTCAAATGTCCATGTATGTGTATTGATGAACTTTGTGACTTTGAAGAATGGACAATTTTTTAGTTTCATGACCCATAACCTCCATGTGCATGTTTTCTCAACATATATAAGTACCAACAATGAAGCTGATGGCTTGAAGATCCGAAACACAAAAATTCTCCGGATGGCCATCATATGACAAATCGTAACCACCTTGGCTTTATCACTATACAACTCATCCATGCTTATTGTGTCTGATACAAGCTGATTTAAATCAGCCCGTTGCTCACTAGACCCGGGACGTTGTTCATTCAAATCAGCTCGTGATGGTAAAGGACAAGTGGTATCGGGTTCAGGACTAGTATTTAAGTCTGGAATTGTTGTATCGTCGTCTCCACGGATGACTTCATCATGGTCATCTACACGGCTAGCGTGATCATACGCCTCCTGATCAAACTCATCATCATCATCAACATCCTCATCCTCGAAATCATCATTATCGTCACCAATGTCATGTCCAAAAACATCATTATAATGATAGTTCTTTTCAAAATGATTATCACTTAAAAAGTGATGAATGCTTTCATGTAGAGATATTGTGATGTTGTGGTTTCAGGAACTCAGCTTTGATAAAATTTAGTACTTTTAGGAACCCGAGGTTGTTGTGACATTGTGGTTTGAGGAACACAACTTTGAGATGAAAAAAAATTTGGCTTGGTACTTACGAATAGGGGTTCTAACTGATTTTGATATGTTCTCTTTAACAAATAACTGTATATCTCTATCATTTAAAATTTTAACAAGAGGGTTGGAGACATGAGTTCTATAAAGAAATGTGATGCACATATCATACTTTGAGGGGTCAATTTGGAGTTCTTCATGCAATATGCATGATAGCTCGTGGTAAGTGCAGTTAGTTGATATCTCTAATAATATGGTCTTCTCTCCATTAAAAAATCATGTTGAACCATTTTTCACCCAATCTATACATGGATTCCAAAAATTCAAACTCCAAACATATCTCTATATACATCAATGAAGGAAGTCAGTAGAAGGAGACTACAGAATGAAATGAAATATTAATGGATGATCGTGTACTATACACAAGGCCTACATGATCATCGTGTAGTGTACACGATGACTACATGATTATTGTGTAGAAATTATGTAGTGTACACGAGAACTACACAACCATCGTGTATACCATCGTGTATATTATCGTGTAGTGTACATATGACCATAGGTTGATCGTGTGATCCTCGTGTACACTACACGAGTATCTTGTAGTGCTCGTGTACACTACATGATGCTTTTGTAGTAAACTACATGTGGACTACACGATAATCGTGTAGTGTTATTGTGTATTGTACACGATAATTACAAGAACATCTTGTAGTGCTATCGTGTAGTGTACATGAGGACTACATGATCATCATGTGATCATCCTGTACAGTACATGATGACACTACACGATGATCGTGTAGTCCTCTTGTAGAGTACAAGATGCTACACGATGATCTTGTAGTGCATCGTGAACTACAAGAGATGTTCCAGATGCACTACAAGATGATCATGTAGTGTACACGAAGTCTACTAGAGGAGCGTATATGCGTGAAGTGTACATGATGACTACATGAGGACCGTGTAGTACATGCGTAGTCCTTTAGTGCACTACACGATCATCCTGTAGGTACATCATGTATACTACACGAACTTCAAACAACATCATGAATGTTATTTTTCGAATAAAAATGCCAGGAAACTCATGAACAAAAAAAACGCATGAAACTTCAAGTTTTTCAGGAAAAAAAATACAAAACTCATACATACAAGCCTTCCTTGAAGATGAAGTAGCTTTCCTTGAAGACGATGAAAGTAAACTTATTTTGCAGAACGAATAAGAAATGACGAATAATGAGGAGAAATGAACAACGAATGAGCATAAATGAGGGTGATGGAGGTGAGAAGGGAGGTAGAGTGTTGGGTGAGAATTGACTATGACATTTGATTTGACATTATGTAATAAGGGTATTGAGAAATTTTTTTAAAAAAGTGAAGGGAGGTAGGTTATATGTCGCAAAATTTTAAAAAAAAATTGACATTTGATTTAACATAAATTAGTATTGGAGTATATTTTTACAAATTCAAAATGCTAGGTTATACTTCGGAAAAAAAAAAAACCCTCTCACAGTACTGAACCTAAAAATTTCTCCAAGCTTTTAGGCCATTCCTCCACATAGAGTAGCACAGAGTTCAGTCCGGAGTCATGATGGAGAAGGCGTTGGCGAGCTTTGATAAAGGCACAGCCTGTTCATCCTGGAATTACTGTGGCCAGAGATTAGCCACTGGTACAGTGGGTGGAACCCTCGCCATCTTCGACTCTCCCGATCCTTCTTCTTCTTCATTCACTTGCAGTTCCAAATTTAAGGTCAGTAATTTTCTCTTCTGCTCTTTATTTGGTTGCCCTTCATATTTTTTTTTCCATAACTTTAGCACCTTGGATTTCATTGGTAGCAAGAACATCGTTGTTATTGTGATTTGAACTAGTTAAATGCGTGGTGGCTGGTTTAAGTTGTAAAATTTTGAATTTCCAAGCTCGAGAATTGTTTTATTTTATTGAATTTTAACGAAGGAGAACTTCTTTTAAGGGTCCATGGTATTGAAATTCCCATTCCCGCTGACGTTTTTGTAGCTTCTGCAGTTAAATCTTTTTATACATTGTAGCTAATTTGGTTCATCTCCGCCAATCTCGACCGGAAATAACTAAGTCTCACATGGTTGCATTGGAAAAAATAAAAATTTCATCTGGAGTTGGAACCTGAAATATATTTCTGAATCATAAGACAACTATTTTCTTTGATTTGTTTTTGGTTTGTGTTGTCTATTAATAGGTACATGATACTGGCATTATCAAGATTGTTTGGGTTCCTCCAGAGTACGGTGATGCCGTCACGTGCATTTGTTCAGATGGAACTTTGACGCTGTGGGAGGAAGTTGTTGAAGGTATCTGCTGAGATTATTATCTTCTTGCCATAAGTTGTGGTTAAGTTGTTCAAGCCCCTTGGTGTTGATTGTTGGTTAAAAAATTCTGTTGTCGCCTTTCTCAAACACAATTAGTCTGGTTCTGATTGTGTATAGTAGTCTAGTGTGTGTTTTTACTTGATGAAAAAAATTGCCTGCTTATTGACAATTCATGATTAGAAATGATATAGCTGTTACACTATCAAAAGTAACAACTCAGTAATTGTTCCTGTTCTAATGTCCAACTCCAACATTATCATATTGTGCAAGTGTTTAATTCGATAAAAAATTTTAAACATATAACTTTTACATATTGACCATTTTTTCTTCCTCTAGATGCACGACCACTTCAATGGAAGGAATGCAAAAGCTTCAAAAGCAATTCATCTATAGTTCTAGATGTTCAATTTGGAGTTTCCTCATCGGGGTTGAAGATGGTATGTTTAATCTCTCAATGGCTTGTGCTTGGTTTTAGAATCATTTTTTCTTTCATTAAGCTTATATAAAGCTTATCTGAACGTAATGTAATAAATATATCTTTAATTGATTTTATTTAATAGTTCAAATTATAGCTAGAGGGCTGTATAGTCACTGTATAGTGGCATCCTTTTTTTGGCTCTTTATCATTTGCACATTCCCTGCAGGTAACTGCATTTTCAGATGGCCATGTGAAAGTTTATGAGCTTCTGGATCCCTTGGAACTGAAGAATTGGCAGCTTCAGGTGATCGCCTTTCTTAATAAACAAATTCAATATTAACCAAGCAGCACAATTAAAATAAGAACCTTCAATAAGTCTGATATTTTTCCATCTTGAGAGAAACTAAAATGCTAATTCTAGTATCCTGCTTTCTCTGTCTTTTCTTCCTCTTTTTAGACATCAACCACAATTTTCCTCTTTTAAGTGGAATGAATACGTTTGATTTTTATCTTCCAATGTTACTTTACACTATTTTCCATACCTGGTTACCCTGCTTTAGAATTAATTCCTTATCGATTGATCTTTTTGGTTTTTCATATGGATGTCTGTTTTTCTGTCTTGGTATCTCCATCTTCATGACATCGTCCTATGAACCATCTTCTAACTAGAGGACCATCTTATAACTCTTTATAACTTTTTGGCAGGCTGAATTTCAGAACGTCACGGATTCATTATTGACCATTGGGAAGACATCTTGCACATCTGCATCTATATCTTGGATTCCACAAAGCGGTCAAGGTGAAAGCCAGGAGTCAAGCTTTGTTATAGGTTTCAGTTCAAATACTCCCCAGCTTAATTCTTCCAAGGTACTACTGATTGATTCGAATCCTACTTTTCTCTTCTCAAATTTAAGTAAAACTATATATTACTCCAATTTATTTACTGGTCAGTCTTAAAACAACCAGTAGTGGATAAGCCCAGAAAGTTCTACATTTAAAAGTTAGTCTCTTTTACTTTCTTCAGGTTTGGGAATTCGATCAGGCTCATCAAAGATGGCTTCCAGTTGCAGAGTTAGCTTCACCTGCAGACAAGGGGGATCAGGTTTATGCTGTTTCATGGGCGCCAAACATCGGCAGGTGAGTTTTGATTAACTAACAAAAGAAATGGTTTTTATGAAGCAGATTGAAGACGAGCAAACTTTCTGAGAAAATATATAAGAAACACGATAGGTGCTAATCACTACTATGGGATTAGTTTTGAAGTAGATACCTAATGTGTTCTTTTAAATTTCTTTTAGGCCTTACGAGGTAATAGCTGTGGCAACTCAGAAAGGAATTTCAATATGGCATGTTGGTTTGAACCCTGACATGGATGGAAGACTCTCAACAGAAAGAGTTGCATTACTTTCTGGACATGACGGCCAGGTTTTGATTCAAAATACGTCTTTTCTTTTCTTTTCTATTTTACCATTTGGAAAATGAAAATATGATTGGAAATTATCTTAAGAAGCAAGGCCGTAGTGGTCAATAAGTATATAATGTTCTCGGATAGCATTCTTTTATATTGTTACAGCAGGCTTACAGTGGCAAGCAAGCTTAACACTTGTGATACAATTTACATGTATTTTAGGTATGGCAGATGGAATGGGACATGGGAGGGATGACATTGGCATCGACCGGAAAGGATGGTTTATTGCGATTGTGGCAGTCCAACCTAAACGGCATCTGGCACGAACAAGCTTCATTTGTACCCACTTCTTAGTCCATTAGTACTGGGAGGTCTTCAACACATGCAGTGTTTTATTTGACTGTGTAGCATATTCAAAGAGGCCTCTTCAAAACCTCAGATATTTAAAGCTCTGTTCAAAAGATTTGTTGTACTGACATAATTGGAAAAGTTATTACTAGTTGCAAAATCTTCAACGATGTTCTGACAAACAGGATAAAAAAGGAATCTGTTTCGTCGTGCTAAGTTAATCCTTGTAGTTTAAATTTTTTGTAATTAAGCATTTAAGCTCATCAATTCACAAAATCTGAAAGTTTTGTCAATAAAATGTTTTCTAATCTTCAGAAATTACAATCTAAACCGTGGACATTAATGAATTCCTATTACTTTAGCCAACACTAAAATATTTTATTCTCCCCACATAATTCCTTGCTTCATATGTTTCTGTGTATTAGTAGGTGCATTGTGCAAGCCTTCCTAATATAATTGTTTCTATTTTGGAGTCAAGAGAAAAATCCCGGGGTGTCAAATGGAAAATTTGTATCGAACTGGGCAGAATCAAGTGAGAATTCGATATCAACGATCGGAGAATTGGACGTAGAAGTGTTGGTTGAGAAAATGTCAGCGATATTAGATTCTAACTGTTGCCCGTTATGAACTCCTCCGAAGTTGCTTCTCCGCCAAGGAGATGCCGTGTAAGTAGGCGTGGTTGGGGATGTGAATGGCTGAGGAAAGCCACCCAAGAGATCACTGTTAGGATCAAAAGGTGGAAGTGAAAAGCGATCGTATGAAATCTCCGCGCACCCAAATGTGGTTGAAGGAAAACAGAATGTTGAAGGAGGCGGCTCCACTTTGTTTTCCAAATTGTCTGTGTCAACTCTCAAGTTAGTCTGATGGCTAAGTAGGATCTCCTGTGGATTCTGCTGTTGGTTTTGATCAAGATTAAGGTTGTTATTTTGCCTTTGATCTTGATCTTCAGGTGAGAGCAGTGGTGGAACTGAACCACTGCCGTTAGAACACGTGTGTTTTCCTCTATATATGATTTCAAACAGACAAGGGTCTTCATCTGATCTTTGCACTTGCTTTGTAGCCCAGCAGCTCTGTGTGTTGCGGTAGGTGCATCTATAGTAGCTTCTGCAAATATAATAATCTAAGTATTAGATTTTTTAAATTCATCTTTTTTATGGGATCAGATCACATAAAAATAAAGATTAATTATGATCAATGAGACTAACTGATATAACTAAATTAAATTTCTTACGATCATAATTTATGTTTTATCTTAGTGTTATCAATATTTATGTCAATTTTAAACAAGATAAATGTCACATGTAGATAAAAAATATTTTGAACAATGTAAGGTAACAGGGAAAATGAATGGGTAGCTAGTTACCTTGGGTATCTGGCTCCAAGAATATCTTTTTGACCATATTTTCTCCAACTAAAGCCATCCTCAAGGGGTCCTTCCATCCCATTCTCAGAGTTCAATCTTACTTGTTCTGTCCATCTTGGCATCATCTTTCTGAAACCCCATTTCACAAATATATTAGTTAGCACTACATTTTTTCTTCCTCTAAAATTCTCAACAACTTTATATTCTAATAATAACAAGAAGAAGAAGAGAAAGCTCACCTCTTCTTTGAGCCATCTTTAAACTCATGAGTATCCTCAAGACCTCTGTCAAAGTCATCACTACGAGGACTATCGTTGGCCGGAGTTTGATTCCCTGGCAAACCAGATAACGACCCAGAAGTCTGTGGTAGACTGGTTGAGCTTGAGCCACCACAATTGAGCATCAAAAGAGCTCTCTCATAGGAAGACAAAATCCCCTGTATTAATAATTCCTCTGTTTCAGTTGAGGATGCTGCATTTAACTTTCTCCTCAACTGTTTCGTTAGCTCCATCCCTTGAATTAGCTCACTCATTAGTGTTTTCTGCTCGAACCTCCATCCATTCTCCATTTTTTTTTATTACAGAATTTAAGAGCTTTAGTTTCTAGTTCATTTACTCTGTGTATGACTTTGAATGCGTGTGAAGAAGTAAAAGATTCTTGTTTATGTGCCAAACCCAGAGGTCAAAGGGATTGAAATAGTGAAATGGTGAAGACCCAGAGAGTGATAACATGGAAGTAGAGAGAAATAGATGATTTGGTGAATTGGGTTTTTGTAGTTTCTGAGAGTTTGAATTAAAAAGAGGATGTTTAGTGTGTGTGTGTGTGTGTGTGTGTGTGTGTGAGAGAGAGAGAGAGAGAGAGAGAGAGAGAGAGAGAGAGAGAGAGAGGAGTTATGGTTATGAAGGAGAGAGGGGTTGAGGGGTTTGGGTTTTAAAAAAGAAGAGATGGTGGCAAATGGTAAGAAAGGTGGACTTTGACTAAAGAAACCGAGTTATTTTTCAGCATAAGACTGGTCTTTGGTCGTTGAAGAAGTGGCCAGTGGGGGAGTGAGATGGTGAGAAAGGTCTAAAGTCCAAATGCTGACCAGTTCTACTTTTTTTTATTTTTAAAAGTTCTCTCTCGCTCTGTTATATGAGATTCAGATCATCATTTATCATCATTTGTTTACTTATTTCTTTTTAGACAAATTACGAATTATGTGAAGAATAAGGTGACTTGAGACTTGAATTATTTGTATTAGTTCAACAGAGCATGAAATATCATTTTTGATATACTTTAATTATTTTCCTAAGAAATATATTTTTCCATCTAACTATAAACATGAATGTTTGCGTCAGTAATAAACATAAATATTTTTTTGACGGTAAAGATTCTATTGGATCTCATAGTCAATGAGCTATACATGGTGGAGATGGAGAAATTATTTTAGAGAAAAATACCATGACACAAATGTAATCTATCTATCTTCTATGTTAAAAGGGGTTTAAGAGGGATACCTTTTTTATATCCCTTTTTACCCTTTAAATATCAAACAAATTAGATATTTTGAAAGAAAACATAAACAAAGAGGAGAGGAAGCAAGAAAGAAGCTAAGGAGAAGAAGATCGAGCAAGAATAAAACTAGAAGAAGTATTCTCATTCACCTCCCTTAAGCTAAGCAAGAAAGAGATTATATACAGAAAGCAAAACAAGCCTAACAGCTAGAAAAGGGAAAAGATAAAAAAGATCCTAAACAACTAACTTACGAAACCTAACTTCAAAACTTTTTCCTTTAATACCCCCTCCCCTCAAACTTATCCAAGGATCGTGGATAAGTTTGTCCTTGAGATAAGTGAATTGAGAAGTGGATAAAGGCTTTGTTAAGAGGTCTGTAAGTTGTTGTTGTGAGCTAACATGTCTATCAATTAAGTCTTTCTTCATAACTCTTTCTCAGACAAAATGGAAATCGACTTTCACATGTTTTGTTCGAGCATGTAAAACTAGATTGGATAACAAACTTATTGTTGAAGTATTGTCACAATAGAGAACATGTGCCTAAGACTGAAAAATATGCATATCACGCAACAATTGTCTTAACCAGCTTAACTCAGCAGCAATTTTGACCAATGTCTTGCATTCAGCTTCAGTTGAAGACCAGGCAACTATGGCTTGTTTCTTAGCACTCTAGGAAATGGCATTTGAACCAAGGAAGATAATGAAGCCAGAAGTGGATCTGCTATCTGAGGGATCTTCAGCCCACTCTGCATCACTAATAGCCTACAAGTGAAGAGTACCAGGAGTAAATCAGATACTATGATCAATGGTTCCTAAAACATATCTTAAAATACGTTCAACATCAGCAAAATGAGATGTAGTAGGAGAATGCATAAATTGACAAACTCTATTCACAATAAATATGATATCAGGCCTAGTAAAAGTCAAGTATTGTAGAGATCCTATAATACTTCTATATAGAGTAACATCTGGCATAGGGGAGCCAACGTGACTATACAAGGGAGACTTGGCAGAATAGGGAGAAGCACAAGGCTTAGCCTCAAACACACTTCCCTTACATAATAAATCCCTAGTATACTTTTTCTGAGTAATAAAAATACCTTCAGAGTTCCTAATAATTTCAAGACCTAAAAAATACTAAGATCATCCAAATCTGTCATATCAAAGGTTCCCTGCAAGTTTTTAATCATATGATCAATAGAGACTGATTTGTACCACTTATGATTATATCATCCACATATAACAATATATAAGTAATAGAGTGACCAGTAACATGAACAAACAATGAAGTATCAGCATGTGATGTAATAAAACCAATGGATTGAGTAGTAAATTTCAAACCATGCACTTGGGACTTATTTTAAGCCATACAAGGCTTTGTTCAACTTACAAATATAATTAGGATAGGTTCTTGGTTTTTCTGCTGGGTTGCAAGAAAGTGTTTTTCGGATTTAAGAAGCACATGAAGCTCCTCAAGGGAAATTGGCTCAGCATGAGTTCGAATTGAAGTCTTGAGGGTGTTGTATTCGGTAGGAAGACCATTAATTGTAAAATCAAAATATCTTCATCATCTATTGAAACAGAGATAACACTTAGTTTATCTTTTACCTCCTTGATGTGCTGGATATAGGAGTATATATTCTCTGTTGCCTTCTTGGTGATAGTCTGGAGATTGGATTTCATTTATAGAATATTTATGCGTGAGATAGAGGAGAAGTGCTTCTCAATCGAGTCCCAAACATCTTTTGATGTTTTGCTACCAACAACGTATGCAAGCACCATGAGAGACAAGGTTGTATTGATGAGAGTTAGTAAGGCTTGATCTTGTGTTACCCAGTGCTCAAATTTGGGATTAATGACATATGAGTTATCACCAATCTTGATTGTTCGTGGTGGGCAAGGAATTGTGCCATCAATATAGTCGAACACAGAGTGAGCTTCCAAGATTGTATAAATTTGGTACCTCCATAAGGTGAAGTTGCTCGAATCCAAACGAATGGAGATCAAATTTCAAATATTGGATAAGAGAAAGATTGGGGAGGGAGACATAGATTTAGTGCTGATAACAATAGAGAGATTGGGTCCAAAACTTGTTTGAGAGCTTGTTTGTCTGCCACTTTGGGAGGAATTGGTTTCTCGGTTTGCAGCGATTTAGATTTCTAATTCTTCAGTCATGAGAGACGACGTTTGTCGAGTCTTACTCTGATACCATGAAAGAAAACAGAAACAAAGGAAAGGAAGCAAGAAAGAAGCAGAGAGAAGAAGATCGAGCAAGAAGAAAACTTCAAGAAATATTCTCATTCACCTCCCTTAAGCTAAGAAAGAAAGAGATAATATACAAAAGACAAAACAAGCCTAACAGCTAGAAAAGGGAAAAGACAAAAAAGACTACAAAAACTAACTTACATAACAGAAACCTAACTTCAAAACTTTATCATTTAACATATTTCACCAATTTTTTATTTACTTTATTTACATAATAAATTTTATAAATAGTTTACAAATTAAATATGTTTAAGAATATTGTGTAACTAGGAACGCAAATAATATCTGCAAATAATATCTGAAAATAATGTCTGTGAAGACTAATTTTTAAGATTATATACGAGGGATAATTACATTATGTAATATTTATGTTATTAGTAACATGAAAATTTATATAAATGAATCTAAAGAAGACATTAATATTTTCTAACAATTTATTAACGATATAATCATTTATTAGAAATATGAAAAATTGATAAAAGTCATTTTCTAAAACATTTAAAAAGCAATGCTATATAGTATAATTTCAAGTAATTAATTTTTAATTTCACACATCTTAGTTTATGTATACTCTTTTTTAACACCAAAACTTCTATTATATATAATATCTAAATTTTATATTCTAACATTTCTGATGAGTCACTAAGTAACTTATTTTACATATAACGTGTAAGGCGTGTTGTTTAAAGAGAGTCTCATGTTACTTAACCTGAGAGTTTTTAATTGATATTTTATTTAATTCAATGTACAATATGAATTTAATTTCATAAATATTAAAAGATGGTATATTTTCTCTCACTTTATAAAAAACAAGAAAATGAATATGCTTAAGTTTTTTCAATGTTGTTAGTAAATTAACAAAAAAAACTAAAATTATTGCATGCAATGCACCTACGAATTTGCTTAAAAGAAGCATACATCTCTTCTAGTTTGAAAAATGACTAAGACATCTCTTAATGTTTGTCTTCAATAACAAAAAAATAAAAAATCGTTATATTTCATACTAACGGCGTTAAATTATCTTATAATACCAAAATTACCCTTCTCAATTCTCAAAACTAAAAATCATATTTTAGGGAAAAGTATTATGACCACCTCTGTAGTTTGCTTAAAATATACAGACACACTTCTAGTTTAAAAAAAAAACAAAGAGGCTTTTTCATTTACAAATGTGTTTATTTAGGGTAAAATGATAAAAAAAACACCCTTGATCGACCAGAGTTCGGGTTTTTTCTATCACTGAATTCAAACATTAAGCAAGATATGAGTCAGTTTTTTAAACTGGAATGGGTGTTTATATCTTTTAAGCAAACTACAAGGGTTGTCATAGTACTTTTATTTTTTGTTCATCTACATCAAAATATATTCTTAATCGGCCTGGAGTTTATTATAATCTGATATTTACTATCTTCTACTCATTCGAAGGAGAAGATTCTACAGGTATATAAGCTCAGCTCTTGCAATGTCATATTTTAATACTCTCTCGTGCCTAAAAGTAAAAGTAAAATATTTTGTTTATATTTTAAGAAAATATAAAAAATTGTCTTCCGGAATTTAAAAGTTTTTTTTGGTAAATAAAGTGAAAATTTATAGACATAATTTATAAATATACAATAAACATATCTATAATATAAAAATCTCAACTGAGCAGCTCAACCTCACAAACTATATCTAGCAAGCAACCAAAAGAAAGTTAGCAAACGAAAAGCATAGTACTCAAAGATATAGACTCAAGTAATACTTAGTCATTTTGAAGTTGGCAAATGCATTATATTCCTTTTAACATTTTGTGTGTGCCAATCATTTTCTCTAATCATTCTAAAAATACTAAACAAGATGGCAGAAGATTCTTTAACTTTTCCTACAAAACCCTACTATTTTTTTCCTCCAATTGAGATCAATAAAAGAAACAAAGATAAGTTCAAAATTAGTTGATCTCAGTCTTTTAAACCTAGTATGAGGAAGGACCCATTTTGGTATGGCGCTCCTAGGTGTTGTAGGTGTAAGTCAGCCCACAATCTTAATCAGCATGGCTCTACTCACTTGGCACCGAATAAATAGGTGCTTAACAGTTTTCAATGCTCATGTCATCGCATTTCCATGGTGGGCTAATCTATTATGAAAGACCAACCGAGTTATAAAACTGGGGATTGTTATTTGGGAAAGCTTTTTATTCTTTTTGCACCAAAGTATACGAAACACTTTGATTGTGTAATATTTCTTATATTAGATGTAATAGTGTATATAAAGTGTGTAAAATTATATATCAATCTACTATTTATTCCTCTTCAAATTTAGAAAATGATCAAACAGTATACTATTTATCTCCTTTAATATTTGTAAAATTACCAAATAATATATTATCTATCTTCAAAATTTTAAAATTATTTTTATGTAAATAACATGAGATTTGAAAAAAAAATATTCATTTCTATAAAACTACTGACCTCGTCCCTGAGTATGACTAAACTCACAGTAATTCTAAAATCAGGAATACAAGCAACATGAAACCAAAGATGAAACGGACAGCAAAAACATAATCATTCCAATTATTTTTTCTTTCCCGAATAGAATACGGGATCCAAATATAATGTAGAGTACTATTCCTTAAACGGAAGAGGACGCGTTAACTATATATTAATACGAAGAGAGAATTGTAAAAGTGATTCATGTTCTAGTTCAAGTTATAAAAATGTTCAGAAATTTTTATTATTATAAAAATGATTCAAAATATGATAAATAATTCTTTTACTACTATATAATTTCAGCAAATATATTATTCACCATGATCATATTTCAATCATTTTTATAAATTAAAATTTTTTTAAACCATTTTTACAACTTCACCCCTAAAACCTATCTTTTCCTACTGTTTTGCTATTAATACACATATTGAGAGATTTCAATGATTGGGACATGACATTGAGGAAAGTCCTGTTCCAAGGTTGAGAAAGATTTAGACCACGAATATTCAAACCTGAAATCCGCTATGGTTATTCCAAAATTATTTATCAAAGCAAATTCCATATAAGTGCAGTTGACGTGTGCTTTTGGTCTCATCAATCATCAGCACCTAACGTTACTCTCATGCTCCCCTCTCACCAAACCAATTCTAAACATTATTATACCAATTAGAAAAAATTGAAACGAATTTCATAGTAGACCAGGTCATCTCTTACGATTATTTTTAGTGGTCATTTGGTATAAAAATGTGAGTAAATGATTTTTAAAATAAAATTTTTGAAATATCATTGTGAAAAAGTATATGTCCGAAAAGTTAAGATTATTTTGTTTGATAATAATTGTAAATGTTACCATATTATGGTGATAATTTTAGATATTTTATTTGTTTTGATGAAATATATAAGTGAATGTTGTATTAATATCCGAATTTTCCCTTTGGTTCTTAGAAATGAGCATGTTATAGTGGAAACAAAATCTCCGAAATTGAAATTTGTTAGAAAAAATGTAAATTGAAAAATAATATGAAAAAAATCAGAATTTTAACTAGAAGAAAAACTATACAAATTTAGCTAAATTACCTAAAAAATCTCATCAAATTGGGAGAAATATGCTGACTTAAAACCCAATTTGGATTTTTTTGGATGAAAGTAAATAAAAAAGTTAAAACCAACGCAACACAAACCACCCCCCCATGAATGGCTCTTGATTTTCAATCATATTACCATTGCAAGATAACAATTTCAGTAATTATTCATCACCACCTTCTCCATTAATGTCTACGGCTGAAGTATCTTTGAATTCCTCGTCGAATTTGGGTGTTGAAAATTAGGCATCTTAGATCTGCACCATCCTCGGCCGCCTCTATGATCTGAACTGGTCTGGGGTTCCTAGGTGGGTGTTAGAATTATGTTCATAAAATATGGTGTAATAACTATTTATGAATATTTAGTTATTTCTCATATATTTTGTATTACTAAATTTAATGAATAAATAAAAAATTTCATTTAATTAAAGTGTGTTTATAATTTACTCAAGTCCTAGAACTATTATCAAAGTAAGAAGAGTAAAGACAGGGGTCTTCCAAACAAACTCTTCTGAAATAGTTCAGAATGTTATTCGTAGTCTCAGGATCGATTGGTCAATCGACTCTGATTATAATTGTTAGGTTGAACCAATGGATGTTAGTCTTGGGGCATGAGAGTGGAGACTCAAACGGATTACATAGACGTGTTATGTAACATGTTGAATAGACCAGTAACGAATTAGTTCAGAGCAAAAATCGCTTACCTATATCTAAATCTAATTGTTACATTAATCATGAGGTGAATACGTAGCTTGACCTACTTGCTTTCGATCTTTGATATGTCAAATGTGTGAGTTCGAATTGGTGGACAATCTCTCGGTTGTTGGGATCGTAATTCAACTATGTTGGATTGCGAAAGCAATAATATCACATTATGCTTTATTGATGAGTGTGTGAATAAATAAATCGATCCTTGTATTCAATGAATTGAGTCACTGATTAAGACTTTTAATTGTACGAGACAATTCACTATTATGTTTTTCTTATTCACAATTATTCTGCTCATACACAATGGTTACACAGACATCGTATAGCCTTCATGATGGTACACGGATAACGTGTAGTCATCGTGTAGGTTACACGGACATCTTGTAGTCATCACGTAGTCTATAGGATGGTTACACAAACATCATGTAGTCTACACGATAGTTACACAGTCATTGTGTAGACTACACGATGGTTACATGGACATCGTGTTTCTGAGGGTTACACGATGGTGTACCAATCAAAACTCTTATTTTTTATCTATAATTACGTTGTACAAGTATCCCCACTTTATTAGTGGCTTGAGCCTGATGTAAGTAGTTATATTTATAATCTTTTTTAATGTGGTATTTAAAATAAATATAAATATCTTTTGTTTATTGCAGCATATTGATGCATACTTGAAGGTAATGAGGAGGGATTTGCGGGATTACAACCTGCATATCAGAGTTATTATTGGTGATTTGCATTTGGAAGTAAGTAAAATATTTTATGTAGTCTACACGAGGCCTTCATGGGCATCGTGTAGACTTCATGTGATCTTTTTTATTGATATACATGTTTGATGTGACACTATAGGGAAACCTGACGGGGCGTGTGGAAGAGTTTGAGATGATCCCGCAGCTTGGGATGTTGACGTTGATGATACTATCTGGTACCAAATCCTTAGCTTACAGACAAACTTTGGAAGAGACTGGGAAGAGACTGGGAAGAGTCTGATAGGGTATATCTTTTTGTACTCATAAGGTAGTAAACATTTTGTTTACTTATAAAAGCCAATATTTATCCTTATATATCAATTTATATAGGTTATATTCCCCATGAATGCGGGCAATAGTCATTTGTTTACTATGGAGCTAGATTTGAATGGCCAGTGTGTTAATATTTATAATTCTTTGACCACGCCATATCAAAAGTCTAAGTATCCTGAACTCATGAAGCCTTTTACGAAGATTGTCCCTCGTTTGCTTCAAATTATGAATATTTATAAAAAAAGAATGTGGGTTCAACTGAAAGATGAGTGGGAATATAATTCAATGTCATGTCTACAATAAGAGAATGGATAAGTAAAATATACATATTTTTTGAAGTCCTCTACGTACTTAGAACTTCATTCATATTATTTAATTATGATTTTTACATTTCATGTGTTTTGTAGCTTTGATTGTGGGGTATTCTCCACAAAGTTTGTCGAAACCCTAATATATGGGATGGATCTCTAGGAAATAACTCAAAAGAGAATGTCGGAATATCGTAAACGTATTGCAATTGAGTTATTTGCATGGGGAAAAGTCGAACCTTATAATTTTTTGATGTATAAATTGGATATGTATTGTTTATACTGATTTTATGGTTTTTTTCCTACATACTTTTTAATGCCAAATTTTTTATATGTTGTTGAATGCTTGGTTTTATCATTGAATGCTTGGTTTTTGTTCTTGAAGGCTACACGATGACTTCACACTCATTGTGTAAGATTCTTGAAGGCTACACGATGTCTACACAGCCATCGTGTACTCATCGTGTAGTATACAAGAATACTCATTGTACAGAGTGGGTAGACTACATGAATGTTATATAATCATACTTTACCCATCGAATAGTGTACACGAAAACTCAATGAAATAAGTACAAAATGGTAGACTACAAATTGGGTACATGAGGTCAGTGTACCCATCGTGTAGTATACAGAAATACTCAATGAAGTAAGTACAGAATGTGTAGTCTACACGATGGGTACACTGACTTCGTGTACCCATCGTGTAGTGTACATGAAGCTCAATGAAATATGTACAACATTGGTAGACTACATGATGGGTACACGAGGTCAGTGTACCCATTGTATAGTGTACATGAAGACTCAATGAATTAAGTGCAGAATGTGTAGTTTACATGACAATACTAATAACAACCACAATTCTTCTTTCATATTAATATTTAAAAAATTACAAGGGTAAACATTTATATATTAAATGGCTTGGTCATTCCGTTGAGAGAGAGGAATTTCATTTCTATACGTTTGTCGGTTGTGGCTAATTTTTCCACAACGTGCACACTTTCTTCTTACTACTTTCTCACCTCTAAATGGAATTCTAAATGTCCTAGGTCTTCCACTTTGCCGTCTCGTTATAGGTGGCAGTACCACCTTTTCTTGAACCTCCCGACTGATGATCCAATTCCCTCTATCTTTGATAGGATGTATTGTTTTCTCATACGCAGCAATTAAAGTCTCATTTTTATAGTGTATCGAACACATACTATGTGTGAAAATATTATGATGCTGACATGACTGAGGAGCTAAGGAGGATGACCACTTAGGAAATGGCAAGGTGGCCCTTGACATTGAAGAGCGAACTAAAGGCGGGGATGACCGTTCTATCGAATCCGCCAGGGTAAAAGAAGTGACAAACCAAAGCGGAGAGAGCTCGGAACAACGGATCGAGATATAGAAGCTCTAGCTACAAATAGCGGAGCTATGGAAGGAGCGGGGGCAAACTGTTGGGGCCTCTGTCGAGACCTTCCTAGGGTAAACTGAATCCTCTTTTTCACTGGAAATCCAGCGGGCGAAACTGCCCCCAAAGTTTAAGATGCCCCAAATCGCCCACTATGATGGGACCAAGGACCCATTTGCACACCTAGAGATCTTCAAGGTGTGGATGGACTTACATCACATCCTAGAACCCTTTATGTGTAAGTTTCTCTACTTAACGCTCAGCGGACCTAGCAGACCTACCCCAACGTGGATAGGGTAGTTGAAGTTCAACTCTATTCATTCATTCACCGAGCTCTCGCGACTGTTTACTGGATAAGTTTTGGGAGGAAAATAGAGAAAAGGGCCAGCCTCCTGCCTGATGACGGTGAAGCAACGACATGATGAGTCGCTGAAGGACTACATGAATCATTTCAGTCTGGAATTCCTAGAGGTTGATAATGGTAGTAAAGACATGATGGTGGCCGCACTGAGAAGTGGGATCACCCATTCCAGAAGAGGTGGTCAATGGCCAAGTATGACCTTGTTTCCCTTGTCGAGCTCAAAACTAGGATCCAGAAGTACGTAAGTGCTGAGGAGGTGATTCAAGTTAAGAAGGAGCTGGAGAGACTAAGTAGCGAGAACTCCTAGAAGGGAAAGGTACCACGAGAGGTTAACTGAACCTGTCCCTTCAAACCCTTCGATCTGGCACCCACCTCGTCTGAAATCCGCACCCACACCGTCAGCCAGCGCGGCGGGAAAATAACCCTGGCCAGTTAGTTTGTCACTTACACCCCCTTAACGATCAGACATGAGGAAATCTTCAACGTCATCAAGGACAAGAGCCTATTGAAACAGCCATGAGTGATACGAACACCGATGAAAAGAATGATACCATGAAGTACTTGAGGTATCACAGAGATTCTGAGTACAACACAGAGGGTTGCTTTGACCTTCGTGAGAAGATCGAGGCCCTAATTCAGAAGGGGTACCTCAAAGAATTTGGCGCCAGACGTAGGAATCGCGGGGAGAATAGCCCTCCCAGGCAGGAACGAATGGGTGGAGAGGCAACTCGAGCAGAGGACTAACCAACCCCGTAGCCCCATGCAGGAAATCAAGATGATAGTTAAGGGTACAAACAGTGCAAACTAGAACCGGAAGTGGAAGGTAGCTACTCAGGAGGCAGGGCATTCGGTGGTCTTTAGTGTCCTCTCACTACCACCTCAATCTAAGGTAGAGAAAGTGAGCAACAGGCTCTTCAGATTCACAAGCACTTCGTCCGTGCTTTATAAGCCGCACATCGATGCGCTGGTCATTTCCCCGATGATCGCCAATATCAAGGTCTGGATGACCCTAATCGACGATAGGAGCTTGGTCGATATACTAAACTACTCTACCTTCCTACAAATGGGGCTAGATCTCAAGCAGCTCCGTCCGTGCTTTACCCCCATAGTAGGATTCATAGGACATGAGATCATTCATGAAGGTGTAATAGAGCTCCCTATGACACTAGGAAGACCCAGCAACTCGCCACCAAGCTAGTCAAATTCACGATGGTGAGGTGTAGTGAGGTGCATAACGCCATCCTCCGCAGACCTACCATTTACAACTTCAAGGCGATGCACTCTACATATCATAAGGTGATGAAGTTCCCCACCCTCGAGGGTGTAGGATTGGTGAGGGGGGACCAGAAGACGTCGAGGGAATGCTACGCCACCGCCCTCAAACGGAAAGAATCGATAACGGCAAGGGAACCGATCTCAGAAAATGCGGCACCCCCTTAGGAAAACAAAAAGGGGAAAAGGAACAAGATCCATGTAATTAAGTGAAGTTTGATCAATAAAAAGCTCGTTCACCCGCAAAGAATGATTGAAGGAAAAACTGGTGACTGGTGAGGTGTTTTAGCCCACTAGTGGGGATTAAATAAAAAGTGATGACTGGTGACGTGCTCTAGCCCCTAGTCAGGAAATGAGCTCTAGTTAGAGCAGAAATGTCTGGCTAGACTCCAAAATTTTAAAAGTGATTACTAGTGTGGTGTTTTAGCCCACCAGTCGGGAAATGAGTTCTAGTCAGATCAAAAAGACCTAGTTAGACTCCAAAAATCAAAAAGTGATGACTAATGAGGTGCTCTAGCCCACTAGTCAGGAAATGAGCTCTAGTCAGAGCAGAAAAATCTGGTTTGACTTTAATAAAAAGATGATGGCTGGTGAGCTGCGCTAGCGCACCAGTTGAGATTGAGCAAAAACTGATGATTGCTGAGGTGCTCTAGCCCAACAGTCAGGAAATGAGCTCTAATAGAGTAGAAATGTCTAGTTAGGCTCTAAAAATAAAAAAGTGATGACTGGTGAGGTGCTCTAACCCACCAGTCGGGATTAAACAAAAAGTGAGGACTGATTATGTGCTTTAGCCCATCAGTTGAGAAAGGAGCTCTATTTAGAGCAGAAATGTCTGGCTAGACTCAAAAAATCAAAGTGTGACTAGTGTGGTGCTCTAGTCTGTCAGTCGAGATTAAAAAGTGAAGACCGGCGTGGTGCTCTAACCCGTCGGTCGGGATAAAAAGTGATGTCTAATAGAGCATTCAGGCTCGCCTGACGAGAAAGGAGCAAAATTGTGTAACAAAACTCCAGGAAGAAAAAGGAAAGCCCTGACCTGAGCGAAGGACCCTGACCAGGAGCCTAATGTAGGGCTCATCACCGAGCAGGAAAACCAGGTTAAACTAAAAAAGAATGGTATGGCTTGCCTCAGTCTTCTTGAGCAAGTACGCCTGACTAAGTAGTAAAGGAAAAGGAGTCACACTCATTCCTTCACCCATCGAATGGTAAAGGAACTTCAACTAAGGAAAAGGTACCTAGGTAAATGCCAGGAAGGAGTTTAGAAGAGGTCATCTCGAGGAAACTCACCACAGGGGGCAACGCGACTCCCTAAGGTTACACCAGGTAAATGCCAAGAGTTGTTTAACCCAACCTCTTCCAAATGGGACAACCCGCTCGAAGGATGAGTCATAAGTTACATAAGGAAAAAAAATAAGCCTACAGGTCAAAATAGAAATATTAATAAATGCATCAGTGTAGATCAAAACCAGTGAAACGACAAGGTCGAAGAATTCAAAGTTCATACACACCGAGGTAAAAGAGGAGACAAAGTGTGACAAAAAATACTTGAGCAAAAAATGGGGGGAGGGGGATTACAAGTAACAAAGAACACAACAAGTTAAATGATAGAGCCTACATGAGCTTCGGCGGTATCAGTAGCCCGACCAATAACCCTAGTTGAGTCAGGTGGAAGTACCTCCCCCTCAGGGTGACACGGAGGTAAATGATGAGAGACTTGAGTGTCCAGCTCGACAAGGTCAGAGGAACTAGGCGGACTGGGTAGCCTGAAGAGACAAGTAGAGACCTGGGAACATCCAGAAGGACAAGGGAAGAACACAATATCCCGATAGCTTTTTGAGCTTCACAAGCACCGAGGACCATCACCCGCTCATAGGCCAACTACACAGGAGTGGGCGTAGAATCATGTGAATAACTAAGGAAACTCAAGTCCCACTCGTGGTGGCTGTTGATGATCTCATCAGGACAACTCTCATAACCCAGGGCAAACACCGTAAGAAGGGGCGTCTGAAACTCCAAGGATGCCTTGAAGTCTTCCATCTTATTGGCATGACCTTCGGTCCATCAGCCAAATTCACTTTCGATCAGGTTTTTGCTAAGTGGTTTCCTCTAAGCTTCCCTCTACTTGTCATTCGCCTGATTCCAGAAACGAATCTCCCGAAAAAGCTTGCCCTCTAAGAGCCTAATCTTGCCGTTCAGGATGTTCTCCTGCTACTTTAGATTGGAGACATCCCTCTCCCGATCGGATAATCGAGCTTCCAACTCCCTACGAGCACTATCAACTTGATCGACCTCAGCCCTGGCATGACGTAACTCCCTCTCGAGGCAGGAGCACTCCCTCTCGAGGCCTCTCAGTCTTCCAACCTCTAACTAGACCTTGTCATAGGCATTGTGGAGAGAATGAAAGTCATTGGTCCTCTATGCGAGTGCAGCTTCCTCCCGAGAGGATACATGAATAGTCTCTAGCACTTGGTCTTCACAGTGGCCAAGGTGTGCCAGCATCACCGCATTAAAAATCATGATTTATGAAAAGAAAAGAAAGAAAGTAGGTCAGGAACTAAATAGGGATGAAAGAATAAGGTATTAAGCCAAATCTAGAATTTACGTCAAGAGTATACTCCATGAAACCATCAGGAAACCTCACCCTGATCCCTTCGAGAAGAATGAGAGATCAATGTGCTTGGACACCCAGTCCAATATCCTGACCATCGAGCTCCGAGCTCGAGCCTGGGCCTCAGGTTGTTCGGCCCCAATGGAGACATTGGACCTTTGTGCTTCTGGCCAATAGGAGACCCATGCTGACCAGAGCCCGATGCAACGCAATCTCGTACTGGGGGGAAGGCATCTCAGTGTCCCGTATGTTCACCGCGCGAGGTAGAGAAAAAGGTCGAAAAGATTAGGAGGTGCTCTGGGGAGTCCCCTAGATGTTTCCAGGTTGTAACGGGCCTTGCCAAAGATGAGGAAGGACAGGAGGAACTGGTGGTGGTGCTCTCGAAACCTGGGCCTGAGGAATAGGAGGGCGAGGTGTAGGGGGAGCCATTTTCCCTTTCGAGTGTTCCAACTTCTTAGGTCGGAGCTCCTGCATTTTCTAAATCTTAGAGGCGTCAAGTTCCTTTCTATGATTCTTGGAAGAAGGACCATTCCCGGCCATTGCTACAAAGGTGAAACATAATTATAAGAGGTAAGGTAATAATAGTGATAACAAGAGCGGGAAAGTGACTGCGAATCATACTCGTATGAATTGGTGAATCCTTCAAGCAGTCTTCAACAGGAAGGTCAATTGTAACGTCCTCCGGAGGATCCAAAAATAAGTCAGCCTGAAATAAAAATTTAGGTCTGAAAAGGACGTGGTAAGCATGGGACTCGACAGGGAGCTTGACTAGGCATGAAATATGGGATATGAGGTACGCGATGAGTTCTTCTACCTTCTTTTAGCCACTACAAGAAGAATAAGGAAGATTAGCGACCAAGGTAAGCAACCAGCGATGTTTTCCCTTCTAAAAATGCAAGTTCATCTGCGGCCTCGAAGACCTGAGGGACCGGGTGCACAGATTCTGAATCCCCAGAAAGGCCATCCTAGAGCCCAAAAATCACAAACTATATATATTTACAATCTTTGTACCAGGAGGGGATCCCGCTCATGATCCCCTTTCACTTCTCTGACACGTCTACTGAGGTAGTATCAGCCTAGGCCATGAGGAGGCACCCCTACTGCCTTGTTCTTCAGGGGAGATTTCAACTGAAACATAAAGTCGAGTTCGTCCAAAGTCAAGTCCTTGTTGAGGTGCAACCTCCAGAGCATCTAGCAACCAATCAAAATCCTCCATGAGTTTGGTAGGAGTTGGGATAGAGCAATGCCTGTCGAGGGGAACTACCCCCTCAGGAAAGGATGTAGAAGGAACATCAGTCTACACTCCAATGAGGCCAAATATAATCCAGTCCTTCCATATCCCGGAGTGTTAATCTTCTCGCTCACCTTAGGTAGCCGCAGATGAACATAATCAGGAATATGGTAAGCCCACTGAGTCCTGCCCAAGTCATCTTTAGACAACAACGTGGGAATCTCATCAGCCCCACATTGGTCGGCATCTTCATTTAGGCCAACATAGGCCTCAAAGTCAACACGGGAGTCAGCAGCTTCATTTGGCGCTGCGACACAATCCATTCAGTCTACGAACCCCCTGGAACCATCAAGCACGATAAAAATCATGGAGACAAAAAATAAGGATAAAAGAAAAGACTCGGACAGGGAGAAAATAACTTACCATGGTGAATCGATGATGAAGAGCGAACGATGGAACAGAAATGAACGACCCACAAAGCGTGGATAGACATCTTAGTGAATGTACTTTATATAGTAAGATTATATATGACAAGACCGATGTGAATTAATATCTTTATTAACATGGTGTTTATCATAAAGATTTAATACACATCAATCTGATGATCTTATGTAAATCAGTCTAAATCATGAGTAGTCATGAACTCATATGCATGTATACTGGATCTTTTGATTCACTCGTTAAAGTTTGTTTGTAAAATAGGCTAGTGACTTTTATTTTGGAGATTCAGTGATGTGGATGACTGGGAACATGATCTTACAAGATTTGAAATTCAAGCTTTTCTAACATATTGTATATTAGTTTCTTTACGTGTTCATTCTGGAATTCAATGATTATTGAGCCCAAATTATAATACGATTATAAATTAGTCATTCACTAGTGAATTAATGGTACTTAGGGACCAAGAGGTAATTGGAAGGGTAAAATGGTAATTTTGACCAACTCTAATTTACGAACCAATAATTGGAGGACAAAACTACGTGAAATAATTTTATCAATGAACTACACGAGAATACTCTCATACATTCAATAATCTCTAAGAGTGTAATTTCATATTTGTAGTGGAGTAATAATTAAATTAATAAGTAAGATTATTTAATTAAAGAGTTTAATTAATAATATAATTTATTGGAGCTTAGGATTATAGGTCCATGGTCCCAAGTCACCTTTGCACTATGCAGTTTATGGTGTAAATATTTTAGGACTTGAGAAAAGGACTGACTTGCAAAAAAAAATTTATTCTATGGCAAGTACATAATTATGATATAATTATGTGTGATTAATTAATTATGAAGCATTGTGATGGCTCACGGAAACTGCAATGACATGTGGCGCTGTTGTTGTGCAAAAATTATAGTGGGTCACACAGCAATAATAATTTTGAAATTAAATATTATTTTCGTTCTATCCCTAAAAATTTAATACGTCATTATCTAGAAAATATATTGATATTATTCTATTGGCTTCAGTGTGCTAAGAACACAATTGCTATCAGGGTGAATTTTTTATGTGATTAAAAAGTTAATCAAGAAATTCTGTGAGAATAATCATTGTATTCTCTCAGAGGCTTATCTCATTGAATTAATCATTTTCAGTAAATCTCTAGATCTCACGTCCTAGTGGGGATTGACTTGAAAGATCTTGATGTAGATCTCAAAGTCTGTTGTTGGTGGGAACACATGATCGTTGGTTTTTGACGACGTTTGATATAGAGTACAAGAGGTATATAATTCATATCCATGTATATCTTCAATTTAATATACAATATACAATAGATCATGATTGAAAAGAGTTTATCAATAAAAAGTTATTATTTTGTAAGCGTTGCGTCGCGTTTATTTACTTTTATAAAAAAAGATTAAATTTTAATAAAATTTTAAAAGCTCCACGCTTCCGTTGCGTGAGCGTCGCTTTTCCAACACCATTAACAAGCTATCTTTCCGGGAACAAAGCATGTCCGAGTGAAAGATCCATCCAAAATATCTGCAGAAACGGGGTGCCCTTTCATATTTAAAACAGCACAAATACCTCTTCCCATCAAAGTTTAAGAATCTTCCTCTCTGAAGTGGTTTGCTAATGTCAATCTCAAGTTCCACCTTCACTCTAATAAACCTTTTGATTTCAACACCATCCTTAATGTAGTTATCATCTGAGTCTTAAAGTGTTCCCATTTTTCCCCCAACATCAATCCAATCTTATTGTTCCTGCACTCAATGAGGAGTTGATGCATTTGAATCCAGAAGCTATCCAAAAGCAAATTTCCCATTTCAAAATTGAGACCCAACATCCATCTGCCAGTAACAAATAATGTTCTTCAAATAGCCATGGACCGTTCTTGCTCACAAAACTAACCAAGAATTTCGAACTGAGAAAATATGAAAAGGGTTCTTATCAATCTCCGCGAACCGGATGTCCTTAGCATTCCATGCTGAAAGGAGTGCTCTTCTAAACCCTTGAAGATTATACCTCATGTTAGCATAAATTTTGCCCAAAATACTGATCACACTCTTCTATATCAACGAAATTATCCTCCCGTGAAATAACAATCTCCTCAGTTTCATCCTCTGTCAATTTCCATATATCCAACTTCCACCTGAGATCTTGATCAATCTGATCAAAACTGCATCCAACAAAATTATGAGATTCCATATTTCTAAAAGAGACAAAAACCTATTGAGGTTTAAGAGAGGCGCCTATAGACAACTTCCCCCTTCTCACGGAAGACAACTTTGGTTTTGCATCCATTTATGGAACGAAATTATAGGGAGTGTTGATGACATCAGCTATGAATAGAACTTATTTTGCTTTTATTTTACTGTGATAGTTTTTTAATATACTCATGTAATTGCTTATTATCTTTGTATACATAAAAGATAAAGAAAACGTAGGATTCTCAATTACCATGATGTGAACGTCAGCAAAAATTTTACGTTCACGTCATATGGAAAATCTATTTAATCTTCATTATATTTTTTGAAATTTCACACACATATGTATGTACGTATACATGGATGTATCCATTTTTTTGTCTTTTGAAATTTAATATAAATAAGATGTATAGTTTAAGGAAAACATTTGCCAAATTTCATTTATTGATGAGCGTATGTATTATCACCAACTGATTTTCTTATCTATCATATCACAAATATAATTAAATCTCTTATGAAGTCAACTTACAATTTACTACGAGTGTTCAATGATCGGTCTGGTCGAACTTTTGGAAGAAAACAAGATCAGACCGAAAATCATAGTCCTCCTATATGAAGAACCGAACCGAGCATAAATCTGAAAAAAATCCAGACAGACCAGATCGAGAATCAATGGTCAGTCCGGACAAACTTAATGGACTAAATACCCATTTTACAATAAATATATTATTTAACAATAAAGATAAATTTTGATTAAGAGTTCCCCATATCCAAACTTCAGGGTACTAATATCCAACATTTAAAAATATCCAAAGTTCAAAATATTGATATCTAACATTTAAACATATTCAAACTCCAAAATACAAATAATAATATCCAACATTCAAATATCTAAAAAAAAGTAAATAAAAAACACAACAAAAGAAACAAATTAGTACATGGCAGTAACAAATTCTCAATTCTTGATTAATTGACAAAAAGATTTATTAATATACACATTAGCTAATAATCATGTCAACTAACAACTAAAGAAACAAAAATATTCTACACCTATAAAGCTAAGATTGTTCTTTTTCTGTAAGACAGATTATAAACCTCTTTCACAACAACAAAAAATTCTATAAAAGTGATCCCCTAACCTACTCTACTTCAATTCTGTGAAATTAAGAAAAATATAATGACAACCAGATCCTCAATCCCACTACTGCACAGCAAATTTGATGTACTATAATCACTATTTACTTGTTACCAAAAGGGGAAAAAAGATTTTAAACTCAATCTGTTAAAACACATCATGTTTGACGCTTGATTATTTACCCTTGTAAAGAAGATTTGAGGAAGGTTTAATCTAGAAAATAAAAGGGACACACCTTCTGATTTCTTCTTTTAATCGTAGATTTTCTATTACAAATCTCGTCACTTCTTGGTTACGATCAACCTGTGTTCTTAAAATCTCAATTTCCTTCCACTTATCATCCTTTTCTTTCAATGAGTGCGCTTCTGCAGAGATCTTTCCGGAGACCATTGCTTCCAACCTTTTTATTGCAACTTCTCGGAACCGAAGTATCATTTTCAGGCCTTGTACTTCATCTTCTCTCTGTTTAGCCTAATCATCCCAAAACACAAGGTTTTATTTATCATGAACGTTTTATAAAATGACATAAATATACAAATCGAATCCAGTATACTGATAAAAAAATTAAGTTAAAAGTCTCTAATGAGCACAACAACTGGTATTCTTCAACCTTACTTCGAATCACTCCTTAACGCACTAAAAACCCCCACCCCCACCCAAATGAAATAAGAAAATGCTTTAACGCATACCAATTGCATAGATGCCTGATTTTCAGCAGCCAATGCTTGCAATGCAATGTCTTTATCCTTTTCTCTCCTGAATTCCTCGATAAGGGCAACTTCATAGTCTTTTTTCTGAAATGAACTTAGTCTTTTTTCTGAGATGAACTTAAGCAAATTAACACATCAACAATTAAATAACATATGTATCTTAAGTTTTAAAGTAAGGAGAAATACCTGAGATACTCCTTTACTTTTGGCAAGTGGACTCAACGACCCATGAAGCCCTTCCCACTTAAAGGATCCTGGAGAACCTGGAAAGCTTACTGCCAAGGTATTAGTATATTGATTGTCAGATCCTCCGTTTACTAATCCTTGTAGACGAGATATTTCTTTCTAAGGGAGAGGGAGAGGTTCTGAGCTGAGGGAGAGGGAGAGGGAGAGGCGAGAGGAGGTGTCGTGACTCGTGAGTTGAGGGAGAAGGAGAGGGTCTGAGCTAAGGGAGAGGGAGAGGGTCTGAGCTGAGGGAGACTTGAGAGGATTAGGAGGCGAGAGGGAGAGAACTAACCTAAAACCCTAATATATATATATATATACGATCGGTCCGATCGGATCGGTCCTGAACTAACAAAAATTTTGGATCGAACTGAAATTTCGGTCCTCTCTAAGAGGAGGACCTAACCGACCATTAACAAGAAAAAACCGTCCAGAACGATCAATTTCGATTCAGACTGGTTCGAACTAAACAGTGTTTTTGAACACCCCTACAATTTACGTAACCTCTTTCACATTATTTTTAAAGAAAATGTGAGAAAATGAAAAACTCTTTTTCAATATATAAATAGAAAATCTTACTGAAATTGTAGAATTTAACCATTCAAGTAGGTTGTTATAGTTTTTAACTATTTTTAAAAATCATAAAGTTAATAATCAAGTTAGTTTGACCATAACTTTCTAGTTTTATTTCACCTGTATCTAAGACAATTACTATTTATTGTTAAATAATAAATAAAATGCTATATTCTAAACAATTTATATATATATACATATATCTACTATATCTACTATAGCTAAAAGTAGTCATATATCAATCTATATCTATATCTCTATTATATTAAAAGGGACTTAAGGAAGAGAAACTTTTGATTTTCTTGTTTACCCTTTAAGCCCCTCTCAATATAGTATAAGATTAATTTTTTTTTGTATTTAATTCATTTATAATCCTATTCACTAACTATTCTTTTACTAATACTTTATAAAATTTAATATTTTACATTATGTTATTAGGAACATGAATGATCATCTAAGGCTTAAGGGGGCAACTTTTGATTTTCTCTTTTACTATTTAAGCCCCGCGAAATATAATATAAGATTCAGTTTTGTTTGTATTTAATTCATTTATAATTATATTCACTAATTATTCTTTTACTAATACTTTATACAATTTAATATTTTATATTATGTTATTAAGAACGTGAATGATCGTATATATGATTATAGAGATCTTTATATCATAAATATTGTTTCAATAAAGAACAATGAGTTATCGTGCATTCTTTAATTCAAAAATTCCCATAGATAAGTTATCATCTCCAAATGATGTGTAGTTTATTCAAGTTTCTTTCTATTTGTAGTAATTTATTATAAATAAATAATCTCTAGATGATGCATGACCTATTCAAATTTCTTTTTATTTGACATAATTTAATTGTGAGTATGAGAAAATTATCATTATTATTTTTTTATTTTTTATTTATAACATTTTGAAAGCTAATGTATTTATTTCGATGTTAATAATAATTTTAAAATTTATTGTAAAATTTTCAAAATTCTTCAACACATGTAAAATACATGTTTTTTTTACTAGTTCCTCTAAAACAGTCTTAGGTTAGGAAACGTTGCTTTCCCATTCATCTTCCACTATATATGTGTACTAATTTAAGTTTTACTTCTAAGGATTCTTGCTAAATTCTTGATTCAAGAAACAAAAAGCACTTAAGATTCCCCACACTCAACACAATATTCAAGTCCGTGTAAAACCACAAATTAGAAATTTAATTTGTTATCCATATTCATTTATTTTTTACTATTAATGAGACTACTGTCCAAATCAGCAATATATTATCCAAGTTCGCGTGAGCTTCCTAGTCAGCATTAGTTGTTTTATCCAACTGATATTTTGTTATCTGTTAGAGTTAGTTTCTGTTTTTTAGTAGGTTTCTCTCTTTTGTTTGTCTATATATTCTGTATATATTCCTTCGTTAATGGTTAATGAGAATACAGTTTAATCTAGCCTCTCTCTCAAATCTTATCTTGATTTCAGAGCTAAGTTCCTTCCAATTTTTTTTTCTTTTTCCAAGGCGACTACAACAGCAACGGCAGCTATTTCTCCTGCTTCTACTGTAGCAACTGTTGCTGCTTCTTTAAGTTCTAATTCGAGTAGTCCTTCTGCAACTATTAGCTCCAATAATGCCATTTCACAATTGTCTTTTTCATTACCTTCTAGTTTAATTCCAGCCACCATCAAGCTCGTTTTGTCAAGTGCACAAACTTATGGTTTAGAATCTTTCTTGTTTGGCACTAATCCCTGTCCTTCAGAATACATTGTAAACACTGTAGTTACATGTGAAATCTCTGCTGCTGTTAAACCACCATGTACCGCTCAAACTGTCCAAATAATAAACCCCCAGTATGTTTTATGGAAGAGATCCAATTCTTGATGAGTTGGCTCTTATCTTCCATTTCAGAGCCAATTTTTGGACACATTGTCAGATGTTCTACTGCTAAAGAAGTTTGGGAAGTTCTCCAAGGGATTTTTGCTACTCAATCTAAGTCTAGAGTTCTACAACTCAGGTTTCAACTTCAAACCACCAAGAAATGTTCTTTAAGCATCAATGACTTCATTCTCAAGATGAAGTCTGTTGCTGACAATCTTGTTGCCTCGGGACAAGCTGTTAGTGATGAAGATTTACTCATATACATTTTGGGAGGATTACCAACTAAATATGATTCAGTTGTGGTAAATTTGACTTCTAGACATGAACCGGTGACTCTTAAAGAGTCCAATTCATGCTTCAAAGTCAAGAATTGTGAATTGAACAGAATACTGGTGTTACTAGTGAGTTTGCCAACATGTCAATCAACACTACTTCATTTTATAATAGCAGAGGAAGAGGTAGGAGTGCTCCTAACGTGGACGAAATTTTCAGAGAGGAAGAGGTAGAAACAACACTGGAGGTAATCGTCGAAGAGGTTTTAATAGACCAACTTGTCAAATTTATAGGCGTGTTGGTCATTATGCATCTACTTGCTATAATAGGTATGATTCAGACTTTCAAGCAACAGAATTACTCACATACCAACAATGGCTTAAACAATGCTCCTTGAGCCTCAACATACATTGCTTCTACACCAAGTGGTGAGAATGAATCTTGGTTCATGGACAGTGGTGCTACTCACCATGCAACTGCTGATCCAGCTAACCTGCCAAAAATCTGAATACAAAGGAAAAAGTAAGCTTACCGTAGGCAATGGTAATCTCTAAGCATTTCTTATATTGGTAGCTCTGTGATTGACAGTCTTTCTTAGTCTTAACCAAATACTATGTGTGCCTTCTATTACTAAAAAACCTCTTAGTGTCTCTAAAATGACCACTGATGATGATGTTTCAATTGAATTTGACTCTCTTTTCTGTTTCATAAAGGACAAGAACTCCGGGAAAGTTCTTCTGTAGGGCAAGCATAAAAATGGATTGTACCACTTCTTGCTATCCAATGTCTCCAGCAACTCTCAATCAATCAAGGCTTTCGAGTATTCTGTTTTTCTATCTGTCAATGAAGCTGCAACGTTTAAATCAGAAAATGTTCCATCTGTTAGTCTTGTTAATGGTACAAGTGAAAAGTCTAGAAGTAATGTCATGTTCAAGCCTTGTAATACTGTCTCAAAGGCTTTTAAAAATGTATATCAACTCAGTAAGCCATGTTTACCTACCTGTAAATCTGTCTTTAGCAATAAAAAGTACTCTTTTTCAAACCTGCCTGTTTGCAATATTAATTCTGCTGAATCTTCTGCTGTAAGTAAAAATGATTGTCTTCTTAATACCGGGCACAACAGATTAGGCCATCCATCTAATCTTTTACTAAGCAAATAATGCCAATTTCTCAATGTTAGTGCATCTGGGTCACACAATATGAATCTATGTGATTCTTGGGAGTATGGTAAAATGCATAAAAAAAATTTCCCTTGTCAAATACTAGAGGAAAATATCCTTTTGAAATTATTCATTCTGACTTGTGAGATCCTTCACCTACTCTATCACACTTAGGGTTTAGGTATTATATAAGTTTTGTGGATGATCATTCAAGATTTACATGAATTTTCCCTCAAAAATTGAAATCTGACTCCAAACAAATCGTGTTATATTTTATTGCTTATGTTGAAAGATACTTTGAAAAGAAAGTCAAAAAATTTCATTCTGACTGGGGAGGTGAATTTAGATCTAGGGATGTAATCCGTTCAGTCGATTATTCAAGGGAAAAACACCAAACTGAAACTTTCAGTTTGATCATGTGTCAAACTGAACCGTGCCGTAAAGATCAAAAGAACCAAACCGAATCCTGAGTTCTTTTCCCAGCAAAATCCCAACCTACAAGTAAAATCTGGAGAATCAGACTAATCAATGCTAGTGCCCAAAGCAGAATAAGCACTTCCTAATCACCTAGTGTTTCAACTTCTAAATTCATGGTTAATCAGGCTGTAATAACGTCTATAATTATACGCTTTCATGTGCTCAATCAACTGGTACTCTGGACAAAATGACCACAGAACACCATCTTAAGCAAAACATTTGCAGAGGATAGCACAAAGGTAAAGAAAATAAAATAACCAAATTCATATTGAAACCAATGCAAAACTATCTAGCTGAAGCAAAATACAAAAGGAAAAATTTGCATTCTATGTCACAGGGTTGTGTGGGTGCAACATTCAGGAGAAAAAAAAAGAAAGAGATAGAAAAAATCTCTCTCTCTCTCTCTCTCTCTCTCTCTCTCTCTCTCTCATCGTCTCTGCTTTTCAATCTCTCCCTTACTATATAGTAACATGGAATTTTCTAGGAAAAGAAAAAAATTCAAAGATGAGAACCAGTAAAGCCGCGGGTCATAAAAATCACTGCAGCCTTTAATTACTAAAAAAATATACAGGACTCAAAACCTAGCACTAAACCAACTCCATCGAGAGAGAGCAACGAATCTAGAGCACTCGATTACCCCCATCTTGCCCAACGAAACAAAGATCAACCAAATAAATGAATCAGAGCTGATTGGAAGAACATCGATTTGCCCAGATTTGAGCGACGAACTCAGAGCGGTCAGAATCTCAGATGTGGGCTCAAACCAACTCGATCTAGAGAGAGAGACCTGAGGGAAGCTACTAAGCGCGCGAGCCGCGAGGGAGCGATTGCGTGATAGATTGAGAGACTGAGTGCGACGGAGCTCAGAGAGGGAGAGATACTGAGATTGAAGCTAAAATTTTCAGAGCACCCATGGAGGTGGAGTGCGCCAGAGGGAATGGAAGCTTAGATTTTCAGAGTGAAGATGGAGATGGAGCGTGTGTTTAGAGGGGAGAGAGACCGAAGAGAAGATTGCAGGGTTATAACAAATAGATTAATATATATATATATATATATATAGGATATTTTTAATTTTTTTTGTTTACTTCACGAAATTAAATGATTTTTTAACCGAATCAAACTTACGGTTGGACAGAAATGTGAAACTGAACCGGACCAAGATTATTTATATAATCAATTTAACCGATCATTTTTTTGTTTGGTTTGGTCCATTTGGTAATAATTTTTTCACCCCTATTTAGACCAATTCTTCCAATTTTTCAACAACTTGGGATTGTTTTCAATCACTCATGTCAACACATCCACCCTCAAAATAACAGTCACCCATGTCAACACATCCACCCTCAAAATGATAGAATTGAGAGGAAGCATAGGGATATAGTTAAAAGATGTCTCACTCTCTTAGCATAAGCCTCTCTTCCTCTTAAATACTTGTGGGAATCGTTTCATATCTCTACTTACCTTATTAACAAGCCTCCAACATCTGTTTTGTCTCACAATTCTCCTTTTCAAGCTCTATTTCATAAATAACTAGATTTCACCTTTCTAAAAACCTTTAAATGTACTTGTTTTCCATTTCTTAGATCTTATAATAGTAATAAAACTTAGTTTCATACTATCACGTGTATTTTTCTTGGTTATTCAGATCACCACAAAGGTTATAAATGCCTAAATCCTAAAACTAACAGACTTTATATTGTCAGAAGTGTGTCATTTAATGAGTCTGAATATCCATATTAGTCTTTAGTTTCTACAGTTCAAAACCATCATTATAATTCTTAGTTTAGTCTTATTTCAGCTAGTTGGCCTATTTCTATTCTGTCATTCCAAAGTCTAACATATCCTCTCAACAATCAAGTGGTACACATCCAGCATCTATTTTTCCAACTGTAGAAGAATGTCAATGTGTTCAAGTCACATCTACTGCTTCTTCACCTAGCATCAGTGGCAATGCTCCTTTAATCTCAAATACCCCTTCACATAACACTATACAATCTGATTCTGTTCCTTTGATTTCCGCTCCTTTTCAAAACTCATCTACTGATTATGTGCAAATTCTTAATTCTTCTATCATAGTAGCTCCACCTGTATATTATATTGCATATGTTACATCTACTATTCATACGCCTTGTCCTCTCTCTTCACATCCTATGACAACTAGATCTAAAATTGGCACATTTAAACTCAAGGTATTTCTAACAAATACTAGTGACTATCATATAGAACCTACTTCTGTAAGAAACGCTTTGCAGGATCCAAAATGGCATGCATCTATGCTTGAAGAGTATCAAGCTTTAATGAACAACAATACCTGGCAATTGGTTCCTTTCTCAGGAGAAATGAATGTGGTTCAGAACAAATGGGTGTTTAGAACAGAGTTCAAACCAAATGGCATTGTGAGTAAGTAGAAAGCATGTTTAGTAGCAATAGGGTTTCAACAACCCTGGATTGGACTACTTTGAAACATTCAGTCCTGTTATAAAGCCTTCCACGGTAAGGATTATGCTCACTTTAGTAGCAACTTTTAATTGGGAATATAACAGGTGGATATTAACAATGCTTCCTAAATGGTGACTTATGAGTCAGCCACCTAGATTTGTCAACACTGAATTTCCTCAGTATGTTTGCAAACTAAGTATGGATTTGTATGGTTTAAAGCAGGCTCCGAGAGCATGGTTCTCTTAATTATAGCAATATCTCATCCAATGGGGTTTCCCAAATTCCAAGTCAGATACATCCCTTGTGGATGATATCCTCATTACAGGAAACAGTTCTAGTCTACTTAGTAGAGTAATATCTGATCTTGACAGTTATTTTGCACTTAAGAAACTTGGAACCCTTCATCTCTTTCTTGGTGCTAGTTGGAATCTTATTCTAAAAAAGGATTCTTGTGATTCCGGAGAATCCAGCTACATGAGAACCAGCAACAGAGAGTTTTCTCCCTATCCCACCCGCCACTTTGGTCTTAAGAATGCTAGTTTTAAGAATGAGTGATTGCCCTTCTCCGACCCTTATTGCCTGACATGAGAGCGAATAGCTAATGCATTCCACTTATTGAACAGGGTTCTATAGTCAGTCCACGACCCCTGGATATCGAAAGCGTCTTTGGGTAGATCTGACAAACTAGATACCGAGCGGACAACTAATTTATTCACAGTTCTTATGAGGGTGGAGACGATGAGGTCAGTCCATGGATTTTCCTTCCTTTTTCTGCATTTCGCTCAAAGGGTTAAGGGGAGATAGTACATCAAGGTGTTCGCAAGGGCCAACCTGCTCCTCTTCCCTAGAGATCCCAGATAAGGGAGCCCTAAGAGAGCCTCCGACTCCAACTACCGTTCATATACGATCTATACTAAATCTGACCAACTGCCCATCCTAGCTCATCT
>QANY01013656.1:908815-1241315 GCA_003255025.1 Datisca glomerata | reverse complement strand
TATCCAACAACTGATTCTATTGAATGAATAATTGACCCGGATCCTAAAAACAACAACGTTTTCGAATAAGCATGAGTAATCAAATAAAATAAAGCAGCTCGATAAGACCCTATACCCAAAGCTAACATCATATACAATTGTGACATTGTAGAATAGGCTAAACTTCTCTTAGTATCTTTTTCAGAAAGAGCTAAAGTAGATCCGAATAGCACTGTTATTATACCTATCAAAATGATTATATTCATTATGTAGGGTCTAAATATGAAAAAAGGAAGAAGCCAAGCGACAAGAAAAATTCTCGCTGCTACCATCCTGGCAGCATGTATAAGAGCGAAAATGGGAGTAGGTCCCTCCATGACATTAGGTAACCATAAATGAAGGGAAATTTGAGCAGGTTTAGCAACTGCACCGGTAAATAATAGTAAGGCACACAAAATAACAAGTACCAACTTAACCTCTTTGTTATAAATTAAGTTATTGAATATTTTAAACAAATCTCAAAATTTAAAACTACATGTTGTCCAATAAAGACCTAAAATCCCTAATATTAAACCAAAATCCCCGACATGGATTAGTTACAAAGGCATTTTGACAAGCATTTACCGCACTAGGCATGTGAACCAAAAACCTATTAATAGGTGAGAACGCATCCCGACCAATTCCCAAACAATATTAATTTGTATCAAATTAGAACTAGTAACTAATCCCAACATTGAAGTATTGAAAAAACTTATATAAGTAAAAAATTTCAAATATCCTTGATTATGAGACATAATTGTCGCTATAAATAAGAACCAGAATTCCAGCATTAGTGATTAATATTGACATAATAGAAATAAGTGGATCAATCAATGAGTTGAACTCTAAAGAAAAATCATTATTGATAGTCCAAGACCATACATATTGGTAAATATAACTGCTATTTATTTGATCAAAAGACAGAATACTGAGAAAATAAGAACTATACTTAACATACGTCGAGGGGTTTTTGTTGACGTCGAAAAAAAATAGAAGTCCCACTCCTATTAACATAGGAACTTGAAGTGAAATAAAAGATATGATCCATGATTATTGATATGTATATTTCATAAAAATTCTTGTTCCTAATTAATAGTTTCTGATTCACCAGCTCTTATCTATTTTGAAAGGGACCAGTTAATAACAAATTTAAATATGCAAAACTTAAATAAAATTTTCTATTCTTAATTATTCTGAATCTTTTCAACTACTTCAAATATTTGAAATAAAGAGGTTAGAATCGTTCAAATGATATGATCAATTAAAATGACTAGTGAAATATTCATTCGTAGTCCAATTTTTTTAGATATAGAAAATGAAAATTTTCATTATTATTGCTTACGCAATACAATAATTTCTAGCTATAGAGTAAGGATAAATAATATACCAAAAAGCACGATTTTAATATGAATCATAAAAGACAGCTCATAACTTGACCCAATAAGATAAGAGTTATTTATTTTAATTTATTTATTCATAATCATTAACCAATTCATTTTGGAATTGATTCATTATTTTTCATTACATTTGAAGCCATTTATGTTTGTAAAACGGACTATGCTATCTAAACTTTACTTTCACATCAAATTTAAAAATGAATTACTAAAATGGGAAGTGACTTTTATAAAATTGATTTTTCTAAAATCATGTATTCTTTAATAAATTAACTACTAGTCTCATTCAAATAAAAATGACAATTAGGTATGCAGATAAAAGTTGAGTTGTTAAACTTTTCGATCTATTTTATTCCATGTAGAAATGTAACACGACGAAAATAGACAATGTCATAACCAAACAGACTCTTTTTTTGTTTTATTGTATTTTTTTGCAATAATCACATAGTATTTTTTTCTTTTTTTTGTTTCTTCCTAATCTAATAATATTTTAGGTGATTTTTGATATTATGAAAGGAGTATAATTTAAATAATAAATAGATAATTAAATAATAAATGGATAATAAATAGTAACGAACAATTGGTTTTAAACAATAGATAATTTATTATTATTTCCTTTGGAAAAGCAAAGGGTATTGGGCAACGTTGAAAGCTTTTTTGTTGGTGAAACTCCACTTTTAGTGCTCATTCTCTTTACAGAAGCACAATACGAGCACTTCAGTACCTAAGCATGACTAGACCTGACATAACTTACTCAATCAACAATTTGAGTCAGTTTTTACAATCTCATACTTAGAACATTGGAAGGCTTGCAAGAGGGTGTTGAGATATCTAAAGGGGACACTAGTTTATGGCTGCATTTTCAACCTGCTACTTTTCTTACCTTGCGAGAATTCACTTATGCAGATTGGGGCAATTGCTTGGATGACAGAAGATCAACCAGTGAATACTGCATTTATTTAGGAGGCAATCCTAACATTTGGAGTTCTAAGAAGCAAACGGTTGTAGTATGATCTAGTGCTGAATCAGAGTATCGAGCTCTTTCTTCTGCTGCCATTGAGTTGTTATGGCTTCAATCTTTGTTTACAGAATTATAGCTTCAAGTTTCCTCTTGTCCAGTGCTCTGGTGTGATAATATAAGTGCTAGAATGCTAGCTTCTAATCCTATTTTCACTCCAGAACTAAGCACATAGAGTTAGACATCCATTTTATCAGAGAGAAGATCATTGCTCACCAACTGGTTGTCAAATATATTTCTTAACTAAGCCATTACCCCAGCAAAGGTTTGAGGCTTTAAGACACAAGCTCAACATTCGATTCTCTCATTTTTGGCATGAGGTGGAATAATGAGACTACTGTCCAAATCAACAATATTTTTTTCTAAATCTGCTTGAGCTTCCTAGTCAGCATTAGTTTTTTTATCCAACTGATATTTTGTTTTCTGTTAGAGTTTCTTTCTGTTTTTCAGTAGGTTTCTCTCTTTTGCTTGTATATATATTTTGTATGTATTCCTTCGTTACTGGTTAATGAGAATACAATTTAATCTAGCTACTCTCTCAAATCTTATCTACTATTAATGATTTGTGATAAATAATGCAATAATATGGGGTCTTGATTCAAGATAAGAAAATCATTTAAGATACCCTACACTCAACACAAGGATCAAGTTATGTGTAACCACAAATTGCAAAATCAATTTGTTATTCATATTAATTGCATTCAAAGTCATTCAACGAACCAAATATTATTCAATAAATTATTACTGTATGATTAGCATGCAATAAATATTTCATTTAAACTTTTGATTATCCTTCTAAAAAAATACAAATAGGCCAGTATAGTCATGAACTTATCATTTACCATCTGTATGAACAAAAGTAAACTGATTACATACAATAAAAGGATACCGCTAACACAACAATTTATACTTTTTTAGTGTTGACCTTATACGGTGTAGATTGGATGATTTGAAATGGTCTCATAAAAAATGAAGTAGGTGTGACGAAAAAATAGTGCAGAAGTGTACATGGTAGAAGACTGAAATCATCGAACAAGAAAAAAAAATGTCTGGAGTTTTGCCATAAGAATCAAGAATGGACTCTGAATTATTGTTTTCTAATTCATTTCTATTTTACAATTTCTGTATTACTTTGATTTATTTTATTTCCCTTTGTTTTGTGTTTTCATTACGAAATACTAAAAACATGTACATATGCAGCGAATAATAGGGGAAATGTCTTTATCTCCTCAATTATAATTGAAAAGAATCCCTCCAGCACTATTTTATCATTTACTTAGTTTTAGTGCAATTATATTTCCTGTATACTTAAGAAAATTTCTATTGTTGTTGATATAATAACTCAAGCACGTAAGAAACAGTTTCATACTTATAATAAACAAAATTAATCTTAATCAAATAAAATTAGTTCTAAAATTTGTAGCTTAACATAATTTGTCAGGGACATTTTTGTTTCTATCTCTTGAAAATAGTTGTAAGAATAGAGAATTTGTTCACACTGTGCGGTATGGGTCGGAGTCTCATGATATATTCATGTAGACTTGATAACTTTGTCACGCACCATTCTTACACCAATATTCTCTAGAAAACTAAACTACAACTTGCTAAAAACAAGAGTCAACATTGCAATACCATACACACAGTAAGTATTGTAAGCTTCTTGATCGGTGAAGTATTTATATTCAATGTTAATATGTGCAATGCTTTAATACTAGTATCTTTAAAGGAGGCTTAAGAAGAGAAACTTTTAAATTTCTCTTTTGCCCCTTACATATTTTCTAATATACCAAGTTTAGATTTTTTATGGCTAATTCACAATTAATTTAGTTTATGGATAATGATATAATATAGTTGATCCATGTGCGAAGGGCATGCTTATTGACTAGTTATAAGTAAAAATATCATAATCGAATTGTTCTTTAACAAATTTTAAAAAAAAAATCCTTACTTTTCCTTATCTAAACAAAACAAAATTGGAGAAACTAACAATACCAAATATTATTAAGACAAAAAATATGTATATGAGATATATATAAAAAAAATGGTTAACACTAATAATACCAAAAAAAATATGATTAACACTTTCACTTATGACACAAAATTCACAAAAATGTATTATATGCATGAAATATATCATATGAAAAATAGAAATAATATGAAATATATACTTATATAATTGATTCAAATAATTATTTCTAAATAATCTCATCTAATTATCTGCATAACTTTTTCATTAAATGCATGTTTTTTTAAAGATTGAGCAGTCCTCTATTTTTTAGGGAACTAGTTGTGATTTTTATAAAAATATATATTTACTAATAAAATAATAAATATAAATTTGGAGTAGTTATTTTTCATTTTAAAATCCATAATTTTTTCATTAAACACATACTTTTTAAGAATGAAGCAATTCCTTAATTTTAGGCGAATTAGTAGCGATTTTTAGTAAATATATGTTTACTAGTAAACTAAATAAATATGAGTTTGGAGTAAATATTTTGCATATTTTTTTTCGCAAACTATTTACATACATTTTTGTTTTGATGTTAAAATTTATCTATTTATATAGATTGCAATAATTATTGATATAAAGATTTTTTTATAACTATTTATAAATATATAGTAATTATTTTGAAGAACTGATTAACCAGACAAGAATAGAATAAAGATAGAGTCCATTCTACTTGTCAATATCGATAAAAGAGAAATTTCTACTAAGAGAAAAATCCGTCGACTTTAAAAATAGTGAGGGAAGTCTCTCTATACCCAAAACTCTAAAAGGGACCCTTTGCCTTTCTAATTATTTATAATTTTTCATTAGTGATTCACAATTCATTATATTTCTCTATTTCATTCATTTTTCTCTTTCACCTCTTTCACAAAAGGGATTTGAGTGGAAATTATTTTATTATCACAAGACTTGTGAATATATATACGTACAAATGAATATCATTGAGAAAGGAATCTCATTTCAAATTGGAATGATTAACAAAACTTATCGTTTGAGTACTTTACAAGTCAGCATTACTATAAAAATAGTTATCTACTTAAAAGACATTGAAAATAATATAATAATTATTAACAAAAATATTTAGTAGCATGAATTAATGTTTATTGTATTTATTACAATAATAATATAAATATACCTTAATATTTGAAAATATGTCATCTTAATATTATGTGTGTGTAGGTGTGTTTATTAATATATTTAAACTTTAGAATAATAGTATAATTAAATAGTTATATATAAAATTAATTAAGATCTATATTATTTATAATTAAATATAATAATTCAATCCTTTAAATTTTTAGGTAATCTAAAATGGGTAAATCTTTCTGATAATTCAAAATTCAAAAATCATTTAGTTAGTTACTAAATATGATAAATGATATTGAAATAAATATAGTTGATAGGTATTATGGTAAATATAGTTTATAATTTCATTGACTTATTGTAGATGATATTTTTTTCTAATTATTTATTATCAGTTATTTAGCGAAATAAAGTTTTCAAATGGTATACTTGCCTAAAGACCCTAAAAACTTATAATCTTGGGAGAACTGCAAAAATAGTCAATTTTTCAACTCAAACTATAAAAATGATCTGAAAACTATTTTTTTTTTGTAAAAATGACCAAAATAATGTAAATAAATTATATACTAAAAAAATCTCGTTATTTTTGTAGTTTGAGCTGGAAAGTTGATTTTTCTTGTCATTTTTCATATAGCATTTGTATGGGTAGAATATCATTATTTTCAGTAGCTCTTATAGTCATTACATTTCAAAAAGTCATAAGAATTATTGGTAAAAACAATAATTTATTAAATGAGTCATTTCCTTTGGTGAGATCTAATCCATGAACGAATGAAATAATATTTTGAAAAAGACTCTTTTTTATCTTATAAGAATAATTACAAGTCTCAATTGATTCAACAATTAGATCATTGGAGTTATCGTATTATTAGTCTAGGGTTTATCTTTTTAAGCATAGGTATTCTTTCAGGAGCAGTATGGGCTAATGATGCATGGGGATCATATTGGAATTGGGACCCAAAGGAAACTTGGGCATTTACTACTTGGACCATTTATTACTTGGATCATATTCTAATTCATTATTCTAGAGCATTCTACTGACTTGCTCTTCGGAGTGTATCGAATTAAGCACCATATTGATGTCGAGTTAACACTATCGTCGACCTTTCTTCTTTCTCATAGGTGAAGAGCTTATTATCGTGTGACGAGTGGCAGCATATTTTACAGTCGCTTCTTCACATCTATAGCCTCATAATATTATGTATCTAATTTCATAAAAACATGTGAAAATAATTTAATATTGTACCTGTAATTTATTATGGGATTATTTCATTAAAATCTTTTCTATAAAGTTGATATTTTTTTAGGTATCCATATTTCAAAGACTTAAAAATTAGTTTCGTAAGCTAAATATCGTTTCGCAGTTTGATGTTGAAGCAATAGTCCTTATGTTAATCTGAATTTAAAAAATAACTAAATAATTTGTACGAATTTTTGAAAAATAAATGAAATAAAAACTGACCGAGTAGGCCCCTTCTTGAGACCAGGGTTGGTACTACATCAGTGGTAGGATAATTTGTTAGTGATCTCCAACTCCTAGAAGGGCCTTCCTGGGAACTTAGAGCTTGCGAACTCGATTCCTCGAGCCTTCGAGAGTGCATGCGTGATCACGATAGGGGAAATGAGGTCTGCTCATTCTTTGCTCTGGTAGCTACCTTTCCTTTTCTTGTGCACAGGGGAAAAAGAGGCCGAAGGGACTTTCAGCCCATCTTCAAGCTCAAATCCTCAATCTTACCTAGCTCCCCATGGATCAGCGTGCCTACAGTGTCCTCACACTACCCGAGTCACTGGTCCAGGTCGGGTTATATCTAGATCCTTCGGAGGATGTCAGAATCAAGCTTCTTGACGAGGTCTTCTTAGTGGGTTCGAGCCCGAGCTCATTTCCTTAAACCATACGAGTTGACCTTTATCCATTATTTTACTCATTTTTTATCCGTGGTCTTACCGTTGTTGCCATAATCTATGCATAAATGGTCGAAGATGCCCCTTCCTCAAAGAAGCCTCCATAAGAACTGGAGGCTGCCAAGGCACAGAAGATAGAGGCCAACTGGTCCAAGAAGTTGGAGAAATTGAAGGGGGGAAGGTCTAGTCTGCATCTGCTCCTTCTACTTTATCGTCGAGACCGTCAAGGACACTACCACAATCTCCACCTACTCCTCCAATTTCGGTTCTTATTTCTTTGCTAAAGCTCACCGGGAGCCTTCCCAAGAAACCTGATCCTTCAGTGGAGGGTTTAGTACGGAGCAGCGTTGGACACGTAGCTTCCGGGGGTTCGTCCTGATCACCCCTGCCTTCTTCCTAGCCTCGTACTCGGACTGAGGTGATCAATTTAGAGGTCGAGAATCCCTCATCTCGACCTCGTGGGTCTGCTCCATCAGGTTCTAGCCAATAGGGATCCCATGTTGAGCGGAAGCGCAAGGCCTCGATGTCTCCAGCTGAGGGTGCTAAGCAGCCCAGACCCAGAGTGAGGTCGAGAGGCTATTAGACTTATGGTTCAAGCATGTGGACCCTAAGAAGGGGGCCCGTCTTCTTGAGAATTCGGGGACAGGGCTCCCTGATGCTTTTATGGAGCATACTTTGGATCTACGTATATTATTTTTCCACTTCTTCTTCATTTTTATCATTCTCTTATTTCTGCTTGGTGCTACTCGCAGGTCGTGTCCTACAACGTGGCGATGCTGGCGCATTTTGGTCGCTGCGAGGATGTAGTGCTCGGGGCTACCCGAGTTGCTTAGAAGGTCAAGGTCATAGTGCACAAACACATGGTGTCATCTTATTGGAGTTCTGAAAATGCCCATAACATAACTCATCGACCATTTTGCTATAAAACAAAAAAGTTTTGATCTCTCTTATAACTTTAAAGCGAAAATATATATTAATCAAATCATGTATATTTTGGTTTGGGCCGAACTGAACATTATGGGTAAAGCAAGATAAGAGATGAACTTTGTATATATATATATATATATATATACATGTCCTAGCTAGCATAATGATATCCATCTCGAGCCAGTGCAGCCATATATAATATATGTGAAGGAAAGTAATTTGATTGTTCTTCTTATATACGCACGTAAGCCCAAACTAGTTGGTATGCTTAGAACCATACAGAAAACATGCTATTAGTTTTTAGTAATGTTTTCTTATATAAGTGCAACAATTTTTACGATGAAGTTCAAAAAATTTGATTCGAGTAATTATAGTATATCTCATTTTTTAGTAACTAAAAAATATATTATAACTAACAGGAAAAATACGTGTTTACGAGGAACGCATCTCCACGTAAAACAAAACAAGTCTGAGTAAAAACGTCAAAGATGGACAAAACAGGAAGAGTTATCTACAATAAAAATAGCAAAACATAATATCAACATTGACCAGTGATCAACCACTATAACCTCACTGTTTGATTCACCAAATATTAGTGAAGTTAGTAGTGTTCTAACTAAAAAATATGTTATAACTAACAGGAAAAATACGTGTTTACGAGGAACGCATCTCCACGTAAAACAAAACAAGTCTGAGTAAAAACGTAAAAGATGGACAAAACAAGAAGAGTTATCTACAATGAAAACAGCAAAGCATAATATCAACATTGACCAGTGATCAACCACTATAACCTCACAGTTTGATTCACCAAATATTAGTGAAGTTAGTAGTGTTCTAACTTAGTAAGCCAAACGAATTCCTACAAGCTGTTTGTATCAGTTAGTAAGCTAACAACTTACTTTTCACTATCTTGTGTAAGCTTAGTTAGAAAGTCAACAACAGCTACTGACTTTGTTAGCTCTCTCTCATTGTATAAATATTCTCATTTATATCATTTGTAAAGTTAATGATAGTGAAAAGGAAGTTCTCTCTTTAATCTTTCACCAAACACCCAAGAGTATTCTCGTGTGGACTTTGGAAGAGAATATGGATATATCAAAGGGGTTAATCACATAATATTATATAGTACAATCGCTATCATTTGTTGAAATTAAGGGTAAAGTAAGTGTAGAATATTAGTTCGAATGCCCGGAAACTGAATTTTAAAACTTATACCACAAAAACGAATCCCAATCTTATCGAGCACAGTAATCGTTTGAGAGACACATCAATGTGAAGATTATGCAATTTGGAGGATATAATTCAAAGGGGAAAACTTTGGAGAATGTCAGAGGGAATTATGCTGTAGGATTGACCTTTAATCTTGATTTTAGGATTGACCTAAAATCCTCTACATCCTTTATTCTTTGCAAAATCATTAACTGCATTTGCCTTATCAGTGCTCTTTTAAGAGCCAAACTCTATATTCATAAGATGAAGTGATTGAAGTGTTGGAGCACCTTCACCCCATACGTGTTTGCTTTTGATTGCATTCACTTTCAATTAACGTGAATACAACATATTCATCATCCTTTTGGACTTTCCGTTCGGTTCCCATTAGGGATTCAACGGTTGAAAATTAAGCTACATGTATGGGGCTCTGTCTTAACATCAATTTACATTAAATCTAAAGATTTGTCATGATTCTCTCTCTTGAGTTTTGAGCATACACATTTGTTTGATGGATCTAGCTCGTTAATTCATAATGAATAAGTCAAATTCAAATATCTAATAAAAAATGATGTATTTAACGAAGAAGATTAGAATGAAAGTGAAAAGGTGTTCAAGACTGATACAAGAACAAACGAAAGAGAGAATAAGAAGAAAGAGAGAAAATGGTTAAGTTTTTCATTAACTAGCAGAGTACAATTAAACTATTATATATACTATTTATTAAGAGATAACTGGTAATTTCTAATACCATTCTAACAACTAACTTCCTACAGTTAACTCCCTTTAACATACCCCATCAAACTTATGCCAGGAATGAGAATAAGTTTATCTTTGAGAAAGCTGAATTGAGGTGTACAAAGGGGCTTTGTAAACAGATTAAAAATCTACAAGCTAGATGGAAAATGCTTGACAATAAGGTCTTTCTTTATCACACGCTCTCCAATAAAATGAAAGTCAATCTCTATATATTGGGTACGAGCATGAAGCATAGTATTAGGAGCAAGAGCAATGGCAGAAATGCTCTCACACCATAATATAGGTGGTTGTGTCTCGTAAACATTCAAGTCACATAGAATTTATCTGAAATTCAGGAGAGTTCATCGCAGTGTCAGCTAAGGCTTTATACTCAACCTTTGTATATGATCTTACTCCTGTGACTTGCTTCTTTACACTCATGAAACAGGATTGGAGCCTAAAAATTTGATATAGCCAGTAGTGACCTTTTTGTATAAGGGATCACTAGCCTAATCTGCATTATTAAAGGCTTGGAGATGTAATGAATCAAGTTTAAAACACACTTATTCCTACTATATACCTCAAAATCCTTTTTACAACATCAAAGTGAGAAGAAGCGGGGGCATGCATCAACTCACGTACTCTATTCACAACAAAACTTATGTCAGGTCTTGTAAAGCTGAGATATTAGAGAGATCCAACAATGCTTTTATATAAAGTGACATGTGAGGGGGAGAATCAACATGACTATAGACAAGTGTTTTGGTAAAGCGTGGAGATTGGCATGGTTTGGCCTCTAACATTCGATCCTTCAACAAAAGGTCCTTAGCATATTTCCTTTTATTCATAAAAATACCAGTAGAAGTAGACTTGATCTCAAAACCTAATAATACTTAAGGGGTCCAAGGTCTGTCATTTCAAATTTTTGCTACAAGGTTTCAACTAGTTTATCAATATAGGTTGAATTATTTCCACTGAGTATTAGCTTGTGAGCCAACAAAACCAAGTGTGAGAAGATGAGTTGTAAACCTGTCAAACAATGACCTAAGAGTCTGCTTCAACCCACAAAGTGACTTATGGAGCTTACGAACATGATTAAGATAGCTAGGACTCATAAACCTGAAGGATGAGTCATATAAACCTCTTCTTTCAATACTCAATACCAAAAGCCATTCTTCACATCGAATTGCCTTACAGGCCAACCATATTATGCTGCCAATGATCTAAGAGCCTACTTCAACACATAAAGTGACTTATGGAGCTTACAAATGTGGTTAAGATAGCTAGGATTCATAAACCTGAAGGATGAGTCATATAAACCTCTTCTTTCAATACTCCATACAAAAAGGCATTCTTCACATCCAATTGCCTTAGAGGCCAACCATATTGTGCTGCCAATGATAAAAGGAATCTCACAGTTGGTTTCTTAAATGCTGGACTAAAGGTTTCATCATAATCAAGCTCTGGTTATTGATGAAAGCCCTTGGTTTCTAGTCTAGCCTTATGTCTTACTATTATGCCATCAAGGTTGTACTTAAGTTTGTACACCCACTTACAACCTACCAAATTTTTGTTAGGAGACAAGGGAACTAGGGTCCATGTTTGCTGAGCTAATAATGCATTAAACTCCACTGACATAGCTTTAGTCCAAGCTAGAATTCTTTATGTGTGGAAAAAAAGTAAGTTCAAACATATAACTGAAGAATCAGAGGCAAGAAATGCCTTTTTATATACCAGATTTTAATCTAGTTCGCATAACATGAGAGGCTTGAAAGGGAGGAATACTAGATACAGTACCAGGCCTAGCAGTTTGATTGTTCGTATATGGAGATCAATAGTTGAAGCAGTTGAAATATCATAAAATTAATTTGCATCAATATGCATATTAGTAAGGGTACTGCTATGTGGGATTGTTCTTGGCTGAGATATATGAGTAATTTTGTCATGAGTGTATGAAGGTATAGTATCAGATGGATGACTAAAAGAGTTGACATTTACAGTAAAAAATGAAATAATGAAGTATGATGTAATTATAGAATTATGTGACTCGCCAATAGGTTTCTTGGCTTGTTGTGTATATGGGAACAAATTGTCATAAAAAACTACATGTCTAGAAGTAAATATGGTTATAATCAAGGTATTTTTTCAAAAGAAGAAATATGTTGAAGTGTTGAACTAGGCATTCTATCAATTAAGAATATAGTTGAGACAAATGCATAGTTCCAAAATTTAAAAGGGAGTGAAGTAGTGTGAAGTAAGGTAAGTGTTGTTCCTACTTAATGTCTATGTTTTCTTTGTGCTACTACATTCTATTTTGGATTGTAAGGGCATGATTTTTTGGTGTGACATGCCATGATTTTATAAATAGGCTTTAAATTGTAAACCAATGTATTCCCCTCCACCATATGTCCTAAGAGTTTTAATCCTTGCAGAGAATGAGTTGTCTACAAATGGTTTAAACCTTTAAAAAAAACATGGAAAACATCTTATATCTGAACTAAGGGGATGATCCTGGTATATCTTGATGGATTGAGACAAGGAAAAAGATAGTTTTGTCATTATACTACAACTTTTACACACACAAGATTCAGAATCAGAAAAAGAAGTAAGAGAGTTAGGTAGTCATGCTTTATCAAATATTTGCTTAAATACTATAATAGATTGGTGTCCAAGTCTAGCATGACGTGTAGAGTCTGATATTTGTGTACCAAGAAATGCTACTGTGTAGATGATGATGATGAGGATGTTGATTTAGATAAACAAGAGAGTATCAGATGTAAACAATTCACACTAGGACCATTGTGTAGAATTTGGCTTGAAGCTTTATCTTGAATTAGGAAGAAAGGTGCATCAAAAATGAAAATACAATTATTATCTAGACAAAATTAATAAAAGATACAAATATTTGAGGAGATTTGAGCAACACAATATACTTGAGATAAGGGAAAATTTGAGAAGATGTAAAGTGTTAAGTTTGAACATGTGTGAGTAGGCAAAGATTGCCAATTTCCTACAACAACATTGTCTCCACCATTATATTCAGAGGAGGAAAAAAGATTACTCAACCCAAGGGTAATATGAGCGTCATAGCCTGTAACTATAAGCCAAATCTGTGTATATGTTGGCTATGATATCATTGTCATCGTTGCTGCCATTGCTGTGATACTAGAGGGAGGTCTCTTACCTCGATATGAAAAACTCATATGGTGGGTAGCAATCTACTGTACTATGTCCAGTCTTGTGATATTGAACTTCAGTTTTCTGAGAATTACCATGCATCTCAGGAAGTTAACTTCCTTCTTGTTTAAAGATTGAACATTTTGTGATGGTGGGGCTCCCAAGACTGAAAGTAGTGGTGAGTGATGATAATTCTACATTTTTCATCCTTTCCCTGAATTAAACTTGTCAAAGTTAGACCTACCACCTCTAAAGCATCTAAAGCCTCTACCTCTATTATTGCCTCCGTTAGAATTCAGATTGTAAGCTGCTAGGAGAGAAATAGTTTGAAAGAGGCTACCTTGTTATTTCTGTTGAGAATCGAAGAATTTTTCTTCTACTTTAAGTAGAACATGAAGTTCTTCAGTGATAAATGCCCAACTCTTATACGAATTGAGTTCCTCATGGTGTTATACTCACTTAGGAGACCATTGATTGTATAAATTAACATATCTCCATCCTCCAAGTTGATAAAAACTGCAGCAAGTTTATCTTTCAACTCATTTATTTTCTTAGGGTAGCAGTCAATATTCTGTGTGGCTTTCTTTGATATATATTGAATCTCTAGTTTCAATTTAAAGATGTTGCTTCTTAATATGGAGGTGAATCTTCTCTTGAAGGATTCTCAGACTTCTCTTGAGGTTTTACAGTCTACTATATAGGACAATGTCATTGGTGATAGTTTGGCATTGATCAGTATCATAAGGGTATGATCTTGACCTATCCATTTATCCAACTTTGGATTGACGTAAGATGTGAAAACCCCTTTGTCATATTTGAGAAACTTGCAAGGAAATTTTATCGAGCCATCTATGTATCCAAAGAGAGAATGTGCTTCAAGAATTGAAGTTACTTGCTATTTCCAAATGACAAAGTCGGTTGAGTCAAGTCTCATGAAAATTAAATTACATATATAAGAAAGAAGAAAAATAGGAGAATGTGAATGAAATTCTTTACTGATAGTAAGAAAAGAGGAATTGGAGTTTTCTGGAGAAGAAGAAATGGATTTTGTTGCAGCCATAACTAAGATGCTAATGTATATAATACTTATTAAGAGATAACTAGAAACTTCTAATAAGAGTCTAACAACTAACTCCCTTTAACATATAAACATTAAACTGGTCTAATATGTAACATTAGCACGCGGAAAATGTGTCTCCCTATCTAGTTGTAGGAGGAAGTATAAGTGTCTATTCAAGAGAACATTTTGCATGAGACACTTCTTCAGTATTGCGTCCGGTATGGTCTTAAAGAATAAATTGTCCACACCAGAGTAGTATTTTCCCTTGTCACGAAGTTTAAGGATATGGCTTTGCCACTAAAAACTGCGCCAAGATAATGGGCTCCCACCCAGCCAGCAAAAATGTTAGATCTAAAAACATTCTCGTTTTATGCCCTATAAAAGAAGGGGGTCATAATCCAATGAATGAACAACAAGGCCTAAACAATGAGATATAGTTGAATATCGAACCTAAAAAGTCTCGTTGTAGGGCAACCCTGTGTAATAAGGAAAAAAGTTGTATTTTTTCTTTGAATGGGAGTGATTAATATCCCCAAATACACGTTCTTTGCATTTTAATTTTTTTCGTTCAGGGTGAAGGCAAAATCGCACATAATGAAAACTTGAAATAGGATTATTCTAATGTTTTATCAAGGATTTTCTCATCTTATTATATCTTTTATGGGAAATACTTTCCATCACACATTTAGCATAAGTTAAGACGGATAAAATTGCTAATGTTCGTAATACTATTTCATTGTTTGTTATTTCTCATATGGTCACATGTTTAATTGTTTAGACATACATAGGCTCAGTCTAGGATGATTACATTCTCATTATACATCTATGCATATAAATTTTTCTTACCACTCAACACATATAATCTATCTATCTCTATTTTTCTAACAATATACACATCTTTATTGTCGATTTCACTTCTCCAATAAAACAAATACTCAATTAACAGTGTGACTGTAAATGTAGCTACTAATATGTAAGTCATGCAAAAAATCTATTAAGTTACCACTTGTGTGATGATATAATTACCCAAAATATCATTATAATGGTTTGCCATATGGCACGCCAAAAATTCTAACAACAAAATTATATATAAAAAATTTAAGCTGAAATTAATTTTGGAGTGCATATGTATAGTTTAGGCTTACAACCATGGAAAAATGAGGAAAAACGAAAAAGGATGCATGTGATGACAGAGACACAGGTGACCCACAATGACAGGCTTTGGCTCTAACTTTGTCAAAACAGGCAAAATTTCAAGTATATAAGCCGTACCCTTTTTTCACCTTAACTGGAAAAAGTGGCTAAACAAGCTTGTACTGTCTTTTTTCCCAATTATCACGTTAATTATAGAAGGAAGAGGAATCTCTCACCCTTTGTCTGTAATTTTGCTTTGTGGGGTCAATGTCCCGTATAGGACCACAAATTCTTTAATAAATCTTACAAGTTAATCACAGTAATAACAATATAATCGCATCTAATCGTTGAACGAACACCATATTGTGTCTGCAATCAAATTTTGAGAGATGATGTAAAACCCGAAACGGTAATAAATCTAATGATATTTTAAATTTAAATATGACGTGTGACTATAGTTTTTCTTCTATGTACATTCTCAAGAATTTTTCATTTGTCATGTATTCACTTCGTTTAATATAAGAATGCATTTAATTACCTTGACTAAGCAAATACACTATTTTTACGATGTTATAAAGACAATGTGTGAGGACCATGCATTAGACTTTGCAATTATTTCATATATATAGACGAAAAGTGATCATAATTTAATTAATTGCATACAAAAAAAATTGTTTGTTTTGATAGAATCCCATAGACATGTTCATAAATATTGAAGAACTTTCACTGTCTAAATTATGTAGACACAAAACAACAAAGGGGAACAAAATTAATTTCACTTCAAGATGCTCATTTGAAGATGAGACAGACACCTAAAAAATATCTCAATGTGTGAACATGAAATAACCAAAGAAATCGTTTTAATAAAGTACCCTTTTTAAAATCATATAATCTCTTCAAAGTACATTTCATATCCAACTAATAGATCTCTCCCTTGATTTTATAAGCAATTTTTCCTATAAATTACATAAAATACTTAAATAATTAAACCCACCTTTTTGTGCCCCTTTACTCACTAAAATACCAAAGTCTCCTTTAAGCAAGCTCTTGATTCTTCTCCACCAACCTCACTCCCTTTGCAGATCTAAGCACATTGGCCTGTTTCATTTTCACCAACAGAGAGAGAGTGAGTGAGTGAGTGAGTGTGTGCGTGTGTGTGTGTGTGTGTGAGAGAGAGAGAGAGAGAGAAAGAGAGAGAGAGAGAGAGAGAGAGAGAGAGAGAGAGAGAGAGAGAGAGGAAAAATATATGAAATATACACAAATTTGACTTTTATTTAAGTGGGAAAATGGTCAAAGAGAGAGACCCAGAAAACCATAAGAGATCAGTACTATGAGACATTACCTGTTCTTCCGTAATTTCAACAGCAAAACCATCAACAATGACCAAAGACAATATCTTCTTGTAGCTTCCAGCCTCAAGATTATTTTCCAGCAGCTCATCATGTTTCCTACTTAGGTATAAATCAAGCTCATATGCTCCTTTGGTTGTTCTATTAAAAAACGCAAAAATTACCAATTATTAGACCATATATTTCACATACAAAGGCTACATAAATTAATCGTCGAACTCACCGGACAGTACGAAGACGCTCGTATTCGGGATCAAAGTTCATGAAAACGAAATATGATTCACTTCTTGTACTTCCCATTGACACTCCAATATGATATTCTTTTCTGTTTTCCCTACACAGTGGTTGGTGTATGAATCATGTACAAAAGGTTCAGCTTCATATAAGGTAGCTATTTATAATTGAACAAGACAATTTATATTTAGGGCCCACAAGAGTTTTGCGAAAACTAAATCATAAATCATCTGAAAGACTCATCGTAACTATATATGCTAATAACATTAGTCGGTCTACTATCTTTAATACTTACGCGTACATACATGCATTCGGTTTTTTATTATGTTCTACTGACTTTCAGTCTCAATATACTTCTCATTATTAAAATAAAACTCTAAAATACTAAAATGCCCTTATATATGCATTTTGTATTTAGAATCTTAATGTAGAAAATGCCTTCCAATAGACAACTTGATTAGGAAATTAACGTCTTTCACATTAAAGAAAGTTTATATAGATTGTAAGTAGCATGTTATCAAAAGTGTAACCGCACGTTTGGGACAGAATGAGTCAACCCATACATTAAACTTCTTGACTAGATTAACCAAATGTAGGAGACAATTTGTCGAGTCTTGGAGTATATATTTCTTTTACATATTTATAAAGAAATTCGCGTAAAAATATTTTTATTACAAAAAATATATATGTATGTATGCATTTATAAATATATGACGATGATAATGTTAGTGAGAAACACTGAGTCATGTAAATAATTTTCTTTTTTTGTCAAATATAAATTAGCTTTTATTTACTTATCAAGCTGTAGAGGAATAATATTTACCCTTGAAATCCTCGATGGATGATGGGTTGAGCTTGGGAATAAAATGACTTTGTTTTTTCTAATAGGTGGAAGCACTTGCATGATTTCCGAAGTGAATAATTTGACTGAAACAATAAATACTAATAAAGAACTGAACCAATAAAATTTCTTAATTAATTTTTCAGTAATTGAAAGTCAAAGATTCATTTCATATGATTCACTTGGTACTTTAGTCAAACATATATATTATTTCTACCCATCACATGATCACTCACTATTTACATTTATTATTTCCAACCATTCATACATGGGAAAAACTACACATGATTGTTCACTTTTGTTGTCAATCAACCAAGACAAACTAATTTGTCCAATGCACGATCTTATGAATCTTATATTAGAAATGATGATAATTCTTTTAAAATCAGAGCACATTATCTCTCACTTTAGTTATGTGTAATAATGTTTATTTAGAAACGTTCTTTGGTAGTCGAAAACATTAGTTTAGCTAATACTTATTAACTGGGTATTTTAGTTTAATTACTCTTGATATATTTCATAACATATTTTGTATACTTGAAAAAATTTACCTTTAAAACATATATTAAATAAATATGATTTAAAATAATATTTTTCAATATATAAAATACTCCCGACGCACTTCTAAACTCAATTTCATGTAATTAGAAAATAAGCACCCTTGTAATATTATTTATTAGAATCGTTTTATAGGAGGGGCCATATAAATTAAATATATTACCATGAAAAGGGTCGGTTTGAAAGAGTCACAGAGATTCCAAGCCAGACATGCAGTTTGAACTTCCACGTGAGAAGATGATTGTAAAATGGGCCAACTGATCAGTACAAACGTCGGTGATCATTGAGCAGTTGAACCATTTATCCTTCAGCTTCTTTGACTTTGTCATGATTCTATGCCTTATTTACCTTCTAATAATTATAGATTTATCAATTTTAGAACTAAGTTTATCTTAGTAATGTATATATATTCTTAATTGAGTTTTTAACATTTTTTGTGACAATTTTACCAATTAACTAATGAATAATTTGTATAACAATCGGAGTCGAATAAAACTTATCTACAACTTGATCGTCCTAAAATTACACGGTTTTATCAACTTAATTCGTCTTCCTTTTCCAAGTTTAGACCCGAAAAAAAAATAGGGAAAACGCACTTTAGACAATATGATCTTTCAAATGTATTTCTAAACGGTTCCTGAACTTCTTTTAACACTTATACACGTCAATTTTCATTTTTTGTTTTATTTTGTTCCACCCGTCAGTTTTTTCACTATATTCAAATAATGTATCTTGAGCGTTACATATAAAATTAATTGTGCAGTGACAACTAAGAAATTCAAGAACAAACTTTTTTGTATATACAAAGTTGTTTATTGCATAAATATGATGCATACAAAGTAAGACGTGTTAATTTCAAAATTTAGTATTTGAAATGTATTGCTCTTTGACTAACTAATACATAATAGGATTTTATTTAATCAATTTTTCATACTCTTAAGAAATTATTACATCATAAATATGTGATTCTTCTTATTCGAAATATATTAACATCCTGCTTGAAATTCGTGTGAATTTTATTTTTCTAACTACATATCAATTTCGAAATTTGAAAACAAAAATTTAATATTAACTGAAAAATAAATATTAATTGTATACAAAAATCTTGAAATTCATTTTTATGGACATTGATGTTCATAATTAGTAATATTATGACATTATTAACATCTTTCTTTGAATTTATATGAATTTCAGTTTTCTAATAACATAAAATACATAACATCAATATTAAGTTTGCTAACAAAAAAAATAATTATTATCTGAAAATAAATGTTTATTGGATAAAATGATCTCACAACTTTATAGATTACATAATATTATGAAAATATATTTAATTTATAAATTTTTAATAAAACTCTATTATGTAATCAATGACATGTAAAATATGTGAAGAGTTTGATTTATACTATACTTGAAGCTGGAGCTTAAAGGATAAAAACATATGTTAATTTTCTCCCTTTAAGTTCATTATAATATAGCACAGATATAGATATTGATTAATTTTCTATTAGTATATGCTCATTTTTTTAATTCAAGTTATCATCCATGTACGCAAACAATGTCCTTGTCAGCACATAATAATGTAATATTAACAGAGAAAACGACCGTAAGACTAAATAGAAATTGAAATAAAAACAAAAATTGAGTGGTATAAATTTTTAATTCAAGAAAAACATGAACTATTAAGAACTATTTCTAAAATTTTAGCACCAGAAACTGTAGTCTTACAAGATAGGAAAATTAAGAAGAAAATAATTTTTGTAAGGGAAAAAAGTTTCTTATAAACCTGAAAAGGAAAAACAATTAAAACAAAAATAAGCTCAAGTTGGTCTTAGACTAAATGCTTCCAAGAAGCGATCGAGAGAGGAGACAAGGCCAAGCTGTACACCTGAGCAAACCTGGGGCTTCTCAGGTGACCACTCATCCATAATATTTACGTGTCAACATAACAAAGATTGAAGGTGGGGGACCGTAGTGTAACTTATGACAAAAAACCAGAAGGAAAGCTTAAAGGACTGCAACACGATCAGAATACTACACATTTTTTTAAAGAGTATCAAATCTAGTAGGTTGGGGATACTATGACTCGGTTTTCAGTCTTTAAGGTGTAGTTATATTACTGTGTTAACCCGTGTTGTTAGTTCCTGGATACTTATAATTATGATATGTGATATTTATGTAAGACTGTGCCGGAGAGAGGAAAATTGTGTGAAGTTTGATTGAAGAATAAAAGCGGAAAGAGAGAGAGAGAGAGAGAGAGAGAGAGAGAGAGAGAGAGAGATTGAATGGGTCAGTTACTGTAAAAACAACACAACTGTCAGTCACATGGTGGTCCTTTCTTCTTCTAACAGCCAACATACTCATAATCTTACCCTACCTGGTCCCTAGCTTAGAGGATACGAATACCACACCACACGTGAGGTACTGATCACTGTATAAATGGTATTAGTAACAGTAGTAGTGTACGCACAACTGAGCCCATCACTACCAATGGCTCCTCTCTGCATGCTGCACTGCCTATCAATCAAATGCGTGCATCTGCCTTTTATTACCCAAACCGAATAAGGCTTTCTTTTATTGGGTGAGGGTGAGAGCTTAATCATATTACTTTTATTATTCTCTGGTGTGAATAGGGGTGATCTACTATAAGTTCAAGGGCACAGACCTTTTTTATGTTTCCGACCGAAATTAATTGCTATTGTATTGTATTTGTTTTTAATTAATAATGTGTCCACTGTGTATAATGGCATATCACATTGATCATGTGTATTTTTATTTGAAAAGATGTTTTGAGTTTAAATCTTACTGTCTTTTGACAATGTGCCTTAACTTTTTTTTGTTGTATTTCTATTTTCTAGTGCAATCTCACATGCCTTGCCATTATTGATCCCATTTATTTTTATTGGATATATCCCATTTGTTTTGAAAATATGTGAAATATATTATGTGTTTATCTTAATTACGTCAAAAACACATAGGATGATCACGTTGGTTAAACTGTGATTCACTCTTTAGATGTCGCTCCTAAATGGTGGTAAATGTAAAGGAATCTTTAGGAGTGTCCACGAGGCGGACAAGATGGTTTTTGAGACTTTTTGCCCTATCCCGATCAGGACGAGACAATTTTTTTTAAATCCCGTCTCGTCCCGTGTTGAGAGAAAATTCCGAGGGGGACGGGACGGGACGGGACGGATATTTTCGGTAAAAAATTTAAAGGTAAAGAATAAAAATTGGTTTAAAGTTCAAAAGATTAAAAATAAAAAAAATTAAGGGTTAAAATTAAGGCTCAAATTTTTAAAAAAAATATTGAGTTTTATGAAAAATCGGGACGAGACGGGACAAATTGGGATAAAAAGTTTTGTCCCATGTCCCGTCCTGTCCCGAACGGGACAAAAAAATTTTGTCCCATCCCGCCCCGCCAAGACTAAAAATCTCATCTCGTCCCGCTAGGTTTGGGACGGTTTTTCAGGACAGGACGTGTTTTTCGGGACGGTTGCACACCTCTAGAAATCTTATTCCCTTCATCTCCTTATAGATTCCTTATTTTATTCATCAAAAAATTCTAATTCCAAGAATAACCTCAAATACTACTTATAAATACATTTTTAAATATTAAAAATAAAATAAAAAATCATATTGACCATTATGTTCTTATATTTAATAGTGTCTCCTAAAATAAAATTCAGGATTCGTTACCTGATGTGAAGAAAAAAAACTAGTAGTTTGTGCTTTCACAATATGGTCAATAATGTTCCCATATGGCAAAAATAACTCCATCAGATAACGTGATTTGAGGTTATGTTAAATAAATTTGGTTTGATCGAATTTAAAGCTGCCTATGTTATGGAATGGAAATATAATGCATAGTTCCTTATAGATATTCATTTTTGTGATCAGTAATTCATTTATGTTGTTTAGAAATGAAATACTTTCTCATTATTCATAAAAACAAAAACCTCATCTCAGTAAGCTCAGCACTAGTTTATTGAGCACATAAGACATTCTCTCACCTTTTAAATGCAGCCCATGCAACTCGTCCAACTCATTCATGCCATATAAGTCCTCGATTAATATCTCCTCCACCTCAGCAACAAGAATAGCCAAGCAAGCTCATGACAGTATGCAATTCTATTGCAATAGATGCACAATCATCGCTTAACGATTGGTAAATCCAAAGGATATTCTAAGCCAATCATTGAGTGATAAATTCTTTATTTTTTCTCTCTTTTGTCAGCAATTATAACTAACTTTATTCCTTCTTCTTCCTTTTATCTTTTGTATATATGAAGGCCAAAACGCTCCTGTAACATTCATTCAATCAATTCAATAGAAAACAGAAAAATCTTTTTTCATTTTGCTTATAATTCAACTTGGTATCAGAGCCACAGACCCGTTTGCTTTTTTCTAGAATGGAAATTTGACTAAGCTCAAGCTCAAACCTTGCCTTACTGTCCTCTAAAATAGAGACGATCAACAAAGCTGCACCAGTCAATACAGCAACCAATAATACCTCAAATCCTTATGTTGCCAACACCATTCCAATCCCTATTATGGCTTCACCTTTGAATTTTAACTCTGCCCGAAACTTACCAAATATGCTGCCAAACAACATGCTCACTATTTCAATATGTTTGGACTGAAAATAATTATGTTTTCGAGATGTCTTAGATATTATCAGTTGTAATAGCCTATGACTTAAAGCCCTACCTCCTTGGTTTTGTGCAAATGCCAGACGAATTTATTCCCAACCCACGAGCTCCCCAAGTTCTGGACAACAACATATAACAAACCTTACTCAATGAAGCACCATTTATTCTTAATCCAGATCAACATTTAATGAGTTGGTTACTTGCATCTATTACAGAGCCAATGTTTGGACATGCAGTTAGATGCCTCACATCCCATGAAGTTTGGAGGACCTTAGAACAAATCTTTACTTCTCAATCAAAAGCTCGAACACTGCAACTCAGACTACAACTTCAAATAATTAAGAAAGGCTCTCTTCTCCATCAATGATTATAATTTAAAGATGAAATCCATTGCTGACAACTTATCACCCACTGGCCAACTGATATCTGATAAGGATCTTCTTTTATACATTTTTAGAGGCCTTTGGCAGTGAGTATGACCTTGTCATTGTTAATATCACTTCAGGTTATGACATTGTTACATTATAGGAGGCTCAGTTTACGCTCCAAAGCCAAGAAATGAGGCTTGAGCAGCTCAATAGCAACCCCTCAGTTGATGCATTCACTTATTCTGCCGATATAGCATATTTTCCCAAACAAGGCAACATATCTCAGTTTCAAATCAACAATCAGTCCAGTAATTATTGCAGAGGCAATTCCTCCAACTATCGTGGCAGAGGGAGAGGCAGAGACAGATCTTGCTCAAGACCTATGTGTCAAATCTGCAGGAAGCCAGGTCATTATGCTTTCACCTGTTGTAACAGGTTTAATTAGGATTTTCAGCTCCCTAAGTCTAATAATCAATCCAACTCAGCTCCAAACACAAACTCTCAGTTCCTCACACAGAGAAATCCCTCAGCTAACATGGCCTCCTCCAACTTAGTTGATGATGCACCTTGGTATATGGACAATGCAGCAAGCTCACATGTCACCCCTGACTTATCCAACCTATCCCTGAAGAGTGAGTACAAAGGAAATGGTAAGATTATGATTGGAAATGGTAAGCTGCTAAGAACTTCACACCCTGGTTATTCTCACATACCAACTTTAAACAAACACAAGTTTTCATCTCTTCAATCCATTTTGCATGTGCCCATTGTTACTAAGAATTTACTTAGCGTATCTCAATTAACTTGTTCCAATCATGTTTATGTTGAGTTTGACAACAAACATTGTTTTATGAAGGATAATAATACGATGGAGGTTCTGTTGCAGGGTGCTCTTGAACGAGGACAGTATCAGTTCACATTGTCCAAGCAAAAGTTTCTCACCTACCTCAACTCCAAGTTCATCAATCAACCTCATCCTCAAGCCTTCACTGTTTCTGTCAGTCCAAGTTTAATTTCTACAAGTTCTCGTAGACCTAGTTATATAAATAATACAAACATATGACATTAGAGGCTAGGTCACCCCTCCTCCACTGTATTTAGTCATGTTTTCAAGCTTGTAAATATTTCTGATGTTAATACAAGCAAACTTAATTTCTGTGACTCTTGCGCATTGCGTAAACATCATCAATTTTCCTTTTCCACATCTCATTCTCAAGCAACCAAGCCATTTCAATTACTTCACTCAAATGTATGGAGACATGCACTAATTTTATCAAAAGATTGTTTTAAATATTATGTCAGTTTTGTGGATGATTTCAATAGATATACTTGGATGTTTCCCTAAAACTAAAGTCTAAAACTCATCAAACATTCTTAAACTTCAATGCATATGTTGCAATACAATTCCAATCTAAAATCACTTGTCTACAAACTGACTAGGGAGGGGAATACAGAAAACTAAAACTCATCCTTTAACAACAAAGCATTACTCTCAGACACTCATGCTGCCATACACATCAACAAAATGGGAGAATATAGAGGAAACATAGAGATATAATTGAAAAAGGTCTATCCCTTCTTGCCCACGCACATTTACCCGTACAGTTTTGGTGGGAGGCCTTCTCCACTACTATCACACTCATCAATCTTCTTCTCACTCATGTGCTTAAGCTTCAAACTCTCTTTCAGACCTTGTTTTGCAAACTAGGCAACTATACAACCCTTAAAGTTTTTGGTTGTTCATGCTTCCTCTACCTAAGACCATATAACCAGCACAAATTCTCTTTTCACACCACTAAATGTATTTTTCTTGGTTACAGTCCATCTCAAAAAGGGTATGTTTGTTTTGAACCAAAACTAGCAGATCATACATTTCTAGTAGTGTCTTGTTTAATGAAACTGAGTTCCCTTACCCTACCTTAACCAGCTCACCAACTCCTAAAATAAGTCCTCTAAATACTCTACAACTTCCTCCTTCCTTTAATGCTCAATCGGGTACAGTCTTATTCAAGGATACAATAGTAATAGCATTTTCTCAATCTTGTTCTCGGCATCATAATGCTTCAACAAGTCAACACTCAGATAACTCTTTGTCTAGTCCTAATTATTCTTTTCTCACCTATGTTCTCTCATTTCTGACCTCTTCCCCCACTGTTTCACATGCACACTTATCTACACCACCTAACTCATTACACACTCACTTACTTGTCTTATCTCATCCTCTATCAATCTTACCAAGTCCACTAAACACCCATAATGATTCCCTTTCCATAACCTCCTCTCAGTCACAAAAATAGTTTGCTCATCCTATGCTCAGAAGGTCCAAAACAGGTTCATTGAAGCCAAAAGTGTTCACTGCTTCTCTCACTGAATAAATTGAACCCACATCTATTAATGATGCTCTAGTCAATCCTCTTTGAAAAGCTGTAATGACTACTGAGTATGACGTATTTCTGAAAAACAACACTTGGACATTGGTTCCTCAAACATCTGATATGCATGTTGTTCAAAACAGATGGGTCTTTAGAGTTAAAAAGAACACATATGGATCAATTCACAAGTACATAGCCAGATTAGTGGCAAAAGGGTTCCAACAAGTACCAGGGGATGATGTTTTTGAAACATACAGCCTAGTCATCAAATCATGCACAATTTGAGTCATTATTACCTCGGTAGTCACGTTTGGGTGGGATATACAATAGTTGGACATCAACAATGCTCTCCTTCATGGAACACTTCAAGAAACTGTCTACATGAGACAACCACCTGGTTTCGAGGACCCTTCTAAGACGAAACATGTTCGCAACTTCACAAGGATTTGTATGATCTTAGCAAGCTTCAAGGGTCGGGTTTGATAGAATTAAAACTGCTTTGCCAGGTTGGGGGTTCCACAACTCAGTTTCTTACACATCTTTGTTCATTTAGTCCATAAGCAAGTGCATTCTTCTGGTCCTTATATATGTTGATGACATCTTGATCACTGGAAGTAACCCTACACTCATCACAGACCTAATCTCTTAATTACACACTTAAATTTCTCTCAAAACACTTAGTTCTTTAAGTTACTTCTTAGGTTTTGATGTAGTAAGGAATTCTACAGGTCTTCACCTTACTCAAAGTAAGTATATTCAAGATTTACTCACCAAAACCAACATGAACTCAGCCAAAGTCAGCTCCACACCTATATGTCTAGCTAGAAAACTCAGCTCACAAGGCACACCATTCTCTAATCCAACTTTGTACAGAAGTGTCCTTGGTTCCTTGCAATACTTGTCTATGACACGTCATGACATAAATTTTGCCGTAAATAAACTCAGTTAGTTTCAAGCTCATCCAACAACTGACCACTTGAAATCCTATAAAAGAATTCTCAGGTACTTAAGGGCACAGTTCAACTTAGCCTCCATTTCACTCTTGCCACATCTTTATCTCTATCTTGCTTCACTGATGTAAATTGGGCACGCTCAATTGATGACAAGATATCCACTATTGGCTATTGCATCTTCATGGGACCTAACTTGATCACCTGGAGCTCCAAGAAATATACAGTTGTCGCTCAATCTAGTTTTGAGTCTGAGTATATAACATTGGCATTAGCTACTTCTCAAGTTCTCTAGTTTATGTCTCTCTTTAAAGAGATGCATCTCAACTTGACAAGTTCTCCCATCATCTGGTGTGATAACCAAAGTTCAATCTATTTTGCTTCCAACCCAATCTTTCACTCTCGGTCTAAGCACATAGAGACTGACATGCATTTCATCAGAGAAAAGCTTCAATCTAAAGTTATAGACATCAGATATGTTCCCTCGTCTGATCAAGCAGAATATGTCTTAACTAAACCTCTAGCTCCTACTTCATTTCACAATTTCATTTCCAAGCTAAACGTGGTTGCCTCCCCATTTAGCTTGAGAGGGGGGTATTGATCAAAAACTAGTACTTCAAGCTCACCTCAATAAGCTCAGCACTAGTTTATCAAACACAGAAGATATTCTCTCACCTCCTACATGCAACTCGTCCAACTCATTCATGCCACATTAGTCCTCGATTAATATCTCCTTCACCTCAACAACAAGAAGAGCCAAGCAGGCTCATGACAGTGTGCAATTCTGTTACAACAGATGCACAATCGTCACTCAATGATTAGCAAATCCAAAGGATATTCTATGTCAATCATTGAGTGACAAATTCTTTATTTTCTCTCTCTTCTATAAGCAATTGTAACTAACTTTATTCCTTCTTCTTCCTTTTATCTTTCGTATATATGAAGGCCAAAAAGCTCCTGTAAAATTCATTCAATCAATTCAATAGAAAACTAAAAAATCTTTTTTCATTTTGCTCATAGTTCAACACTCATGGTTACACGAATTCCCATTTCTATGTTTCTTTAATTAATCACAATTTCATTCGTAATTCACATTCCCATTCTCTCTTTATGGCATCACATCTCTCTCCTTTACTTTATTTTCTCGATTTTTCATTGGCACTTTCATTTAATTCTATTACACTCCATTTATTTGAACCAAACATCTGTTGAAACTAGTGTGGTGAGCTTGGGTGGTAGGATTCCCTGGCTTGAGGTTTATCGTAAATCAAGAGGTCTCAAATCCATCCCACTATGTACGATATTGACCGTTTATGGGACTTTCATGTTCTCTTATGAACAACGAGTGGATTAAATTATGCACTTATCACATGGGATTTTCATGTTATTTCAGGGTTTGTACGAATGACTAAATTAAAATTTGTAGATAAATCTATGTTTTTAAACTACGTGATCACTAGCAATTGCCTGAACGATAATGAACTCTTAATAATAAGAGCATACATTGCATGTCATTTTCAATTTGAGTGGGACGACAAGACGTTCAAGTGGAGATGTTCATGGTTTAATTATTTGCTAAAATCGAACCAATCTGAAGTTTCTGTTAGGAAATATTGTCGAACCAAACTGAACTTTTTTAAAAAATGAACCGAATCAGACCAATCGAAAGCTTTGGTTCGATTATTCAGTTTGGCCTTAATGATGAAAAAAGGAAAAATAGAAATTTCAACACAAACTTAAAATTTTAAACGTAATTAATAGTTTTTAAGCAAAACTACATCTTGAAAACTAAAAAACACATCACAAAAACTAAATGAATAGTAGAAGTAAAGTTTTAGTTTAGTATGAGATTACATAAAAAAAATGGTAAACTTAAGTTTTGGTTCATTTTGATTTGGCGGTTTGATTTGAAAAGAGACAAAATTTTGAACTAAACTGGAAATTTGGTTCTTTAGATTTTCCAAACAGAACCAAAGTGAAAGCTCCTAAAGAACCAACTAAATTGGTCATTTTTTATTGGTATAATAAAAACAAAAAATTATTCACTTTTACATTCAAGAAATTTGGTTTCAGGTTTTGGATGGGCCCGAGGTGTTTCACCCATGATTTCGCTTTCAAATTATCCTAGATGAAAATTTAGACTCTATACACAGATAGCTACATTATAAAAAGTTAAAACAAAAAACAGACAATAATTTTCATAAACATCAATATAGCCATATTTTATGGGTCCACCTACTAGAAGCGCTTTTCTTTCAATTAAACCCTTCTACATAATATTTACTGATTATTTAAAAAAATAAAATAAAATCTTATAAACCTATCAATATATCTCTCCTAAAATATCTCTATCTCCAAATTTCTCTCTCCTAAAATATCTCTCTCCCTGATATCTCTCTCTTCATTTCTCTCTTTGTGTGTTATATATAGCAGATGTAGGGGTATCCCAATGAATATGAGAACCCTATGTGAAAAATAATATTGGGGCCTAGACGAAAAACTTCAATTTTTCTTAATTCTTAGAAGAAATTTTATTATTTTAAAATTTTCTACAGAATCATGGTTAATCTACGATTTTCAAATATTAACTTCACTAATTTATTCAACTTTTTCCAGGGACGCTGCTAATAAGATAATCAATTTAAATTAATAAATTTGTTTTTAAGTTGTTCTTATTTTTAATTTAAATTTAGTTGGACTCACATTTAAAAAAAATCATACTTTTAATTCTAAACATAAATCTGATGACCAATATTTGTAGAAAATCATGTTTCAGAAAAAATATCAAGTGTTAAATAATTTTAATGATTTATTATTATTTAAAAATTTAATTTTTCATGTTTAGGAGAAATAAATCATTCACATTATTATTAGCGCTAAAGTACAAATTGAAAAATACATGCTTCATACAGAGAAACAAATGAAATGAGTCATGCTAATGAAATTATGAAACTAAGAAAGAGTGATAGGGACATTTAAAGAAAAACAATTTTTTGTTTTTTAGATATAATTAATATAGATATAGTAGAGAGATGAGGAGTAAAGTGAGTGGGTAAATAAACTTGGAGCTTCTTATAAATGGACTCAAACATCAATAAGGGTGATGAGAAAAATTATGTTTTTAGGTAAATAGTAATATTATAGTGTATTATTATATTTTATCGTGCTTTTACAAATATTATATTTTTGTTAAATCTATTTTTAAACTTTTGATTTTTATAATGTAAATACTATAAATGTACTTCACATTCATTTTCGAATATTTCATTTAAATATCATGTTATCTCTATATTAATTATTCTTTTTTAATATTTCACTCTAAATTAATGTAAATATCAATAAATATAAAATAATAAATATTTACATATATATTTCAATCAACAATTTTCCATCTCTCTCTCCAATCCGTATTTTTCTTTCTAAAATATATTTATCTATCACTTCAAACTCTCCCAAATCAAATCAAAACTCTCTATCACCATAAAGCATTAAATAAATATTACCATTTTAAATTTGTTAATGAAATTAATATTAATTACCTTGTTAATCAATCTCTCTCTCTCTCTTTCATCATAAAATATTAACTAAATATTTTATATTTAATTTTTTAATAAAATTAAAACATTACTTATTATTTACCAATACTCTCTATCCTTCAATTAATTTTCTCTCTCTCTGAATAATAGTAGCTCTCTCTCTTTCTTTTTAACGCCTAAAAGGAGTAGCATTCTCTCTCCTCTTCAATTAATATATTATTCTCTCTCTCTTTCAACCTAAAAGTCATCGAAGAAGATAAAGGGTTGACGCTGATTTCTACTGTAAATCAAGAATTTAAAGTTTCTCTCCTTCAATTAATAGTTACCTTATCAATCACCCTCTCCTTCAATTAATAATGTAATACTATTATATAATTACTTTAATAGATAAGGTGATTAATTACATAGTAAATGTATATTAACAATAGAAATAATTATATTATCAATCACTCTCTCCTTCAATTACTAAGGGAAATGATTGGGTAAATGTGTAATACTATTATGAAATTACTATGTAATTAATTATTTTTTAATTTATTTTTGTAATTACTATGTAATTAATTATTTTTATTGACTGTTAATATATATTTACTAAGTAATTAATTACCTTATTAATCACTCATCTTCAATTACAGTACTAATTGGGTAAATATTTAATGCTATCATGTAATTACCATGTAATTAATTACTTTTAAATATGTAATACTATTATTTAATTACTATATAGTTACAAAAGACCATATAAGAGAAATAGTTACATTATCAATCACTCATCTTCAATTACAGTATAAATAATTACCTTATCAATCACTGTCTCTTTCGATTAGTAACTAATATTTTAATTAAATTAATATTATTTATCTTATCAATCACTTTTGCTCTCATCATAAAGTATTAACTAAATATTTTCTATTTATTTTTTTATAAAATTAAAACATTAATTATTATTTACAAATCTCTCTCTTTCCCTTCAATTAATGTTTCTCGCTCTCTCTCTCCGAAAAAAAGTAGCATTATCACTCTCTCTCAAGCAATCTCTCTCTGTCAATCACAATTAATGTAAAGTTAGAAGGTACAAATAGCAATAAATGTACATCACCATATTTCTCTCCAACAAATTCATACTCTCTCTATCTCAATCTTTATTTCTCTCTCTCACATATCACCAAATATTTTTTTCTCTCTCTCAAATTAAATCGAATCGAATCTCAGAATTAAAAGAACATTAAGAGCAAGATCTAGCAAAAAGTTCTCTCTAAAATATAGAGTGGTAATCATCAGTTCTTCCTTATCGACGGAGATGGCTTCAGAAAATTTTGGTTTTCACGCGAAAAACTCGGGGACTCTTGAGATGGGTTCGGATCTTCTAGGTAGATTGAAAAAATGTCAACTTAATGATAAGAAATCATAAGAGAATTTCATCCCCGGAGAGGTTAATTTTATGAAAAAGAGGAATGTTCGCCAGTTTACTGGGAAGAATCTTTTTAGTAGAAAATATAACATGGTGGACCTTAGGAGAGATCTTTCCAGATATTGGAATTTGAAGGATGATATCATATTTGTGGCTATAGAGAAAGACCTTTTCCATGTCTTTTTTCCTTTAGAGGAAACGCTTTCTTTCATGATCGAGAACAATATGTGGCTCTTTGAGGAACATCTTTTTGTGGCGTTGGTCTTCCAATATATCATTAGATTTCTGAGAATTCTGTTTGGTGGGATTTTGGATTCAAATCCATAAGTTGCCGTTGGAATGTAGAAACAGTAAAGTTGGCGAACTCATTGGCAAGAAAGTTGGTCGAGTGATGGAATCTGATGATGGAAAACACAAAAATGGTATTGAGAGGAACTGTTTTGTTAGGATTAAAGTTGAGATTGACATCTGTAACCCTCCTCTTTAGAGGCTCTTTTATCAATTTTGAAGGCAAAAGACATTGGGTGGCCTTTAAATATTAAGGCATCCCTAAAGTTTTCTCCATTTATGGAAGAGTCGCCCATTTGGATAATCCATGTCAAGGGGGGACATTGTTCAAAGGCAGAAGGGGAAGTAGCGAAGGTGGTTGTGGTGATGAGATTATGGCTTCCATGGGTCTGGCTAGGAAGATTTTTTGTGATGGTAGTTCTCAGATTCAGGTTCATTGCAGTTTCACCATTTCTCTAGGTATCGTTAAGGGACAGAAGCACATCGTGATTCAGAAGACGGGGACGCTAGACCTAACTTCTTACTAGAACCTGAGTCTCAATTAATGGATGGAGATCTGATATAATTGAGTAGGGGAAGTTACCTTTTGAGATGCAAAATTTCAGGGATTTGAGGCAGCCATTTATAGAGGGTTATTTGGAGGATGATGGGGGGAAAGATAACTCATTTGTTATCAATGAACTTAATGGAAGGGAATGTCATCATAATGCCACGTGTGTAAGAGATAAGCAGGATCAAGGTGGGACAGTTAGTGGAGTGTCCAACAACTGTTCTACTTTAAATGAAGGCTTTCTAGGCGGGTCGGGTGTCGAGCAATTATCAATGCTAAAAAGTGATGACCCATTTGGATTGGGCCCTACTATCCCGCGGACCCAATGGGATCCATCAATTGGTGGCCCTCAAGATCCTTCACTTGTGCCTTAGGTCGGGAAGAGCTACAAAAAATGTGCCAGAGGAAAGGGTGTAGATCAAATACTTGCTCTAGATACGACCCACATATCCCCACAGCAGCCCAAGTTATTACTTAGAGGAAAAAGGAAATTGGATGGATTGGTTATTAGGCCAGGCGATGGGAAGGATTTTTATTCTTCAAAACGGTCCAAGGACTCTGAAATTTTCACTTTCATTTTATTTGATAGGGTGGAGAAAGCCATCCCAAAATTTTCCTACCTTTCCCAATGAAAGTCATGGTGTGGAACTACCAGGGTGGTAGAACTGTCAATGTGTGGGGAACTCTCTGACAATTTCCACATTGTGAGGATTGTGTAGAGTTCATTCCCCGGATCTAGTTTTCTTACTCGAGACAAAAAATAAAAGCGTAATGGTGGAAAGAACTAAGTTTGTGATTAATGCGACAGGTTGTATTATGGTGGATATGAGAGGAGCTAGTGGTGGTTTAGCAATATTCTGGATGGATGAATCGGTGGTTATAGGGGTGTTCAACGGTCGGTCTGGTCGAACTTTTGGAGGAAAATAAGACCAGACCGAAAATCACGGTCCTCCTATATGGAGGACAAAACGGACCATAAATCTGGAAAAAATCCAGACCGACCTCAGATCGAAATTCAACGGTCGGTTCAGACGGACTTAACGGGCTAAATACCTGTTTTACAATAAATATATTATTTAACAATAAAGACAAATTTTGACTAGGAGTTTCTCATATCTAAACATATCCAAACTTCAAAATACGAATATCCAACATTTAAAAATATTTAAAGTTCAAAGTACTAATATCTAACATTTAAACATATTCATACTACAAAATACAAATAATAATATCCAACATTCAAATATCCAAAAAAGGTAAATCAAAAACACAACAAAACATAGAAGTTCATCCATCTTCAGCTTTCAATCACATCGTGCAATGATAATGACAGCCTCCTCTTGCATCTTGATACTTTCTATTCACATGAAGACAATGAGTTCAGAAACATGAAGATGATGAGTTCAAAAACATGTTTAATGATCATCCTAGCCTTCAATTACATCATGCAATGGTCTTTCTCCCACACAAACACCTTGAAACAATCTCTAGCTATTGTTATCCGGCTAGGAAAAACAAACTTAGGTTGCATGCCCCGGCAAAATTCTCTAAATCTTTCACCTTCTATCACACTAAACGCTAATTCATCTTTAATGATCATCCTAGCAAGCAACATCATAAACTTCTCATCATTAAACGTAGTAGTAGATATTGTACAAGTACTATCAGCAGCTCCCTCACTACTACCATTAGGATTAAGAACTAACAGTTTTTGTTTGAGATCATCAAACCTATTAGGATTCTTCTTACATCAATTCAGATGATTCCACAGACAAGAAGTACCATTAACACTAACACATGTGAACGTACGCTTACAATGATTACAAGTAGCTCTCTCGTCATTAGGATCAACAGTTTAACCTTTTACAAAATTATTTCAAACACCAGAAAAGACTCGGTTGCATTTTCTCTTACCTTTTGTAGGTTTTGGTGGCAGTGAAGAACCATCATTAATTACTGCATTATCAGGGTAGACATCTCCTTCTGATGTAGCTGTCACTGGAGTTGGAAGGTTTGAAGATTTCTCACTGCACAACCATAGATGTTTATTAAATAATTATCACAATAAGTAAAATTTAGATTATCAAATAATGCAACTATTAAGTTGTACAAAGTGTAGATAACAGAGCAACAAAATTAATCACAGTAGAGTTGAAAAAATAACAGAGCAACAAAATTAATCACAGTAGAGTTGGGAAAATAACAGAGCAACAAAATTAATCAAAGTAGAGTTGGATTGGAACCCTCGATCTTACCTGGACAAAGAAGGAGAGTATCTAAGCTGAGGGAGAGAGAGAGGCGAGAGGAGGATCGTGACCCGTGAGCTGAGGCTGAGGGAGAGGGTCTGAGCTGAGGGAGACGCGAGAGGCTGGCTGGACTCTGAAGGCGCAACGCGAGAGGCTGGCTGGACTCTGGAGGTGCGACGCGAAGAAAGAGAAGGTCTACGCCTGACTGATTTGAGGGAGAGGGAGAGGGTCTGAGCTGAGGAAGGCGCGAGAGGTTGGCTAGACTCTGGAGGGGAGACGTGAAAGGCTGGCTAGACTCCAAAGGTGTGACGCGAGAGGCTGGCTGGACTCTAAAGGCTCAACGCGAGAGACTGGCTGGACTCTAGAGGCGCGACGCGAGAGGCTGGCTGGACTCTAGAGGCACGACGTGAGAGGCTGGCTGGACTGAGGCGTGATGAGAAGAAAGAGAGGGTCTGCATCAGCGTCTGACTAAGCTGAGGGAGAGGAGAAATAACCTAACCCTAAAAAAATTATATATATATTATACGGTCGGTCCAGTTGGATCCGTCCAGAACTAACAAAAATTCTGGACCGGTCTGAATTTTTGGTCCTTTCCAAAAGGAGAACTGAACCGACCATTAACAATAAAAAACCATCCAGACCTATCAATTTCAGATCGTACCGGTTCGGACTAAAAGATCTAGACGGTTTTTTAGCATCCCTATGTGGCTACTCTTATCAAATATGGTGATTTTTTTTATCAAAATTCATTTTTTTGATCGGATTAAAAAATGTTTTTGGCGGATTTTTGTTGTCGATCTTCACTCGGCTGACCATATAAGGAGATCCCAGCTTGAAACTCTCATCTCTAAAAGTTCTAATTGTGGTGATATGTTTGTGGTGATTGGAAATTTAACGATATAATGAATTCCAATGAAAATTTGGGAGGTTCATCAAGGGAGATGGTTCATCTGAGTTTGCTGTCAAGCTTTGATCATAAATTTAATTTGGTGGATATTGGATTTATTGGTCCAAGGTTCACCTGGACAAATAGAAGAGAACCGGGAGATCTTATCAGAGATCGGTTGGACTGTTGTTTGATGTCTAAGGATTGGTTGGATTTTTTTCCCTTGTCTTCACTACTACATTTATCTTGCAATGTTTCGGATCACTTTCCCATTTTATTAAATTCAGAACCACAATTCTAGACCGATCAATTTAGCCACCCTTTCAGGTACAATAAGATATGGTTCAGTAACTCAGATTGTGTAGATGTAATACGCAGAGCTTGGGGGATGGTTTTTCTATTACTGATGGAAGGTCTTTGGTCTCCTCTTTAGATGCAGTTTAGGAATCCATTATTGAGTGGATAAGGAGAACCCCGTTAGCCAACTCAAGGAGATTAATCAAATATCTAAATGGGCAAATCTCTAAATTGCATGGTTCTAATTTACCAGATCTTAACTGAATTAGAGGCTTAGAACATAGGCTTCAGGCAACATTTACTGAGGAGGATAAGTATTGGAAAGATCGAGCACGAAAATTGGTATACCACTTTCTTCCATTCTAAAGTTAAAGCTAAACGAAGCTTTAAACTCATTCACGGGCTTGAAGGAAGTAATAGGCAGTGGATAACTAATTTGGAAGTTATGCAAGGCATAACTATGGAGTATTTTCAAAATTTGTTCAAGATAACAAGCCCTAATAACTAGGTTATTTCCAAAGCACTGGCCGGTATCTCCTCTCTCTTTCTGAGGAAGACGTTAAGCTTCTGGATATAGAGGTTTCTAAAGATGAGATTCTAATGATTGTTCGTAATATGCATCCCACAAAATTTCCAGGTCCCGATGGTTTTACGGCTACATTCTACACTCAGAATTGGGATTTGATACGTTTCGACCTCATCAACCTTGTGAAAGATTTTTTATACTATAATATGATTCCTATTGAGATAAAATGTACAAATATTGGGCTAAGCCTGAAAGTTCAAGGTCATAGAGTTTTATCTGGCTTTAGATCGATTAGTCTGTGTAATGTAGTTTACAAGATTATTTCCAAAATTCTTACTAATCGGTTACGTACAGTGATTGATAAGATTATTGGGGATAACCAAAGTGCATTTATGCCTAGTAGACTTATATCTGATAACATTATGATTGCACGTGTAATTCTTCACTCTTTGCGTATTAAGAAACGAGGTAGGAAGGGTATTGCTACTGTGAAAATATATGTGTCTAAGGCCTATGACAGGGTCGAATGGGCTTTTGTGATTGAGGCGATGAGACGGATGGTTTTTTCTAATAGATGGTGTGGATGGATGTTCTTATGTATTTCATCTATTTCTTTTCATGTTAATGTTAATGGGCACCTTAGCAATAGTTTTAGACCTTCAAGAGGGTTATGTCAAGGGGCTATGTTATCTCCTTTCCTTTTTTTTATCTGTGTTGAAGCTTTATTTGGGTTATTAAATAAGGCTTGTTGTAACATGGAGATCTCGGGATTCATATTCTCTCCTAGAGGGTCAGTGGTGCACATTTATTTTTTACTGATGATTCTTTGTTTTTCTGTAAAGCTGATGATTGGTAACTTAATGTTATTTTTTAGATCATTGGTTTGTATGGGGCAGCTTTGAATCAAGTTTTTAACACCCTCAAAGCATCATCGTGTTTAGTTCCAATGTAGTTTAGGCTAGGCAATTGGAGTTGGCTAATATATTTAGTTTGACTCTTTCTAAGTTGTTACATAAATATTTGGGACTTGAGTCAAACTTTGGGCTTTCGAAGAATGTTATTTTCAATAGGATAGTAGATACTATCAATAGGAAAATCTCGGGTTGGTCCGAAAAGCTTCTTAGCCCATCTGGTAGGGAGAACCTTATCAAATCTTTTGCTTTATCTATACCTAACTATGATATGTACTGTTAAAAGTTTCCTATCTCGGTGTGTAAGAAAATCTTGTCACTTCTGGCTAATTATTGGTGGAATGATTCTCCTTTCAAGGGGGTATTCACTGGGGCTCTTGCAACACTCTGTGTGAGAAAAGGGTTGAAGGGGGTATTGGATTTAAAGATTTGTCTTACTTTAACCTTGCGCTTCTTGCCAAACAAGGTTGGAGAATGATCATATATCCATGTTCCATTCTTCATAAAAGTGCTTAAGAGTATATACTTTCAGTCCTTGGATTTCCTTAATGCTTCTATTGGTTGTCGGCCCTCCTGGGGGTGGAGAAACGTGCTTGAAGGGAGAAAATTTCTCTTATTTGGGCTTCGTTGGGAATGGTTGTAACATTCAGATTTGGGAAGACATATGGATTCCTCGTCCGGTGATGTTTAAAATTTTAACCCCTAAATCTTTTGGTATTTCTATAGTTAATGAACTTCTGAATTCTGATGGCTCGGGTTGGGATTTCTCAAAATTACAAGAAGTGTTTTAAAAAGAGGATGTTGGTGTTATTGCTCATATTCAAATAAGTAAGTATGGGGTGGAAGATTGGGTAGGATGGCATTTTACTACTCATGGGATCTATACGGTTAAGACAGGCGGCTATGTTCTTGCAACTTTCCTTTTTGAAAAAGAACAGACTTCTACAAAATCATAAGAATGGTACTGGCAGTGGAGGGAATGAGAATGCTCAGACCTGGCGCGAGTTATGAAAGCTTAATATCCCCCTAAATTAAAGAATTTTATTTGGAGATGTTTGAATAATTTCATTTCTTGTTAATCTCTCTTATTGAAGAGGGGAATGTCTTCAAAACCTTACTGTCCTTTATATGGAAATGGGGAGGAGACACCAATTCATTTGTTTTTTCACTATCCGTTTTCGAAGAAATTATGGTTTGTTTACCCTCTATTTTTTCGATCGACTTTTATTTCCAAAAATAAGTTTTTGGATATTTGGAAATATATTGTGCAGTTTTTACAGTGTTTTTCAAGTAATTGCGAGCATAAAGTTTTCATGATTTAATGGTCGGTGTATGGACTTTGAAGCCTTTAGAAGGCTAGAAACACTTAGTGCTTCAAATGTCTTAATTGTAGTCAAGTAGAAGTTGTCAGTCTTGTTGATATACACTTAGAAAACGTGGAGTTACAGAGGCGGAAGAATAATAAGAAGCCTGATCTAATGCTCTATCGATCAGCGTGGACTATGTACAATATTCCTTGATGATTTCTCTTCACAGATGGAGCGTGCAGTGAGTTCCATAATTATGTAGGTTTGGGTTGGACTCTTTCTAAGTCGTTACAGAAATATCTGGGACTTGAGTTGGACTTTAGGCTTTCGAAGAAGGTTATTTTCGATAGGATAGTGGATACTATCAATTGGAAAATCTCAGGCTGGTCAGAAAAGCTTCTTAGCCCAGCTGGTAGGAAGATATTTATCAAATCCGTTGCTTTATCTATACCTAACTATGTTATGTCCTGTTTCAATATTCCTACCTTAGCTGTAAGAAAATATGCTCGCTTATGGCTAATTATTAGTGGAATGCTTCTCCTTCCACTGAGGCTCTTGGTGTTGGTCGTCGTGGCACGTGCGCGATGAAAGCATGTGCCGCTTGGCCATTTAAAAAATTAAACTCTTTAATAAAAACTGAATCTTTTAGTAAAACAAAATCGTGCAACGCTACGATAACAAAAAAAATTATTGAAAACTCTTTTTTAATCAATCAAGATCCATTATATATTTATATATTAAATTAACAACATACAATATTACGAATCGTATACCTCTTGAAAAATCTCAGGCTGGTCAGAAAAGCTTCTTAGCCCAGCTGATAGGAAGATGCTTATCAAATCTGTTGCTTTGTCTATACCTAACTGTGTTATGTCCTGTTTCAATATTCTCATCTTAGTGTGTAAGAAAATATGCTCGCTTATGGCTAATTATTAGTGGAATGCTTCTCCTTTCAAGTGGGTATTCAGTGGGGCTCTTGGTGTCGGTCGTCGCGGCGAAAGCATGTGGCGATTGATCATTTAAAAAATTAAACTCTTTAATAAAAAATAATTTTTTTAGTAAAACAAAATCGCGCAACGCTACGATGACAAACAAAAAATTATTGAAAACTTTTTTTCAATCAATGAGGATCCATTGTATATTTATATATTAAATTAACAACATACAATGTTACAAATCATATACCTCTTGTAGTCTAAATCAAGCGTCCTCACTAAACTGATCGATTATCTATTCCAACGAACAGCAGACTCCAAGATCCACACCAAGTTCTTCCAAGTCAATCCCCAACGCACTAGGACGTATGTGAACACGTAGAATATAACGAATGCACTTTTCTGTCTCTAGATGTACTCAACACATGAGATCTAGAGATTTTACTATGAATGACTTTTCTGAAACGATTTTCTTAAAAAATGCGATGATGATTTTCTTAGAGATTTTGATTACCTTTCAATCGAAAAAAATTAATTTTTTGAGAAATTATGTTCTTCTCTCAACTCTTGATTGATGAACTGATTCTCTAATTGATTAACTGATCATTTGATCAACTCTTGTCATTTGAATAAAATTTATATCTTATTTTAGATAATGGCGTATCAGATATTTAGGGATAATTAAAAATAATATTTAATTTCAAATTACCCAATACAGTGGGACCCACTGTATAATGGTGCACAACTACAGTGCCACATGGTACTGCAGTGTATCGCGAGGCAGCATAGTGCCACACGTCACCACTGTAGAGTCATATGGCACTACAGTGTTTCACCATCACTACTGTAGTGTCATGTGGCACTACAGTAGTCCATGTCAATCTCTGATACACAATCAGTGAATTACACGTGGTAATTACTATAAATTAAATATTTATTTTAATCAGATTAATATCTAGATATCAATTAATTCAAAATTAACATTTCTGATTACTTCAATCAGCAAACTTCGAGATTCACATCAAGATCTTTCAAGTCAATCTTCAATGCACTAGGACGTGTGTGGGCACGTAGAATATAACTAAGATATTTTTCTATCTCTAGTTGTACTCAACACATGAGATCTAGAGATTTTACTGAGAATGACTTTTATGATATGATTCTCTAAAAGAATGTGATGATGATTCTTTTAAAGATTTTGATTAACTTTTAATCGTGGAAAAATCACTTTTTGAGAAATTGTGTTCTTCTCTCAACTCTTGATTGATGAACTGATTCTCTGATTGATTAGCTGATCATCTGACCAACTCTTATAATTTGAATTAAATTTGTATCTTATTTGAGATGATGACGTATCAGATATTTAAGGATAATTAAAAATTAAAAATAATATTTTATTTCAAATTGCCCAATACAGTGGGACCCACTGTATAATGGTGCACAACTGCAGTGCCACATGGCATTGCACTGTGCCTCACGGCACCACTATAGTGTCATATGGCACTACAGTGCTGCACCCCACTACTGTAGTACCACGTGGCACTATAGTAGTCCTTGTCAATATTTGATACTCAATCAGTGATTGACATGTGGCAATTACGATAAATTAAATATTTATTTTAATCAGATAAATATCTAGATATCAGTTAATTAGAAATTATCATATCTTATTACTCCTATCAATTAAATTATATGTTATTTCACAATAATAGATTTAGTTGATCCAACATATTATCTCATAATAATTTAATTATCTAATTTCACAAATTAGATATTTTGTTTCACATATCGATAATTAAAAGTAATCAATAATTATATATATATATATATATATATAATTTAATTAATTAATCACACATAATTATCTTATAATTATGTACTTACCCTATAATAGAAATTCATTTGCAAGTTATATATATATAATTTAATTAATTAATCACACATAATTATCTTATAATTATGTACTTACCCTAGAATAGAAATTCATTTGCAAGTTAGTCCTTTTGTTATATCCTGAAATATTCACACCCTAGACTACGTAGTATAGAGATGACTTGGAGAATATGAACATATAATTCTAAGCTCCAATAAATCAGATTATTAATTAAATCATCTTATTTATTAATTATATTATTACTCCACTATACATATTGAATTGCACTCTTAGAGATTATAGATTTTATTTACAGAGTATTCTCGTGTAGTCCACTGATATAATCAATTCATTTAGTTTGTCCTCAAATTTTTAGTTAGTAAATTAAAACTGGTCAAAATTACCATTTTTATTTTTATAATTACTTATTAATCCTTAAATACCAATAATCCATTAATGAATGGCTAATTTATAATCTTATAATAAATTTGAGTTCAATAGCCATTCAGTTTCAAAATTAACACTTAAAGGAGAATATACAATCCGTTAGGAAAGATTAGATTCCAAATCTTGTAAGATCATATTCCCAGCCATCCATATCACTGAGTCTCCAAAACAAAAGTTAGTTGTCTGTTATACAAACAGAACTTGACGAGTGAATCAAAAGATCTAGTAGACATTTATAGGAGTTCTTGACTACTCAAGATTCAGACTGATCTACATATGATCACCGAATTGATGTGTATTAAATCTATATGATAAATGGCACGTTGATAAATATATTAATTCACATTGGTCCAGTGATATATAATCTCATTATATAAAGTACATTCACTAAGATGTCTATCAACATCGGTCCAGTGATATATAATCTCATTATATAAATTAATCATCTCGTACTAATACAAGATCATAGTGTCATTAATGAATATGAAATTTTCAGATATTTATATAAATTATTCAACAATAATTTAAAAGAATAATTATAAGAAAAATGTAATCCTCATTAAATTTGATATCAATTTGTCAATGCACATGCTTTAAGGGTATAACCCGCAACACTTGGAACTCTCTGTGTAAGAAAAATGTCGAAGGGGATATTGGATTTAAAGATTTGTCTTACTTTAACCTTGCTCTTCTTGCCAAACAAGGTTGGAGAATGATCAAATATCCCAATTCATTTCTTCATAAAGTGCTTAAGAGTAGATACTTTCGGTCCTTGGATTTCCCCAATGCTTTTATTGGTTCTCGGCCCTCCTGGGGTGGAGAAACATGCTTAAATGGAGAAAACTTATCTTATTTGGGCATCGTTGGTTTGTTGGGAATAGATGTAAGATTCAGATTTAGAAAGACGCCTAAATCCTCATCCGATGACGTTCAAAATTTTAACCCCTAAATCTCATGGTATTTCTATGGTTAATTACCAGCCATTGCCAATAATAAAGAAAGTGGTCGATTATATGGCATATGCAAAACTGGTATAGACTGCAATAACTTGATGCAAGCCTCTCAATCTTTTTCCTTTTATATATTGTTCATATTGTCTACAATCATTAATGTGTTGGTGTGTTTGTGCAGAATGTGTTGCATTGGCATATTGTTGATACATAATCTTTCCCTTTAGAGATACCTTCATATCAAAAATTATGGAATGGTGCTTATTCAAATTCAGAACGATATACAGTTGCTAATGCTGAAGAAATTGTGAGGTTAGTTACGATCTGTTTTAAAGCTTAATCGTTATTTTTTTTCTTCTTTACAGAATGGTACTTTTGATGACTTTGTAAATAGTTGTGTGAGGAACTCAGAGTTTCACTTTATCAGGGGGAGTTGGCATCCTTCATTATGGCCATCAAAGGATTTCCTGTAGGCACATATAAGAAAATGGTAACAATCCAACACTCTATCTCTTCTCAATGGATGATAATTTACAAGGAGGAAACTTTTAACAATTTCGGCAATAAATTAAGCCCAAAGACAGTGGTGCACAACTGGTATGCCATTTATATATTTTGTTTTCATTGGTATTCTTAATGAATGTCCAACTTTCCATACAGAGGTTTAAATCTATTGAACAAAGTAATGAATATTTTGCATCTCTTCACATAAAACTTTATCCTCTCAGGCTTGGAATAGGTGTAGCTCAGAAAGTAGTAGTAGCAGAATTTAAGATGCATAGTAAGCAACCTAGATAAGTGGTACTTGGTCTACTTAGATACAAACTGGTGGTAATTCTATATGAACAAACCACTCATTAACATAATGAACCCCAAACAACATAAATTGGTTATTGGAGGTGAAGTATGTATGTGGGGTGAACATATTGATGGCTCTGATATCTTCATGGTTTTAAGCTTGTTGTTGAAGCATCTGAATTGAGATATGTTAAGGGAATTTTTCTTTCTTTTTTGCTTTACTGTATACACGTTTTCAGAACTTTTTTAGGATAGATGAATATTTATCTCAAATCCAAAGAACGCAATTCAGTCGATCAAAGGTACTGTTGAGGCCTATGAATGATGGTTGGTTCTTTGATATTATAATGCAGTAAAAATTAGATGCATAATTTTGAGTGTTTATAATATAGAGTGTGTTAACTCTTTTGAGTATATTTATATCAATTGAAGGTTATGAAATGATGAATATATGTTATTTTTATACAAATATATTGTACTTGAAACGAGTGTTGTAAGTGCTTCCTAATCTTACTAAACAACCCAATTTTTTAAAAAAAAATGTGTGAACTAGCGGCGGTTTAAAACCGCCTCTATAATTTTTTTGTATATTTTCACCTTTGCGGCGGAAGTTTAGGCGGCGGTTGTCAAACCACCGCGAACATTTTTGGCTAACCGTCGTAACCTTTTAAAACCATCGCAATAGATGGTTTTTCTTGTGGTGTAATGAGCTTCTGAATTCTGATGTCTCGGTTAAGATTTCTCAAAATTACAGGAAGTGTTTTAGAAAGAGGGTGCTCATGTTATTGCTCAGATTCAAATCAATAAGTATGCGTTGAAGATTGGGTAGGATGGCATTTTAGTACTCATAGGATCTATACGGTTAAGACAGCTATGATCTTGTAACTTTCCTTTTGAAGAACGGACTACTACAAAATCATAAGAATGGTATTGGCAGTGGAGGGAATGAGAATGCTCAGACCTGGCATGAGTTATGGAAGTTTAATATCCCTCCTAAGTTAAAGGATTTTATCTAGAGATGTTTGAATAATTTCATTGCTTGTAAATCTCTCTTATTGAAGAGGGGAATGTCTATAAATCATTGATGTCCTTTATGTGGAAATGGGGAGGTGACACTAATTCATTTGTTTTTTCACTGTCCGTTTTGAAATAAATTATGGTTCGCAGCCCTCTATATTTTTGATCGATTCATATTTCTGGAAATTCATTTATGGATATTTGGAAATATATTGTGCAGTTTTTACAGTGTTGTTCAAATGATTCTGAGCATAAAGTTTTCATGATTAAATGGTTGGTGCATGGGCTTTGGAGGCTTTGAAAGGTTAGAAACAATTGTTGCTTCAAAGATCTTAAATGCAGTCCCATGGACGCTGTCAATCTTGCTGATCTGCACTTAGATAGCGTGGAGTTACCGAGGCAGAAGAATAATAAGAAGCCTGATCTAATGCCCTATCAATCGGAGTGGACTATGTGCAATATTCCCTGCTGGCTGCTCTTCACATATGGAGCGTGGAGCCAGTCCAAGAGTTCAGTTCACTAGAAAGCGGGTAGCCATTAAGGAAAGCGGCTGTTGGAAATTTTGGTTGAACCGGTTCCGCCCCACCCCTTATAGTAAGTACTGGTGAGAGGGAAAGAGCATTCATGCCCTTTAGCCAAACAGTACAAGAATGACAATCCACCTATTGGTGTGCTGCTGCCCTCAACCGACCTGATCGTCCCAATCCGATTGTCCTTACTAAGAACAGATCTAAAATATCTTATCTAATGAATATGAATTTTGAGTTCCATAATTGTGTAGGTTTGGGTTGGAACCTTTGGAATCAAGGAGTCATATTCATGGTTTTGGTTTCAGATCATAGAGAAATGTATGCAACCCTTGAGTAGTTGAAGCTCTCGCTTTACGGTGGGCTATGGAATCTGTTCGATTTATCTCCCTCGATTCGTTGCGGACTCCCTCTAATTCCTCTTTACTTATCGAGGAGTTAAAAAATCCTTTAGCTGGGGGGGGCGAAATAGGAGTTATTATTGCTTATATTACTATGCTTATCAAGAATTGGACTCATGCTTCGTTTAACCATTGATCAAGGGATTACAATTCTTGGACAGACTACTGGGAGAAGAAGGGGATTATATCTGCAGATCCTCAGGTTTATTTTGCTCAATTTCCATATGTTTTTGCTTATAATTTGTCCAATCTGGATTACTTGATGTAAGGCATTTTTCCAGCTTGAATATATTGCTATTTTTTACCCAGAAAAAATAGCGAATTAAATCTCTCTATCTCTCTCCAAAAAAAAGACATTAACTTAATATTTATTATTTAACTCAAATCAAAATACTAATTTAATGATCTAATATATATAAAAAAGGGAAAAATGGAAAATATTTTAAACTCAAAAAATATTTATCAATTAATTAATCATGAGGGTAAATAATTCTATTAACAAAATGATGTAATTAAATAAATATTGATAAAATCTAAAGAATTTAAAAGGATGACAAAAATCTAATTAGGTATGTAGAAATTATTATTTGGTGTAATTTCTGATAGAAATAAGTCTTCATATAAAAACTTTAATAGTGAACTTTGAGACCCATAGGCCAAAACCTAAGTTGCCTTGGGCTTGGGCTGGCATTGACCAGACGCATATAAAGCATCTTGCATATATATACAATATATAAAAGATATATATGTGGCATATATAACAATATAAAGGTATAAATTATATACAATATACAACACGTACTTTTAATTAGTGTATATAAACGTGTGTGCTAGCTTAATATATATAAATATATATGTTATATACAATATCTAACATATATTTTTTGTGAGTTTTTATAACGTGTTCGGATGTAATGTTGTATATACTCATATATAAAGCTCATATCTAAATGAATATGTACTTATCTATATAAATATATATACACACACACATATAATACACACACAGAGATACATATATATATACTAGTCAAGTACCACGTGCAATACACGTGACTCAAACCAATATCAAATTCGTTAATGTAAATAAAAATTTGAATCTTAAAATTATCTTCATAAGTAAATTAATTTACTAAAGAAACGTATGATTCATTCAATAATTACATAAGTACTATATATTGTTAGTCTCTATATAATGATTAATGATTTATCATGTAAATTTATCACAAACCGCTTATAATTGTTTGTTATTTCAATGATTTCGTTGAAAAATTAAAAAAATTAATATATTACTTTGATAAAATATTAATTAAGTTCGTTATAATTCTTTATTGTCAGATAATTTTAATTAAAAATATTAATAAAGTCTTAGTTAAACACACTCACCTCATTAAGCCAATTAGAACTGTATATGAATTATTTAAATATGTATATTGCATTGTATTATATTTTAATTGTCAATTATTTTTCACTTTTACTTAATTTCCAAGAAATATTTTGTCTATCATAAACCATGTGTGATAATATAAATTATATCATTATAATAAATTATAATTACTGTCATTAAAATGTTAGTGTCATTATAATATAAGAAGTGTCTACTTATAATATAAGAAGTGTCTACTAATTAATTCATTTAATAAGTTAATTTACTACAATGACATTTAATATGAAGTTATTGGACAATTTTGATTTTTTTTTATAAAAAAATTATGATAAAGTTTTCTAAAAATATTTTTCTCAACATCCCCACTTTTATATAGTCGGATACACACACATATATACATAGACAGAGAGATTCAATTACTATTAAATTGGAGAGAGGGAAAGAGAGAGAGAGATTAAATTATTGTTAAGTTATAGAGAGAGATATCCCTTTGACTATTGATTTAGATAGAGAAAGAGAGAGAGATATTCAATTACTATTAATTTGAAGAGAGAAAGATATCCATTTCTTATTAATTTGGAGAAAGAGAATACGGTTAAATAGAGAGAGAGATAGAAATAGAGATATAGAGAGGGAGAGAGCGAGAGAAATAGATATTTAATGGATATAAATATAGATAGAGAAAAAATAGAGAGGTTGATACATTTAAATTAAATAATAAAATTGATAATAGTAACTAACTAAACAGAAAAACTATTAAATTTGAAGAAATTTGCTATATTAGTTATTATTTATTGAAAATTGTTATGTTTGATTTTTTTTAAATGTGGACAAACTTGATTATAAAATTTGAAAGTTGCTTAAATAGTATTATTTCTAATAAAATTTAGAGGGCTATTCAATATAGTAGACCCTAATTAAATTGTTGTCCTGAATCTTAAAAAGTTAATTTTTGTCAGTTTTATTATTAAACCATAATATTAACATTTGACTTTGTAGCTTAAAATAGGAAGTTTAAATTTAAATAGTATAAATAATTATTAGCTAGTAATTTAAATTCAAATGCTCTCTCTATATATACACACATACATACATACACAAATAAAAAAGCCACTGACTCATTTATATTTACATGAATTAATTAATTATATATAGGTATTTAACATGGTTTAATTTCATTGTAAATGCATATTAACAATGACCATAATTTTTTAAGTATGTAACTTTTATTTTTGTGTAATAATGTATTAACATGAATATAATGTCTCAATAATATATATTTTTTGTGATAATGAGTATTTACATTAATTATATTTTATTGAATGACGTGAATATTTAATTAATGTATTAAGTCATTGCGTATTAACATGACATTTTCTCAGTATAAATACCTATTAATGTACATATATAGGAAATTTTTCTAAAGTCAAGAAACAAAATTACGTTGAGTATATTAATGAAATAAGAAGTAAAATACAAATTAAATAAAAAACTAACACTAAATAAGTCATCTTACAACTTAAAATATATGAAAAATAAAAGTGAGGATAATTCTCCTAAATATAGGAAGATAGCTATTGTAATTTTTTTGGGTCAAATAATAGCTCCTTTAATTAGAGATAGTATATTTATAACTTATAAACACAAGCTAGATTATATATAGTAATAAAAATATAAATTAAACTAAAATAACTAAAAACAGTGAAACCCCAATACCTTAAATGTTGGAAAGTCAATTAGTGGACAAGGGTAAATTGATCTAAGTATACATAATTTAACTAAAAATAAATAAAAATGACAGATTTCTTACAATTTAAAAATTTGACATCCATTTATGTAGAGGTGTAAAAATTGCTATTTGTTTCAATTTATGTAGTTATTATTTATCCCAAATAAAATTTTAGTTACATAAATGACATTTTTCATCTAGTGTGATTAGAACATTTTTTTTATGATTTCTCTAAAATGCCATAATATTATTTGTCTTTTTAGATTTTTTTTTGCTGATTTTTCAAAATGAAATAGAGTATATTTTTTTTCCCAACCTTAACTTTGTAGGCGTGATTTTGAATTTCAAAATTTACATCCAAAACTTTGCTTAGAATTTCTCCATGGTCATTTATATATATATATATACCTAAAAATTGGGGTGTCATTAAATTTTCTATTTTTCTCCAACTTACTTAATTATTATTTTTATTAAATAAATGTTAATATCATATTCTCTAGACGTTAGCATTTATATCAAATATATTAACACTACCTGAATATTGATGCCCAATTAAATAAAAAAAATTTATCAATAAAATGTTATAAATGTGTTAATATAATGTTATCCTAATAATAAATTGTTAAATGAAAGTTAATATACTATTAGTTGAAATTTAACAATGATAATCTCGTATTCAATAAACTTTTTTTCTTGTTAATAACTTGTTCTAATCGTGTTAATATATATTGTTATCACAATCATAACATGTTATTATGATAATTAACAACACTTATCTTGAGTATTAGTTCACTATCAAATGAAACTTTTTGTTTTCTATTTAACAACATGTTATAATAGTGTTAATATATTGTTATCCTAATAATAACATGTTAACGACTTGTTAGTTAAAATTTTGATATACAATAAGATGAAATCCATGTGTTAAAAAATGAAAAAATTATTGTAAAACTAACAACGCATATTGACAATATTATTAAAAATAATTAATATCTAACAGACTCCTCTACATTAAATCATTAATAAATTGAGACAAAAAATACCAAATACATGGAGATAAAATGACAATTCCGCAACAATCACGAAGAAACCCCAATCGTGAAAAATTTAAGACGGAAAAAGGAACAAACCTAACAAATACAGTAACCACCCACCCTCAATTATAGGGTATTTAATTCAAAATAAAAGAGTGCCTCTATCTCCAAAATTAATTCAAAATAAAAACAGAACAAAATCACTATCTCCAAAATTAATTTAAATTAAAACATATCAATGTCTCTGAAATTACAGGAAACCGTTGTCGTGGTGAATTCCGTTTCGAGTTTCTAAAAAAATAAAATGTTTCGGATATACCATCGCGGTAAAGGAAGCCGGGATCAGATCTGGTCATGGCGGTTAGGGAAGCCGCGACCAAATTTGGTCCTGACTATCCTACGGAACTCGATGACAGTAGAGTTCATGGAGGTCATGAAATCGACGATAGATTTAATGTCGGTGAGAGATACGGAGACGGTTGTAGGGATGATATGAAATTGAATATTTTTGTTATGACGTGCTTTAACTAATCTTAACCTTACATTACTTCTTTAATAAAGTATAGTTTTTTTAAGATTTAATATGGAAGACTAGTTTATTCACTAGGTTGATACTTCTTTCTATTTAAAATTTTAATTTTAATTACATGTATTTGAAGCAAGGGAAGACCTAATTAATCAGTATTTTTATTCTTAATTTTCTATTTTATTAAATTTATAAATGATGACAAACACATTTTTAAAATATGTTTCTGTCAAGTTTATAGTAGACTTGAGAATCTTGAAAAACAAAAAAAAAAAAACAATTTCTGCATAGCATAATAAGGTTAAAACTCATGAATAGTTAGTTTTACAAAATGACAAAAATATAAATGACTAAATAAAATCATAACTAACTAATAAATTAAAGACAGAATACGACAATATGTGCAAAATATAAAATTAAAAGACATAATATAAAATTAAAATTTAAGATAGTCTAATCCAGTAATTTTTCCTCTAAAAAACAGCATGTTTACTAAGTGGAAACAGAGAAAGCCCAAAACAGAGTGATACTATTTATAGACTATTTTCTTAAATTGTTTATTCCTGTTTGATAATTTTTTAATATCATAAATTGTAAAAAATGTTTATTGTTTTCTTTTTATGAAAAGTCAAATTCTCTAATCTAATTAAATCCGTTTCCATGAATAAACGACATGAGGCGTAATTTAGAGGATGCGATTTATTTTTCTCATCAACACAAGTAATGAAATCAAAACTAAAGAGATGTTAAATCAGTTAGTAAATTGACGTTAAAATATATTTAGTGAAGCAAAAATAATAGTAAAATTATTTTAAAAGGTATTAACTATGATAAAGAATGAAAAAAAAATTTCGGGGGAAGTGGAGAAGTTGAAAGCTAATTTGATTTTTTCTTCCACATGAAACACATGACATGCATTTTTCAAAAATTGTAGTAGGTAGCCCTTTTTTAACAATAAATTACAACAATGGCCTTTAATTATAGTGCATGTAAAATTAACCCTACTTAAGTTTAAGATTTTATTAATTATATTGAAGTTACTATTTTATCCTTAAAAACTATTTTCTGTTACCAAAAATAAATAAAAAAACTAAAACTAAAAGAGGAGTTAATTAGCCTTGATATCATCTTCTTCAACCCCTCACCATAGAGGTTTCTTGAGTATTTTCAATCAAATTTATAGTTCAAAGAGTTCAATGTTTTCATAATTCTCCATTTATTCTATAACATTTTATTCCGTTAGAAACAAATTTGAGTGGAATTTTCCTCCAAATATTTTATCATCCCATTAATCGGCATCTCCTCCGATTTCATCCTCACTGGTAAGCTTCAATAACTTGACTCCCCCCCCCCCTCCCTNCCCCCCTCTCTCTCTCTCTATATATATATATATATATTCTATTAGGCGAGCTTCGTTTGGAATTGTATAAAGAGATATGTATTTCTCCTTATTTCTTTGTCTATCACAGATTAATTTTGACCATGTGATTTTATTCTTATTTTAATATATAAACATGTCATATTAGCTAAGTTTTTCTTGTCTATCACGCATTCATCTTATTTATGTGATTTTATTCATATTTTTATATATAAATTAATCATTTTAGCTAGTTTTAGGCATGTATAACTCATAATTGTTATTCTTGGGCATGTAGATATATTAATATTAATTTGATAACTTTCTTTTATTTTATGTTAAGGTATGTGAGTCTATAATTTAATATATAAACTTGTCTTATTAGCTAGGTTTTTCTTATCTATCGTGTATTCATCTTGTTTATGTGATTTTATTCATATTTTAATATATAAATTAGTCGTTTTAGCTAGGTTTAGGCATGTAGGACTCATAATTGCTCTTATTAGGCATGTAGATATATTAATATTAATTTAATAACTAGTTTCTATTTTATGTTGAAATAGGTAAGTCTATAAGTGTCAAATCTAATGAATGCATCTATATTAAGTTGATACAATATAAAAGAGTTTTGGGTGTTCAATTGAAACAATTTTGCTGATTTTGAAGTGTTTATACAATAATTATTGAAATTAATGTCATTTTTAAAAATGTGTGGTAGAGTTTTCTTAATGATTAAGCTATTAATTTTTAGGCTATTTAACTAAAATAAGAAAACAAAGACAACTATTTTGTTTTTTTAAAACAATTTAAAATTCGAAATATGTTTGGTATGTTTTGATATTATTTTTGTATTCAATATTCGTAAGTGTACTGTAAAAATTATTTTTACTATATGCTAACATAATTTTTACCCTATGCTATGCATATATTACAGTACGTCATTATTACCTCACTTGTTTAGCTCATCTTGATTCCTCATTCCCTAAGAGTTTAGCTACTAATAAGAGTGAGGCTTTGTTCAATTAGTCTTATTGAAATTCTACTTTAATTCTAAAGTTGCACAGTGATACAGAGGCTCTCCCATGTATAATCCCATTGGCGGATATGGTGTGTGTATATGAGTTGTTAAATAGCTCATGGGTCATCAGTTATGGGTCTTTTATGATGTCCTAATTTTACTTTCTATCCTTTTCTCTATCTGAAAAACCCTACAAATAAAATTTATTCTTTAAAAAATACATAATAAACAGAGTAGTAATTGAAATGACGGAGTGTGATGGGTTAAGACATAATGCAAATATGATGTCTACTAATATTCGTAAATATACTGTATAAATTATATTTACCATCTGTTAACATTGTTTTTACCTCATCTTATACATACACTACGTGATTGTTATTTCATAAATATCATGATTTTTTTTATAAGCTAAAAATACTTTCATGGAAGTGGCATGATTTAGAGAATTCTAATTATATAAAGAATAAGCATAACCAGCAAAACAGACACTCTCTGAAAAATCCAAAAAACATAAAATTTATTCCTTAAAAGACAAAAAAAAACATATTATTAATTGAAAAATCACAGGTGGACTATGGCGGGTTTAATGCATAATGCAAATTTGAAGTCTACAAGTATTCGTAAATATACTGTAAACATCATTTTTACCATATGTTAACATCATTTTTACTGCATCCTATGCATACACTGCACAAAACAGTATATGAAACAGTTATGTCGTACTGAAATCTGACACAGATTGTGAGATGATACGATATAGAGAATTCTTTCAAAAATTGTCTAATTTTTTTATAAAATTTTAATCGTGAGCTAATTTAATAATAGTCCAAATTTTTTTAACAGATTTAATATTGTTTTTAACTTTGTGAATTTTTTCTCAAAGAGGAGTTAAAACTTGTTAAATTGTCTCTCAAGTCCCAAGAAAGAGAATTTAGTTTCTTTCACCAAAAAATAAAAATAATTTTAAAAACGTAAAGAAAACAGTTTAAATCAAAAAATAAATAATAAATAAAGAAAATAGTTGTATCCCACTCTCTCAATTATTTTTCATTAAAATATTTTAAGTCAATTAAAGAGTGACATGTGGTAAAACATTTTCCAAAACTACCATCTTCCATCGAAACCCATTTTCTTCCTCTCCATCACCATTTTCAGTGAGATTGTTTCTTCAATGGCAGGTTTTAGGCGCGTCGCAACCCCAACTCATTAAAATATTTTAAGCCAATTAAAGAGTGACATGTGGTAAAACATTTTCTAAAACTACCATCTTCTATAACCCATCATCTTCCATCGAAATCCATTTTCTTCCTCTCCATTACCATTTTTAGTGAGCTCGCTTCTTGAATGGCAGGTTCCAGGCGCGTCGCAGTCGTTCTGTCGCGGTTGTCGTGAGGCGTAGCGGCGGTTCCATCATGGTAGCAGTCGGTGGCTGCTCTCCTTGTCTTGGTGGCTGGAGTCCTTGCTCAGTGGTTTCTCTTCGTTCTCTGTTGCTAGGAGGTTGAAGTGAGTTTCAGCAGTGGAGTGGTGATCGTGCGTGAGAGTAATGGTGAGAGGAGAGATAACTGATTTTGTTTTGTAGTGAAATGAGTATTTAGGAATTTTTTATATTTTAATCAGTGGTTATGTTAATTTATGGGTCACATTTATAATTTCTATTTTGTAGGGGCTATTGTTACTAATTATTTATGAAATAGGGCTACACACTCCAAAAGCCCAATGTTTTTTCTAAATCGAGGCCCTTCCAAATTGGGGGCCCTAGGCGCAGGCCTAACTTACCTAGGGCATGGGCCGACCCTAAGTAGAAAAATATTTTATATCAAGTAAACAATATGTTTATTTAGTAAGCATTTTGTTGCATAGCGAAATAATGTGTTTACTCATGATTCATTTATTTTTACATGGTAACAATTGCTTTACAGATGGGAAACAAGTTACTTAGATCGAAAGAGAGTTTTCTAAGAACCACCAACCACAAAAAGGATACAAAAGACACCAACAAGAAAACCCACCACAAGTTGAAAATTCATAAAAATTTCTTAGAGTGAGCACATAAATTAACGTAGATGAGTTGCGAGAACAAAAAATCTCAACTTCAAACTAGGTGGTGGAAGCACATAAATCTTTTGTTGAAGCCTAAAAGCTCAAAAGTCACGGCTTTCAAAGATTCTATGAAAGGACAAATTACCCCATTACATGCTATTGAGATCAAACTCAAGTAAAAAATCAACGCAGTCTTTTTGCTGTTAACGACTTCGTTCATTAACGATTTAGAAGATATTTGTAGTTACAGAATTGAGATTGTGGAGATTAGTCTGTAGTGTAGTAAATGTTGAAGCTAAGAATCGAGATATTCGATGTCGATATACAAGATGGGTTGTTGACCGATCGAGCGAGTGATTTTTGAGATTTTGTGTGGGATTTTCATAGGAACAAAAAAACTAAAAGGGAGGGAAGAATAATGTGTTCTTCCTCGAATTGGATATTTTGGAAGAGAGAAAGTTTTGAGGGTATTTTAGGAATAGCAAAAATTATGGAAAGAAGTCTTTAGGGTTTAGGGAACACTTGCTATATTTCTTAATTTGGACAACATGTTAACTTGCCATGTATATAGGCATCAATGTGTTTTTTTCTTTTTGTGATCACCTGAGAGATTAAGAGACATTACGGGTAGATAACCCCGTAAAATGAAAAAGCGAACTCAAGTCTCTAGATGTTTTTAACAAAATATGACATTTACATGACTAAATTACTTGTTTCTAGAAATTAATCTAATATTCTGATATTAAGATTTACACTCATTAGACAATAGTCTAACAAAATATTTTGATTAGAACACAGTCAAACAGACACTAAATTCAATAACAACAAAAAAGTTAAATCAAAATGAGAACTTAATATCTTCCTCTATAAAAAGAATATCAAATTTTATAAAATAAAAAAATCTGGATATTAATTTCATTTTTTCTCTTATCAAAGAGTCATTCCTAAAACTTTCTAAGAGATAAAACAGTCACAATAAAACATGGGAAGAGAATCAAAGTCAAGCACACTTTGTCGAGCTTTGGTCTCTTTTTTCTTAACATTGTAGTGAACTATATATATATCATCAACGTTGAAAAAGTTAATCACACACGTCTTGCATGATCTAAATTGCCCATTTTTCCACGTTGTCCGGCCTCAATATATTATAAATTTTTCATTCTCCAACTTCCAGAATGATATGATTGGATAACTTTATGAAATAATAATGATATATCATGCATATATGTTATATTAGTTTTAATTGATGAAATGATGATTAATCATTTACATGTTAATTTAAAAAAAAATTAATATAAGAACATAATATTTATAAATAGATAATTTTTTAACATATTCAATAAAAATGGTCTCACTTATTAAAACCATCAAAATATGACAAAGGCATGAAAAAATATGTACAAAAAAATAGGTGCGCTTCTCGGGAAAAAAATCTAGCACATATTAGAAAAACAGGCGTGGTGTATAATATATATATTATACATTATATTACATTTACTTTATGTTTTTTTTAATGTACTGCAACCTGATATGTGGCTATTTTTTTTAGGATTTTTTAATAATTATCTTTACATTGTGGTATTATTGTTACCAAAAGTCAACACAAACTTATGGATGAGGAGTATGAGTGTTCAAAAACCATTCAAATCATTTAATCTGAATCGGTCTGAAGTGAAATTGATCGGTCTAGATGATTTTTTCTTGTTAATGGTCGGTCTGGACAATAGTCAGTTCGGTCTTCCTCTTAGTGAGGAACGAAATTTCAGGCCGGTCCAGAATTTTTGTTAGTTCTGAACTGATCCAATCGGTCCGACCGTGAAATTTATATATTAAGTTTTAGGTTAAATGAGCTTGTTCATCAAGATCCTTCATCGAGCCCTCTCGCGTCTCGACTCTCCCTCTCCCTCAGCTCAGACCCTCTCCTTCTCCCTCAGCTCACGAGTCACAATGCCTCCTCTCGCCTCTCCCTCTCCCTCAGCTCATACCCTCTCCTTCCTCAGCTCACGAGTCACAATGCCTCCTCTCGCCTCTCCCTCTCCCTCAGCTCAGTCCTTCGTTCAGGTAAGATCGAGGGTTCTTTTGTTGCTATGTTTAGTTATCTGAGGATGTCTTTTCCTCTTTAGAAATTGAGATGTCTTTTTTTGTTATCTGCATCTGATTTATAAAAGCAAATCTCTTAAATGTGAAATTCGGTGATGTCTGCATATAAATGGTACAGGAGTCGATGAAAATTCCCAAGCCTTTAAAGAATCATAGGTTAGATCTCATAGCAGAAATAGAGTTGAGAATATGAATGATATAATGAATAGTTGAGAAACATGTGTTTAGTCCGTTAAGTCCATTTGAACCGACCGTTGATTCACAATCTGGTCAGTCCATATTTATGGTCGGTTCGGCCCTTCATATAGGAGGACTGTGATTTTTGGTCTACTCTTATTTTTCTTCAAAAATCCGACCAGATAAATCGTTGAACACCTTTAATGAGGAGTCTTTGTTGTTATTATTAAGAAACGATAGAGACAACAGCTAGTTAGATCTGACCATCCATCTAGTCATCTAGATTTGAATGGGATTATATCTGAATTGATTACTTTCATGTTGGAATATTATTTTTTAAAATTAGTTTTGAATTATTTGACAAAAAAATTAATTTTAAATTAACTGAACCGATCAGGCTTAACATATCGTCGACCCGCGACCGGCTTAACATATCGTCTACCGTTATTGCAACGCATACAATCCGTCTCAATGCCTTTGGGAGTGTGAATCAGAACCTGGAAATGTACTGATGGATGCGACCTATTAGCGGTAAATCCCTCTCGCCAAATCCAATCACGTGTTTGGTCAACCCTGTTTCCCTTCCCCGTCTTTTACTTAGTCTCAGTCAATCCTCATAAAACCAAAACTGCCCCCATTTATCCATCTCTCTCTCTCTCTCTCTCTCTCTCTCTCTCTCTCTCTCTCCATCTATTTATTCAACACATTCCTCTTTTCCCACTTTCACAATCCCCCGCCATGGCCAATCTCTCCGTCACCGTCACGCTTCTTTTCTTCTTATTCGCTTTCTCTTATGCTCATATTGCTTTAGATGAGACGGATATCGGGATCCCTGTTCATTATTCTGTTTCCACTGCACCAGATTCTGAATCCAAAAAAACCATCTTTCTCCCCAGCGAGAGAACGGAGTCCGATCCAACAGATGTAGTTGACTGGACCTCCGAAAGTATGGAATCCAAGCTGCCGGAATCAGCGAATAAAGAGTCAGCGGAATCGGACGTTGACTCTGTCCCTTTGACGATCATCAGTTTCCGTCCGATCAACAGTCACTTTCAGATTCGTCAATTTCCGCCATCTCTCCGCCGAGGCCGTCGTTGCCGTCACCTCCGCAACCACCAGTTTAGACCTTGGGATCGTGCTCAAGGCCGTGAAGTTTCATACGGTGACGATATGATATTGTCTGATAAGAATACTAAATTCGACGGGAAGTTGCACGGTGGAGTGCGGCAGATCCCGACCGTCTACATCAAGAGCCGCGCGTTCGGGCCCAAGTCCCCTATCGGGACTAACATGGATATGACAGAGGAGTTCAAGGGGCCACACCACCATTATCATCACTACCACCACCATCACCGTCACCACCACAACGGCCAGGAAGGAGAGGAAGAGAGGGAGAAACACGAACACAAGCATGGAGGCGGTATTATGATGAAGATCCGCAAGTTTTTGAACCAGTTTTGAAACAGTTAGGAAGACTATGGGCCAAGAGTGACGTTTGTTTTTCCTCATTTTCCCCGTCTATCTATTCCTCTTAAATAAACCCATCTTGTATAATAATTTCACGTTTGAGATATTTACAGATCGTAGAAGCATATGTATGATATATTACCAGATGTTCATATTTTATATACAATGTAATTTTGTGTGTATAATGGCTATGGAATTATATATTGACTTGTTTAGGAAGACAATAAACCTTAAATCTTTATCAATAAATTGTGAGGGATTAATTCTAAATTAGCATCTAATCAATCTTATGATGTATGTTTATATTGAGATTTTTCTTTTTTAAAGATGATAACATTCTTGTATCTAAGAGGTGTGGATTGAGTCGATGATCATTAGATTTGATATGTATGACTGGTCAAATCTGAACCAATGAAAAACGACCCTCCCAAACGCAACTGCGAAGAGGCAACTTGATAATCTTAGTATTTATTAACCCCAAGAAGCAACCCTGTAAATGCATCATGTAAAAAACAGACATCTCATCACATTTATATCAAACAAGATTATGTCACACTTACATACTTTTTTTACATCGTCGTTGAAAAGAAAGATTACACAGAAAGAAAACGAAATCTAGAATGGGTTTATTCGTCATCGAAACTGAAAAGCTGTGGGGTGATCTTTGGACCATACGAAGGTTTCCAAGTTAAATCTAGAATTAAATACAATAAACTGGGCATACAATATAAGATTCGTGAAGAACTTTATCTGTGTCGAGAATAGAGAACTCATTTTTGGCTTACAACGCACCCAAACCCATCCGCAGCAGATGGTCTCTGTTGTTCCTTAAAGCGAGCAATTAGATTCTGTGAATAGGCACTGTCTGATCCTGCACAGCCAATTGCTCTGATACATCAGCCAACGACTTGAGATTGCACTTAATCAGGGCCTCTACAAAGTAGCAGGTTTCCTCCTTCGTATTCCCATCGGGAATGTCCACAACAAATGACTCGATCACTGTAGTCCCTGGTCTCCCATCGATGACTTTCGGATGTACGGTAATGACGGATGAGTAGTTCTACAAAATTAAGGGAGACATATACAGAACTAGAGTTGAAGCAGCTTGATTGACCAGAACAGATCATAAGTAACTCTTTAGTGCAGCTAAGAACACATTACTATAAGATCATATGAACTGATAACATATTTTTGCCAAACAATTGTTGGTCAGGATGAGTGTAAATTAAGTTCTTGATCTTTTAGCATACAATTAGGTAAGCCATCTTTAACACAATAAGGAATACCATCAATGAAGAAGAAAAATAGTCACATCACGAGTTTTAAATATCATGATAGTACTTGGCAAAATTACAACAGTGAAAGTTCTCCAAGTAAAATATAATCTCAACAATCAATGTAAGTTTAGCATCTTCAAAAAACTATCGTTCAACAATGGACTGCATGAATACAAGCCTCAATGAAACAATCTGATAACCTATTAATTTTTTTTAACAAAAAATCCAATAACATATTATAAAAGAGATAGCAAACTAAATATGAGTTGACAAATTACATAGATACCAGCATTTGAAAACAATTTATACATCAAAATCGCTCACATATATGTCCAGTCTTAAAAGATATCAACACCCCAACAACAGGCATGCGATGTTGTAAGACTCTGCAGAGGAATTTACAAAACAGATGAACGATTCTTACCTTCAGCCTATGATCACCACCAAGGATTCTCATGCCAAGTATGTGCTGCATATCATCCAGAAACTCCAACCTTTCAGTACTTGTAGTGGCCGGAAGTCCGGATTTAATGTTCACTTCTCTAACACTCCCAATCTGAAGGTCACCCTCCACAGTGCATTTGCTAACAAATGGTTTGTATTTCTGTGGCTCATCGAAACTCTTTACCAAAGACCAAACCTACTTCCCCAAAATGTCGCTAGTTATTCACCAATAAGAAAATAACTAATATACGAATAATCAATGTTTAAAAAGACTAAAAGTGGTATTGAGGCGTTCTAATTTAACGAGGCGAGCCGTTAGGAGTAAGCCTCGAGGCGAGGCGTTAGGAGTAAGCCTCAAAATAAAAGAAGATTTGAGAAAAAAGTATTAAAAAATTATACCAATCTTATAAAATTAATTATTCGGAATAATTAATAAATGAATTCCATATTAACTTAGTAAGCTCATGGGTCCTTCCTTAATCACCAAAGATAAACCCAGAACAACATATTCATCCATACAACAGCTAAGTCAATTATCTCAACAATCTAAGAAGTTAGATAGTGGAGTTCATTTTGTTTCTATCCCTGACCAATGCAAATTTGTCAGGTTGAGAACTGTGTAACACAAAAACATCTCCCCAATCGAATTCAAAATTCTTACATCAATTACTTTGATTGAAAACAAACTTCCGCGATTAAGTGTGCAAATTTTTTATAATACCAACGACTTGAACACATAATTCTGATATTTTGAGCTCAAGGCAATTGTTAATTTTTCGACATGAACGAGCTAAGCCATCCAAATCCTCGTGTAAAACGCGAACTACTCAATACCGAGGAAGCTCAAACGTTAGACAGATACAGTAACTAATTGAGAATAAAAAACCAATTTTCGAGAGAGACGATCTTACGAGATGTACAGGGGATTTGATGTGCTTAACCAAGCATGAACTACACTGATGCTCACTGATCTGGTGCTTATGGTGGCGTTTTATATACTCATCCTCCATTTTACCACAGCCGAGCTCGTTCATGGCGGAGTAGTCATTAGTCACCATAGTGGCGACTTTGAATTAACCCAGAAGATGAGGCTACTCGATCGGCAAAAGTGTAGAAACCGGACACTAATCTTGAAGAAATCAATTGGTTCCGGTTTGAGTGGCCGATTGGGGACATGGGCTGCCGTAAAAGTCTCTCAAAATCGACCGAAAGCCATCGCCATGCGAACTTGGGGAGTCCCAATAGCGAGCGGTCCACGGCTTCTCTCCTGCCAACCTAATCTCCTCGGTCCGAAGAATAGAGAGAGAAAATTAAATTGTTAGTACCACTGGCTCCCCAGACAAATTTGATATTTCCAAGGACTTTATCCATTATCCATGATATATAGTAAATCAAAATTAACAAACCTTTTAATTTTTTTTAAATCTATTAAGATATAGTACAAATCATGTATTTCACTTTTTTCTTATTTAATTTATTTAACAATAATTTATTTTTATTCAATAATAATTTATTTGTAGTTAATAAAAAAATTGATAATCTTATGTAATTAGATATAGGCAATTTCATATAAACGAATCTATAGAAAGACATTAGTACATTTTGATTAAAAGAAATGATCTTTTAATATGATATAATTATTCTTAAGATTATGATAAACTGATGAAATGAAATTATATTCTATACTATTCAAAAATAACACTATAATTTTAATATTATAAACAAGCTTTTGTTATTACTATTTTTAGTTTAGATGTAGAATAAATTTGAAAGATGATGTATAAATTTGAATATTAATATCAATTTAAAATTATATGTATATTTAAAATTTAATGAATACGTGCGAAATACGTAAGTTTTCGACTAGTTCAAATAAATATACCTTTCAAAAACAATTAAGGAAAAATATACATCTTTTCTAAAAATAAGAATTATACATTTTGATCCATCTAAATTCAACCAATTTATTGAATAATTAATAAATTGACATCCGACTCAAAATGATAATTTTTTAGTTTGGTCTAATCAATGTCATTTCACTTACATTCTCCAATGTATCTATCACTACTGCATCATAACAACTTCCTTTTGTTCACCATCTTTTTCATCGTCTAACTTTTTCTTCCTTATATGTTTCTCTTTCTTTCTTTTCCCTTTTTTTTTCATGATTGAAGCTTTTCATGCTTCAATATCTTTTCTATGGATCTTATATATTTTTTACATATTTATTATATGTATTTTGTATAGTATTGAAGCCATCAAGTAGTTATTTAATTTTACCAGTTAACAAATCGAAGTTGGAATTGACTACTTGAAATATATAAGTAGATGTTTATAACTACTTAAATTTATCAAATAGTTATTTGATTATGTCAGTAAACAAATCAAAGTTAGTATTAATTATTTGAAAGATTTAAGTAGTTGTTTATGGTTAACGAATCAAATAGTTAATTGATTCTATCATCAGGAAATCGAAGTCAAAATTGACTTCTTGATTGGTCAAGTAGTTGTTTATTATTACTTGAATCAATCAATTAGTTATTTCGTCCTATTAGTAAATAAATCAAAGTTAGAATTGATTACTTGAAGGGTTCAAGCAGTTGTTTATGTATGCCTAATTTATCAAGCAATTATTTGATTCTGTTAATAAATAAATCGAATTCAGAACTCACTACTTAAATTATTCAAATAGTTATTTATGAGTACTTAGTCTCATCAAGTAGTTATTTGATTATGCATGTAAAAAAATCAAAATCAAAGATGACTACTTGAAGGGTTCAATTAGTTATTTACGACCACTTGAAGGGTTCAAGTAGTTGTTTATAACTAATTGAACCCCTCCAGTTAATAAAATCCAAAGTCACAAAATACATGTTTCAATATTACCATATGTCAACATCATTTATACAATAAAATATACAATTAACAGTACGAGACCACAAGTTTAAATCCATACAACAAAATATTTAATTAAAAGTATGAGATCACATAGCTTAAATATTCAATACAACAAAAAGTGAGAGTTCTTACAAGAGTCTCTACTAGAGATCCAAGACAATAAATAAATCGACTCTCAGAATCAGAAAAATTGGGGAAAAAATGGGAAGCGGCGATTAAAGTAGATATGTCGAAAGCTTATGATCAAATCGAGTGGCAGTTTGTGATTGCAATGCTCTGTAAGCTTGGTATTCCAGAAAAATGGTGTGATTGGATATATTCATATATTTCTTCAGTCACCTACAGAATTGTTATCAATGGTGAAACAAATGAGCATTATTGAACCCAGTCGAGGTGAACCTCTCTCCCTTTATCTTTTTATCATTTGTGCTGAAGTTTTATCTTCTATATTTATTAAAGCTACAAATATGAAGAAATTGAATGGTTTTACTGCTACCAAGAGAGGTTTATCTATATCACATATTTTCTTCGTTGATGATGCTCGTTTTTCCTGGAAGGCTGATAGGAATAACTTTTCTATGGTAGCCGATATTTTTTCATCCTACTGTGCAGCTTATGATCAAGAGATAAACTATGAAAAAAGCGCATTATTTTTCAGTTCTAATACTCCTTCTTATGCCATTATGGATTTAGCATTTGTTGATAGGCATTAAGAGGAATAAGTCAATTGGCAAATACCTTGGCATAAATTTTTATTTTAGCCTTACAAAAAAAGAGCTTTTTAGAGATATCATTGATAAAACAATAAAGAGAGCTACATGATGGTCCGAACGATATCTCTCTTCAGTAGGATAGGAAATCTTAATAAAACTAGTTACTTTGACCATTCCTAATTTTGCCATGTCTTGTTTCAAACTCCCAATCGCTTTATGTCTTAACATATGCAAACACATTTTGGACTATTAGTGCAGTACCATGTCTAAAACGTCTAGCATACATTGGTGTAATTGGGAAAAATGGCTCAACCTAAATGGAAAGGAGGTTTAGATTTTAGAGACCTAACTCTTTACAATTTTGCCATGGTCGCCAAGCAATGTTGGAGGCTGTTAACTAACCAAGCTCCTCTACTTTATAATTTTCTCAAAAGCAAAACTTGGTCGTAAACCCTCATGGGATTGGCGAAGCTTGTTGGAGGGCCGAAAACTTATAGCTCATGGAATTTTATGGAGCATTGGGAATAGGAGATCGATTAGAATTTGGGAGGATCCCTGGTTACACTACAAGAAACAAGGGCTTTAGCGACCAACATTTTGGTCGTTAAAGCCCAAAAAATTCATCGCGAAAAGCTTTCACCATTTATTATTTAGATTAAGCCTAAAAGATAGATACAAAAGGAAAAACCCCATATCTGCCAAATTTTCCCTCCGTATAAAGTCTACCTATATATCTTAGGAGAAGATAAGTTCTAGGGGGAGCCACGAACTGATGGAGGAGCTCTCTCGAAGTGATGGAGAAGCCGCGAACAGATAGATGAGCTCTATGTCGTAGACGAACTCAGTCGAGGAGGAGCTCTCTATCACGGACGAACTCAGTCGTGGAGGAGCTTTACTGTGGAGACTGACAAAGGCGGACCGAGAAGGTGAGAGAGGGAAGCACATTTTTTCAAGGGCTTGAAAGGAGAGGGGAAGCAAAGGAATAAGAGATTAAGGGAAGCCTACTGGTTTGTATACCAAACTCTTTTGCCACTGTTTTTTTTTGTAGTGAGACCTTCAGCGACCAACAATATTTGGTCGCTCAAGGTCTGACCTTTATCAACCAAAAGAATATTTGGTCGCTAAAACCTGTACATCTTTCGCGACGAACAATATGCCTCGTCGGTAAAAGTCATCTTTTACCGACGAATTTAAAATTTCGTCGGCAAAATTCCATGAAACATTTCGTGCACACTTTTTTTCCCTAGTAAAATATCCAACCTTTCGTGACCAACTAAAAAGTTGGTCGCTAAAAAAAGCTTTTAGTCACGGATTTATTTTCGTGGCTAAAAAGTTGGTCGCTAAAAGACAATTTTTCTTATAGTGCCACCACGCCCACTGTCTTTTAAAGTCCTTTCCCCTAAAAGAGATAAATCTCTTCATTGTTAAGGACCTATTTCTACTCGAAAGGAAGGAATGGAGCTATGACAAGGTTTGAGCGAATTTTAATGAAGAAGATAGGAATCTAATTATGGGCATTCCTGTTAGTAAATATGGTAATGAGGATAACATCATTTGGTGTTTTTCTAGATCCGGGAAGTACACAGTAAAGTCGGGCTACCATTTAACATGTGATTTACGAAGAAATGGAGTCATTAGCAAGGCCCCATAGGGTGTCTCAAGTTCTAACAGTGGCACATTTGTAGCTTTTGTTTGGAAAATTCTGAACAACTATGTAGCTGTTAAAGGTAATCTTATTTTGAGAGGGATGAGCTTAAACCTTCATGCACCTTTTGCCAAAAGGAGTGGAGAATTGTATTCATTTATTCTTTAAATGCCCTTTTTCCCAAGCTATTTGGTTTGGTTCCCCTTTAAATATTTGGTCTATGGAGATGCCGGGAAGGATTTTTTTGGATTGTTGGCTTTGGCTCATCCACAATATTCTTTCTTCGAATCTTCAAAATTGTTTGAAATGGATAATTGTTGGATTATGGAGAATATGGAACGCTATGAGCAATTGGGCTTTTAACTGAAAAGAAATATCTCCTTTTGAAATGCTAAAATAGATTAATGAGGATGCTTTGGAGGAGGGGGTAGAATTATCTAGTCCAGGGGATGATCTTGATGTCTCAGATCTATCTAATACTTTACCCCCTATGTCTTTTATTCTTGATAATTCTCCTCCTCAATTGAAGATCTTCATGATGCAACTTGGTTTTTTTATTCTGATATTTGTGGCATTGGATGGTGTCTGTTAAATCCCCATAATATTGTGATTGATGCAGGTTATAAAAGGATAGACTATGTAATGAGTGTTGCGGTTGGAGAAGCTTTGGATATTATCTAGGCCCTTGAGGAATGTCTATCATGGAACATCAATGAAGTGACTGTCTACTCAGATGCTCTTAATCTGATTCAGATGATCAATGGAGATCTTAAGAAGGATAGTACCTTGTTGTCTCCTTTATTCGACATTCATTTTCTTAGTCGTTGTTATGCTTCTAGAAAATTTGTGCATATTCCCAGGGCAAGTAATTTTTTGGCCCATGAAGTGGCTAGATTAGGAGTCAAGGAGAACTTGTGTTGTATTGATATTCAGCCCTTTCCTTTTAGATTGTTCTGTATTGTAGACTCCTTTGGTTGTTAATGAAGTTTTCAGTTGACAAAAAAACAAAATTAACACTACACTTAATTATGTTATGCATCTGTTTTATATTTTATCATTCTTGATATAGATAATAATTAATGGACATGTATAACTTTCTTAAAATAATAATGAATATTACTTACATCATTGCCTTTTAATGAAGTCTTACATATTATACTTTTCACTCAATTGCCAGACACAACTTGCGGAGATTATAGCGCCTGATGACTTATATGCTCTATTTATCGATCAATCTGAAGACATTATTTAGGAAAAGTATTAGAGCGTACAACAATATCTTTTCATTTACTTCTTTTGGACTAAACCTAGATAAAACACTTACGTCTTACAAAAGAGTACACGGTTAGAGCACAAGGAAAATTTTATCATGATCTTCCAGCATTACTACCCAAAGATAGACCAAAGTTTTTCCAGCTATATTTTTATGACATTGACCATGAATTGCAAAACATGATTGGAATCTTAGACAACGCTAGACTCAATGAACGTGTCATAACAAGACTTATGTATGTTTTATAGACAAATGTATATGGTCGTTTCTTTCATACTCCACGTAAATTCCCGTCAATTGAAAATATACATATTCACATCACTAGTGATGTTGCTATTGATCAACGTGCGTCTAATCTACTTGCGTCTAATATACTAACAATAGATCAAGTTATAGCTATTTGGATTGAAGGGAATGACAATAATATACCATTTGAGAGAGACATAGTGATCCATGCGCATTTAAGATGTCGTCACAGAATAAAACATTACTTTAGTTGTTACGATTCACTTCAATATCCTTTACTTCTTCAAAGTGGTGAACCTGGTTGGCATCAAGATATCAGATGATGTGTTCAAATAAATAATAATGATTGTGTCGCAACATGTATTAACGCACCATGTGAACATATAATGCGTTATAGTTGAGTTGAAGTTCTGATTCTAAATGAATGCCAATGTATGAAATATATTGCAAATTGTGTTATTGCATACTTTACCATTCATTGCTTAATGATTACTACCTATTATACTATATTTCCATTTTCAACATCATTGATAGGCATCTCGAAATGTGATTCATCAAAAGTATCGTGTATAGAGTATTACTGTTACAAGTTCCAGATACGGCCTTCATCCAAATCAATACTGCTTCTTGCTGGAAGACAACAACAATATGTTGTCGATATGTATCTAAAACTTGAGACAACACGTCTTGATTTTTATAGAACACAACAATCTCTTATCAGATTTGAGCTATACAAGGAAATTGTTGATATTGTAAATGTTGGCGAAACAAGAGGAGACAAAGTTGGGAGACGTATTGTTCTTCCAGCCTCATTTATTGAAGGACCGAGATATATGCGTCAACGATATCTAGACACAATGGAATTAGTACAACATTTTGGAAAACCTGACATGTTTATAATAATGACTTGCAATTCATAATGGAAAGATAGGCCAGATCTCACTTCAAGGATTTTTCGAGGAAAATTGCAATATTTGAAAGACCAGATTGTGAAGAAAGAAATATTTGGAGAAGTTGTTGCTTATGTTTATGTAGTTGAATTCCAGAAGAGAGGACTTCCCCATGTTCACATGTCACTGATCTTGAAAAGCGAGGAAAAAATAACAAATACTGATTAATATGATAATTACATACGTGCTGAAATTCCTGAGTGGATAACAGATCTTGCTCTGTATGATGTTGTAAGCATACATATGTTACATGGACCATGCGGTCATTATAACGTAAAGAGTCCATGCATCGTTAATGGAGCATGCAGATTCAGGTATCCACGACCTTTTAATTCAAAGATGATGCAGTGAAATGATGCATATCCAATATACAAAAGAAGCAATAATGGAAATCAGGTAATTAACACCTTATTTTCATGTAATTATCATTTTTAAAGGTTGTAACGGTTGATCAAAAATATGATTTATGTGATATATTACTAACTTATATCATATAAAAATATTGAATTGTAGTTGAAAATAAGAAACACAACTCTAGATAACCAATATGGGTGGTCCCATACAATCCGTATTTACTCTTAAGATACAACTGTCATATCAATGTTGAGATATGTTCTGGACTCAAGATTGTCAAATATTTGTACAAGTACATAAATAAAGGACATGATAGAATGTCCGTGTTCATTCACAAGATGATGATACAAGAATTGCCAATGAAATAAAGAATTTCAATATGCGAGATGGGTTTCTGCACACGAGCTTTATGGAGGATATATGATTTTAGATTGAACGAAATTTCCCCCGCAGTTATAAGCTCACAGTTACACCTTCCAAATAAATAACTAGTATCTTATTCGCAAAAACATAACTTAAAAGATGTTATTCAATGGGACCATGTCTCAATGACAATGTTGACAGAATACTTTGAAATGTGTAGAAGCAACGAAAATGCTAGAAACCTGTTGTACAATGCTGGAGCAAACCCTAATGAAGGACAGAGATACTATCTACCTTTGCTATTGAATCATGTGAAAGAACCAACATCATTTGAATATCTATTAGATGTCAACGTAACAAAATACTCCTCAGTTAAGGAAGCAACATAAAAGAGGGGACTTTTGGATTCTGATCAAAGTATCATTGAATGTCAAGATGAAGTTGTTGCTTTTGAAATGCCTCAGACATTTCAAAGACTATTTGCTACTTTGTCAGTTCATTGTGAACCGACTGAGGTAAAAAGATTATGTGACCTTTATTTTGAACCAATGTCTGAAGACTACTCAAGAACTAGTGAAAAAACTTTAAATAACCTTATACAACACTTTGCGAGATATACAACCTTCCTTCGGTCCATGGGAAAAAGTATTACACAATTTGATTTGCCACAACTAAGAGACAACTCATTTGTTGAAAGTTCAGTGAGTTTGACGGAAATAATTGATGAAGAATTGATTGAAATCCCATATATGGACATTGGGGCTTCGTCAAAACTTAATGTAGAGTATAAATTTGCATATGATGTCGTACTTAAAAGAGTGAACAACAATCGAAGTGGTATTGTCTTGTTGATGGGCCTGGAGAAAATGGCAAATATTTTATGTACAGAGCAATGTTGGCCAATATACGAGCAAGAAGGATGATAACACTTTCAATAGCAAGCTCAGGCATAGCAGCATCAATACTTCTAGAAGGATGAACTGTTGGTAGTCGAGGAGGAAGAGTGTGGCATGTGGCCGTCTAAAAAAATTAAACTTTTAATAAAAATCAAATATTTTAATAAAACAAAATTGCGCAACGTCACGATAACAAAAAAAACTTTTTATTGAAGACTCTTTCAATCAGTCGCGATCTATTATATATTTATATATTAAATCTACAGCATACAAGGTTAGGAATCATATACCTCTTATAGTCTTAATCAAACGTCCTTGAAAAATCGATCGATACTCTGTCCCACGAAACCGTTCCAACGATTAGTAGACTCTAAGATCCACATCAAGATCTTCCAAGTCAATCATCAACGCACTAGGACATGTGTGGGCACGTAAAATATTACAAAACACTTTTTCTATCTCTAGATGTTCTCAACACATGGAACCTAGAGATTTACTGAGAAAGACTTTTGTGAGATGATTCTCTAAAAGAATGTGATGATTATTCTTTTAAAGATTCGATAAACCATTAATCGTAGAGAAAAATCACTCTGAGCAATTATGTTCACAACTCAATTCTCTGATTGATCAACTGAGACCATTCAAATAAAATATGTGTCTTGTTATAGATCACGTATCAGATATTTATGAATAACTAAAAATTAATATTTAATTTCAAATTACCCAATACGGTGGGACCCACAATATAATGGTGTAAAATTGTAGTGCCACACAGCACTACACTTGGCGTGAAGCAACATAGTGCCTCACGGTATAGTGTGTCACGCCACACTGTAGTGTCATATGGTACTGCAATGTTACACGTCTACTGCTGCAGTGCCACGTGGCACTACAACAGTCAATGGTGATCTACGATTCTCAATCATTGATCGACACATGCCAATTACTGTAAATTAAATATTTATTTTAGTTAGAAAACTATCTAGATATTAGTTAACTCAAAATTAACATATCTCATTATCCCTATCAACTAAATTATTTGTTATTTCACAAATAATAGATTTAGTTGATCCAAATTACTATCTAATAATAATTTAATTATCTAATTTTATAAATTAGATATTTTGTCTCACTTATCGATAATTTAAAAAATAATCAATAATTATTTATGTATATAAAATTTTCGAAAGTTATATATATAATTCAATTAATTAATTCTTAATCAATTAATCACACATAATTATCTCATAATTATGTACTTGCCCCAGAATAAAAATTCATTTGCAAGTCAATCATTTTCTCATGTCCTGAAATATCCACACCCTAGACTACGTAGTATAGAGGTGACTTGTGTACCATAAACCAATAATCTTAAGCTCCAATAAACGAGATTATTAATTAACTCTTTAATTAAATAATCTTATTTATTAATTCCATAATACTCCACTATAAATATGGAATTGAACTCCTAATGTTATAGAATGTATTTACAGAGTATTCTCATGTAGTCCAATGATATAATCAATTGATGTAGTTATGTCCTCCAAATATTGGTTTGTAAATTAGAGCTGGTAAAAATTACTATTTTACCCTCTAATTACATATTGTCCCTTAAGTACCATTAATCCACTAGTGAATGATTAATTTATAATCTTATTATAAATTTGAGCTCAATAATCATTCGGTTCCATAATTAACACTTATGGGAACTAATATACGATCCGTTAGAAAAACTTGGATTCTAAATCTTGATATAGACCGCACACATTCATAATACTCAGTGAACCGTACTCGTAACCATTCATTAAAGATTTCATACTTTTAATATTTTGCTGACAATTTTCTTCACTATCTATGATCTTAATCATCTCGTACTAATACAAAATCATAGTCTCATTAATGAATATAGAACTTTGAGATATTTATATAAATTATTCAACAATAATTTAAAAGAACAATTATAAGAAAAATGTAATCATTAAAGTTCATATCAAAATGTCAATACACATGCTTTGAGGGCATGACCTCAACAATATTCCACTTGCCTTAAAGCAAATGTGTCATCTTTCTTAATCCCATGTTACGCACGTGACTCTCAAATGACTTCGTAGGAAGTGTCTTTGTAAAAGGATCAGCCAGAATCTGTTCCGACGCTATCTTTATAACATTAACATCCCTTCGATTCACGATCTCTCTTACAAGATGATATTTCCTCTCTATGTGTTTTCCTCTCTTGTGACTCAGCTTCTGCACTTAGAGTGAATACTGATCCAGGCTTCGACTTTCGGTCATCTCTATCTGATTGAAAATCAGAATCAGTATATCCAGTGGGGTTCAGGTCTTCACCTGATAAACAAGCATATAGTTTTGTCATTCTCCTAAGATATTTGAGAATGTTCTTTAGTGCAATCCATTGTTTCAAACTTAGATTTGATTGATAACGATTGACAAATCCCCATGTATAATAGATGTCCAGTCTCGTACACAACATGTCATACGTGATACTTCCAACTGTTGAAGCATATGGAACCTTTCTCATATCATCTTCTTCCTGAGGTGTCTGAGGACATTGTTCCTTGGAGAGGACAATTTCACATTTGGTCGGTAGTTGACTTTTCTGGGAATTCTCCAAAGAGAATCTCTCCAGCACCTTATCAATATAAGATGCCTCAAAAAGTGCGAAGAGCTTTTCTTTCTATCTTTTAGGATTTGAATGCCTAGAACATTGCTCGCCTCTCCCAAATATTTTATTTTACCTTTGACAAAGTTTCTACATCATTCTCAATGAGTAGAATATCATCAACATAAAGAACTAAGAAAACCACTATCTTATCTTTGATGTATTTATAAACACAGGGTTCGTCCACATTTTGCTCAAAGCCATAAGACTTTATAATCTCATCAAAGGTAAGATTCAAAGATCTAGACGCTTAATTTAATCTATAAATGGATTTAAGCAACTTGCACACTTTCTGATATTGCTCATTTTATACGAACTCTTCTAGTTGCATCAGATAGATGCTTTCTTCAAGAGAGCCATTCAGAAAAGCTATCTTGACATCCATTTGATATATCTTATATTTAAAACTACCGGTTATGGACAAAAGGATGCGAATGGATTTCAGCATGGCCACATGGGAGAATGTCTCTTCAATTTCCTGGTTCATGGCATCTTGCCATTTCTCCTTTTCAGGATTATCCATTGCTTCTTCATAAGATAATAAATCATCATTATTAGTGTCTAACACTAGGACATGTGCTTCTAGTTCATAGCGAACTGGTTGTCTCAACCTTCTCACTATGACGTTGCACTTGGGTATCCTTTGTAGAACTGTGGTTTCTCTGGTTTATCGTTTATCAGAAGAAATTGAAGATGGCCTGAACTCATCAGCCGCTAATTTCTCGAGAACTATTTTGCTACGAGGTTTGCAGTTTTTCATATGATCATGCTCAAGGAAGGTTGAATTTTTTGACACAAACACCTTTTGATCGTTATGATTATAAAAATACTCACCTCTAGTCTCTAGAGCATAGCCAACGAATATGCATACTTCAGACCTTGAGTCTAACTTTCCAGTCTTGGATCTAAGAACGTGAACTGGACACCCTCATATATGAAAATGACATAAACTGGATTTGGAGTCATTCCATAACTCTAAAGGTGTCTTGCTTACAGACTTAAAATGCACTACATTCAAAATGTAAGTTGTCGTGTGTAGTGAATATCCCTAAAATGTAAGCGACAGTGATGAGTAGCTTAACAACAACCTAACCATATCCAATAAGGTTCGGTTTCTTCTCTCTACAACACCATTTTGTTGTGGTGTCCCAGGTGTTATGAGTTGGGATATGACTCCACACTCCAGCAAACAATCCTTGTATTCTAAATCCAAGTATTCACCGTCCCGATCAGATCGAAGGGTTTTCAATGATTTACCTATTTTATTTTCAGCTTCAGCTTTGAAGTCTTTAAACTTTTCAAAGTTTTAGACTTTCTTTGCATTATGTAAGTATAACCATATCTTGAGTAATCGTTAATAAAAGTAACAAAATACTCATACCCACTTCTAGCTTGTACATTTATCGATCCACACACATCACTATGTACTAGTTCAAGTGATTTTTTAGCTCTTTGGCATTTTCTTGTGAAAGGTCTCTTGGTCGTTTTACCCTCTAGACAAGATTCACAAACATGAAGAGTTCCAAGTTTTAATTCTTTCAAAGCATCATGCTTTATTAACCTGTTTAACCTATCTAGATTAATATGTATCAACCTAAGATGTCAAAAATATGTGTTATCATCATAATGATAAACTCTTTATCGTTTGTTACTTTTAGGTTTTGCTACTTTAAATAATTCAGAATTATTTGATGCGCGTTCAGTCGATTTAAGTAAATACTGCCTGTTTATAACTTTTATATGACAAATATCAAATCCATTTTTAAAAATAATAAACTCTTTATTATTAAAAGAAACTTCGAATAAATGTTATTGCAAAAATGAAAGAGAAATCAATTTTTTTAAAAAATACAGTATTATAATAAACATCATTCAAAACCAAATTATTATATCCAAAATGTAAACGAACTGTCCCAATGCTTTAGCTGACACGAGCGCACCACTGCCAACTCTCAAAAAGACCTCGCCATCAGCCAACTCCCTTAATGAATCAAGCATATGTAAAGAAGAACATACATGGTTAGTGGCTCCTAAATCAAGTATCCAAGATGACAAATCACATTTCACTAAGCAAGCTTTAAGTACAGTATATCATGTTTACCTTTCTTTTTCAGCTCGAAGAGATATATGTTACAGTTTCTCTTCCAATGACCTTCAACCCCACAGTGGAAACATTTTCTCTTGAGCTTGCTGTCTTTCTTGTTCTTCTTGGTTTTTGTCAATGTCTTGACTTTCTTCCCTTTCTTGTTCTTACATTTTCCCTTACCATCGTTCTTCTTCCTCTTATTACTTTTAACAGTAGAAGAAGGCTTTTGCTCGACAACATTTGACTCGCCCTCTTTGGTCAAAAGTCTACAGTTCATTCAATAATTGGGTCATGTTGATTTGTAACTTGTTCATAACATAGTTGGTCGTGAACGCAGAAAAATCTGGTGTGAGCGACTCATGATGACTTTGATCAGACTACTACCCAAACATCACATGTAGAGATTCCATAATCTCATAGGCAGTCTCCATGCTTTCATGCTTGGTTATCAGAACATCATTCATGCTCACAAGCATGTAGAATTTCACCTTGTTGTTTGATATGATCCAAACATCATATTTATCCCTAACATTTTTAGGGGCATTGGTTGCAGGCTCCTCAGGACGTTTTTCAGTAAGAACAAACTTATGGTTCTCACAAATAAGCATTAAGTTCATATTTGATTTCTAACATACGGAATTATCACCATTCAATTTCTCAAGAGCAAGTAAAACAATAACATGGTTGTCCATGGTAGACATAATAATGATAATTGAAATTTAAAACATACAAGATTCAATATAATTGATAAATATCTATAATTCAAAAAGCAAATGTGATGCATGAATGTAACATAATAAACACACAAACTTAACATTTACTAATCACGATAAAACAACCCAATCATTAATGTGCTGACTTAGAGTCAGTCAGACTAACCTCAGACTGTCTATGAGACATTCTCATCCTTATTAATTAAAACTTAAAATATCTCATATTTTCTCTTTTAACAATAAGGTATCGCTTGTTTGGTCAAATCACAGCTATCCACATGAAAGCTTAATTGTGACTTTGTGAGTGTAACTCATCATTTCAGATTCCACGACCTCATTTAGAATATGCCGTCTTAGGGTTGGTCAAAACTCAATTACATCACTTCCGCAAATCTTCTTAAGAAGTCCAACCTTGGTATTAGCATAGCTCGAAACCTTCCTTAGGGGGATAAAAACAAACCATCTCAATGCCCTTACTCACCTTACGATGTTGTACTAATGATGGAGATCATAGATTACATTGACATGTCAACCTTCTTTCACTCACTATTTTAGGATGATGTGTTTTCATTTATAACTAATCAATTAATTCTAAATTAATCACTGGTTAAAATAATAATCCTATGAATATTTAATAATCGATTATACAAATCTCATTGGTCTAAGTTTATTTAACCTTCTAAAGTGCCTAGGTCATAATTATTGAACTTAAATTAACTAATTAATTATATTTCTCAAACTTTAATAAAACTCTTTTACTAAAGTCAGTTATCCTAAATGTTACTATGACCCTTAGTGTGGTGTGATTACCGAGTTTTAATTAATTAAAATCTAGCACTTTATATGCTATTGATTTCACAAAACAATACATATAAATCTATTAAGACAATCCTAATAAATCATGTTTCTACAAATGAGATGCATGATCAAATGAAACTATGTGAGATTTTCATGTACGGCACGTGATCGACTAATGCATTGACATGTTATCAAACATAACAATTAAGACAATTATTTAACAATTAAATAAAATAATAATGGACTGAGTGACTATTGAGTATTTCTAAATTATAACTCTTGAAATAAAGAAATAAAATTACAAAGCGGATTTCAAGAATACATATTTCTCAAATATCACATTCTCCTCCTCATCTCCCATAATCTCCAAGCTTTGAACAAATTATATTTAATTAGAAAAAACTATTTCTCTTAATTAAAATTAATTTATATAATTATACATTTATCAGTTGACTTTGACTTAGTAAAATAAATAATTTATTTGATTTGATAACCCAACCAACCTATTAATTTCTAATTTTTATAAAATAAAAAATTAATAATTAATTTTTAAATTTAAAAAGACAATAGATAGAGATAGGGTATCATCAAACTCTATAGTGTTAGGGTTGGTTGGTTTCAGGGTTTGTGCGAAGCTTCCCTAAACGTGACAACAGTTGCCACCGACCACCACCCACCACCAGATCTGCCACCGTTGGTAGCTGATTTTTTGGTGACATCACCGGAACAGTACATTCCGACAATGTTGCCAGTAATCATTAATCGGCGGCACCGGTGTTGGAATTCTAAGAGATTCCTATATCTTTTATTTTTCTTTTGTCGTTAATCTCGTGCGTTCTTTGTATTCTCGCAATCGGAATAAATAGAATAAATATTCAAAGTAAAATTAAAAAATTACTACGCCCCAAAACAGCTTACACGAGATCTAAGGAAAAAATTAAAATCCCAATAATCATCATATAATTAACGATCTATTATTTTCCATACATTAAAAAAACATAATTATTCATTCATTCATAAATATTTCATATTATATTAATAATGCAAGAAAAATCACACAATATTTAACATATAAATATATAAAAACCGCTATGATTCCATTTGTTGGTAGTCGCGGTGAGTGTGCGGCGGAAGCGTATGACACGTGGTCATTTAAAAAAATTAAATTGTTAATAAAATAAAAATTGTGCAACTCCACGATAACCAAAAAACACTTTTATTGAAAACTATTTTCAATCAGTCATGATTCATTATATATTTATATATTAAATCTATAACATATAAGGTTATAAATCATATACGTCTTATAGTCTTAATCAAGCGTATTTGTAAAACTGATTTTTTACATTCGGTCTCACAAAACCATTCCAACGATTAGTAGACTCCGAGATGCACATCAAGATCTTCCAAGTTAATTCTCAACGCACTAGGACGTGTGTGGGCATGTAGAATATTACAAGACACTTTTTTATGTCTCAAGATGTTCTTAACACATGAGATCTAGAGATTTACTGAGAAAGACTTTTGTAAGACGATTCTCTAAAAGAACGTGATGATGATTCTTTTAGAGATTTGATTTACCATTAATCGTAGAGAAAAATCATCCTGATCAATTGTGTTCACAAATTTGATTGATCAACTGAGACCATTTAAATAAAATTGGTGCCATATTGTAGATAATGACGTATAAAATATTTAGGGATAATTAAAAATTAATGTTTAATTTTAAATTACCCAATACAATGAGACTCACTATATAATGACGCACAACTGTAGTGCCACACAACACTATAGTTGGCGTTAAGCAACACAGCGGCTCACGGTACTGTGTCTCACGCCACACTGCAGTGTTGTGTGGCAGTGGTGTTTCACGCCTACTGCTTTAGTGCCATGTGGCACTACAGCAGTTCATGGTGATCTATGATTTCCAATCATTGATAGTACCTGGCAATGACTGTAAATTAAATATTCATTTTAATCAGAAAAATATCTAGATATTAGTTTATTTAAAATTAATATTTTTTATTATCCCTATTAACTAAATTATCTGTTANTATATATATATATATATATATATATAATTCAATTAATTAATCACACAAAGTTATCTCATAATTATGTACTTGTCCCAAAATAAAAATTCTTTTACAAGTGAGTCCTTTTCTCATGTCCTGAAATACTCACACCCTAGACTGCGTAGTAGAATTGACTTGGGTACCATGGACCTATAATCCTAAGCTAATAAACTAGATTACTAATTAAATTTTTTAATTAAATAATCTTATTTATTAATTCAATTATTACTGCCCCATAAATATGAAATTGAACTCTTAGTGATTGTAGAATGTATTTACAGAGTATTCTCATGTAGTCCATTGATATAATCAATTGATATAGTTTTGTCCTCCAATTATTGGTTCGCTGACCAAATTTATCGTTTTACCCTCTAATATTATCTTGATCCTTAAGTACCATTAATCCACTAGTGAATGACTAATTTATAATCTTATTATAAATTTAAGCTCAATAACTATTCAGTTTCATAATTAACACTTAAGAGAACCAATATACAATCCATTTGGAAAGCTTGGATTCTAAATCTTGTAAGATCATGTTCTCAGCCATCCATATCACTGAATCTCCAAAACGAAGTCACTAGCCTGTTTTACAAACAAACCTTAACGAGTGAATCAAAAGATCGAGTAGACATGTATATGAGTTCATGACTTCTCAGGATTTAGACTGATCTACATATAATCATCGAAATGATGTATATTAATTTTTTTGATAAATGATACGTTGATAAATATATTAATTCACATCAATCCATTCATATATAATCTTATTATATAAAGTACATTCACTAAGATGTCTATCCACATCAATGATCCAGATCTACATCACACGCATTCATAATGCTTAGTGAGACACACTAGTAATCATGCATTAAAGATTTCATACTTTAATATGTTGCTGAGAATTTTATTCATTATCTATGATCTTAATCCTCTCGTACTAATATAAGATCATAGTCTCGTTAATGTATATGAAATTTTCAGATGTTTATATAAATTATTCAACAATAATTTAAAATAATAATTATAAGAAAAGTATAATCTTCATTCAATTTCATATAAAATGTCAATACACATATTTTGAGGGCATAACCTCCAACCCAAATCGCATATTCTAGGTTTAGTATACCACTCCAAGTACACGAAACAACAATATGTAGTACAAAGGCATACCAATGGCCATAAAATTTACCACTCAGAGTTTGGATAGAATTCTTAGAAATATTCTTGACTCATCATAATTATTTGGAGGAAAAGTTGTTGGGTTTGGCGAAGATTTTCGACAAGTATGACCAATCGTGTCGAGAGCCGCAAGGCAACAAAATGTGAATGTTAGTTTGGTTAGATCTTATCTATGGGAAAAGATGGAGACAATTCGGTTGACACAGAATATGCGCTCAAAAAATGACGAGGAATTTGCCAATTTTTTGCTACGAGTTAGAAATGGGACCGAATCAACAGATTGCTAGGTCGATCGATTTTAAAATGAATGGAAATTAGATTTGAACCACGAACGGTTCGTGGACGGAAAAAAAAAAGTTTTGATTTAACTTATTTTATCATATTAAATAATTTAAAACCAATTTTAGTTAGATCATGTATATACGATATTAAAATGAATAGATTATGGTGAAATCTTCCACGAACGATTTCTGAATTAGTCCATCAATAACCACCGTTAATTTCATAAATATATCTCAGAAGAATTTTATGTAGGAATTTGAGTGAGCTCCCAAAATCATTGAAGAAGAAAAATCAAATCTTTCTTTTTCAGATTAATTTCGGCGGCAACAATAGTGAGAGGAGAAAAAAAAATTTTCTCTCTTTTTTTTTGTTGATAACAACAAATGTATCTGATACTCATTATCTCTTACAATCAAATTTTGCTATTAAGTATTTATCAAAAGGTTATTTTAGGTATTTACAAATATACCATATATTATAGAATTTCAAAAAATTCCCCTAATTATCTATTATTGGTGAAAATTACATGATCTCCTAGAGCTTTAGTTATATCGAAATTCATCAATCCAATTGATATATATATATATATATATATATTTGATCATTATCAATTAATTAATTTTATTTTAACTAATTATCTAACAATTAGAAAATAATAAATAATTAATTCAATACAACAATTACATTTAACTAACTTAAGTGACATCACCTATTACATATAGGTGTAAGAAATATGTCTTGACACTAAAATCCATTTTGGTCCAATTTAGTTCATTTTCTCTATTCCTGTTCTCTAAGCTATTTTTGAGACCGAATGGACCCACATGAACAAAGCTTAGTATTCAAATACCCAACGAATTTATTTCCATAAATTCCTGACCTATTTTATCCTAACATCGTACAACTCCACTCTATGTTCGATGCCGAATCAACTCTCGACTCATGCGCGCTACATTTTCTGCTAGTGAAAATAAACTCTATTTATTTTTACTGTGCACAGAATATTTTAACATAATACCCATCATGAATATCAGTAACAAGAGTGAATATAAAATTATCATTTTACCCCTCTTGTTATTATTTTCTTAACTCTTTTATTGACTGTGAATAAGAAAGAGCATTATAGTGAATTGTCTCGTACAATTCACAAGTCTTATTCAAATGACTCATTTCATCGAATACATGGTCAAGTTAATTTTTTCACACACTCATCGATAAAACATAATGTGATATTGTTGCTCTCGCAATCCAACCACGAATTTTCATAACTGTGAATCACGCAACTCTTACTCAATTAAATTACAATCCCAACAGCCGAGGTATTACCCGTCAATTCGAACTCACTCATTTGACATATCAAAGATTGCAACTAACTAAGTCAAGTTACGTATTCACCTCAGGGTTCAGGTAATTTTGAAAATATCCTTAATGTGTAACAATTAGATTTAGAGCTAGGTAAACGGTTTTGGGCTCTAAACTAATTTGTTACCGGTCTATTCAACGTGTTCATAACATGTCTAGGTTAACAATGTGAGTCTCCACTCTTATGTCCCAAGACTGACATCCAATGGTTCAGCCTAACAGTCGCAATCGGATTCGATTGCCCAGTCGATCATAAGATTGCAAATATCATTCTGAACTATTTCAGAAGAGTTCGTGTGGAGACGCTTCTATCTTCATTCTTCTTTTTTTGACAATAGTTCCAGGACTTGAGTAATTTATAAACGCTTTAATTTAAAATAAAACTTTCAATTTATTCATAAAAAATTTAGTAATATAAATGTCTGAGAAATAACTAAATACAAATAAAAGTTATTACACGCTACTTTATGGACATATTTCAACACATATATTGAAGACTCCACCACCTTACCAAAAGAGATAGTGTTTTGGGACACTGATAAAGAGGTTGCTGAGCTCACGCTTATTAATTCAATTTTTTCAGATCTACCAGACAATCTTTCCTCAACTGAATATATGACGCATCGTGCGATTCTTTAAACACTAATGAAATGTAGACCACTTGAACGAAAAAATGATTAAATTATTTCTTGGAGATGTAGTGGAGTTTATGAGTTTTGATGAGGCCATTGATGACATAAATAACTATTATCAACAAGAAATTATCAATTCATTGGTACAAAAATGCCATTCCTTCGCACAAATTAGTGTTGAACAAAAAATGTCCAATCATGCTATTGCGGAAGTTAGACCCAACTAATGGTTTATGTAATGGAACTCGACTGGTATACCATGAATTCAAATACCATGAATTCAAAAAGAATTTGATACGTGCAAAAATATCAATTGGACAACACATTGGTAAAGATGTTTTCATTCCAAGAATTCCATTGAGCCCGACGAATGATGAAGGTTACCCATTCAAATTTAAGAGAAAATAATTTCCTATGTGCCTATGTTTTGCAACGACAATCAACAAAGCTCAAGGACAAACCATTCCTCATATTGACATTTATCTTTCTCAACACGTATTTTCTCACACACAACTATATGTTGTGCTTTCACGAGGTGTCTCGATGACAACGACAAAAATACTAGTTAATCCAAAGAATGGAAGACATAAAGATACAACGTGTAGTATATAAGGAAATAATAGATCAATAAACAACTTTTTGTTCTTTTCTTAAGTTATTTCATCGTATGAAAAATTATCTTATTATCATATAACACGTCATTATTAAACATGTAATAAATTGAAGTTTAAAATCATAGATTATCTATTACGTGCAAAGCACGTGAGGTTCAACTAGTACTATCTAAAGCGTAACAATGAGAATACATCCTAATACTGAAATCATATTTAAACTTTGTTGCTCACTAAAACTAAAGTTATTCTTAAACGTCATCCCCGTTGATTCTTTTCAAATATAAATATTAACAATGATATTTATTTACTCCAAATCTATATTATATATATCCTATATTAAAATGGGCTTGAAGGTTAAATTTTTTTTATTTCACCTTTGATCTTTTAAGCCCCTTAAACTATCATACAAATAAGGTACATCATAGATTTTTTCATTTGCTTCATAATTAATCATTTAAGTTTGCAAATTAAAATATTCATAATATTGTGTAATTTATGAACGCGTATGTGTGTAAATATGATTTTTGAGATCTATGTACAGAAAATATTTATTTTTTAGTTAATAATAATTTAGTCATTGGTAATTTGTAAAGTTTTTATTATATAATATTTATATTATTAGTAACATGAAAATTCATATAAATAAATTTAGAGAAACATATTATTATATTTTTTAATAATCTATTAATGATATAATAATTTCTTAGGAATAGACAAATAAAAATCAAATAAAATTATATTTTATAATATTTAATAAGAATATCATATAATATAATTTTAAAATTATACTTTTTATTATAACATATCTTAATTTAGGTGCAATGTTTGAGTACTAAAGTTTCTAATGTTTGCAATATCTAAAATTGATCTTTTTACATTTCTAATGAACTGCTACATAACCAAGTTTATATTCTTATATTTATAATGAATCAGTACATAAGTAATTCTATATATAACGTCAATGCACATTATTTGGTGAATGTCTATTATTACTTAACCACGAAGTGTGATTGATATGTTATTTAATTCAAGGTCCAACAAAAGTTTGAATTGATAAATATTAAAAAGTAGTACATTATTACTTGTCTTTATAGCAAATAATGGAAATAAACTAGACTTATCACGTGCAGACCGAATCGGCCAACAGAAGCATGCCTTGGGACAAAAAAGAAGGGCGGTGCCCTGCTTCCAATTCACATAATAAGTAAAATAACGCTAAAAGTAGTGGTATTTGACTTCTGCTACGCACATATCTTTTTATCATATTTAACCATAAAATCATGTACGTGTCCATGTATTTAGCATTTAATTAATTTTTTATACCTAAAATATAATCATAATGTAAATGTCATGACTTCTATTACTTATTTATTATTGACTTAAAACATTTAATTATTAGACTTTTTATATATAGAATGTTTAATTTGAAATGCTGATTATACACGATTTAGTTTTACATTTGAATTTAGTAGTAGCATATTAGGTTTTTCCCTTGACATGTTATATTTTGCTTAATTATACATATGATGGAAGTGACTACTTGCATCTTTAAGTTTTGTTTCTTTACATGTCGCGTATAAAGCACGTATAGAATAATTAATATATTTAAGTGTTTCTTAATTTTGACAAGTTGAGTTGTCACAGCAGATTAGAAGTTGTGGGTTCAAGTTATATTTCTCTATTATTATTATAATTTGTAACATAATTTTGACAAATTTTTTTCTCTTAATTTTAAATTTTAAAGGTTTGTTTTAATTTATAAAAGTGTTTCCGGTAATAACACTCTTAAACACACTAAACATAAAAAAACAATATACTGAAGAAAATCAACTCGCAAATGTACGGATATGTACTCACAACTTAACCAAAATTAATTATAGAATTTTTGTGGATAACACATGAAATTATTGTGATTATAATTATGATTTTCGATTTTATTTACAAATAATGTGTTTTTAAGATAAAAAGCTAGTAAAATGAAATTTAATTATTTGAGCTCTTACTCAAAGCTTTAAGTTGGGCCAACTAGACCCACTTGTGACGAGTGACGTAACTCATCCTAACGGGCCTGGGCTCTTAACCTTCCCGCCAAAAAGTTCCACATGCCCCACAATTTTAGCCACTTCCCGCCATTTGTAAATTCCCCCGTCGTCCAGGCTCTGCACAATCTCAGACTCCGACATTCTTCTCCAACTTCACGAGCTAATACTGAGGTATGCTCCAGTTATCTCACTTTAAGTTTGACTTTAGGACTTCATGATTTGTTAGAGCGTTGCCATGTATTAGATCCAATGTATCGAACTTTTAATATTCCCTATGTTAGGAAAGGCCAAAGTTGATGAAATCTGTAAGAATCTTATCTATTATCGTTCGCGATTCTGCTTTAGTTCCTGCAAGAAATGACCATAGAAGAGATTGAGAACGGGAAAGATGCAATGGAAATCGATGGATTTGAGCAGAGGCAAGGGAACGCAATCTCTGATGCATTCAATGCCAATTATCTCAAAATTTACTACGGTATACCATTCAGTTGTTTTGGTTTTATAATTTTTTAAACTTCCATTTAGCATATGGAACCTGAATTTTTTTTGAGATACTCAAGGAGGAGATTTATTGTCGCAGGAAAGCTTTTTCCACATGCTGATGTTTTCAAATGGATGTCTTATGGAAACGGTAGGCTTTTAATCTATAGTTTCGAATTTAGGTTTCGCATGAGTGTGAGGGATCAAAGCATGATATTATTAATTTAGTAATTAACAAATACCCTATTTGATTCTTTGTAGATGGGAAGCATCCGGCATGTGACCAGTCTTACATTGGCCGAAGAGAATTTTCATTCACAGTAGATAATGATATTTATTTGCGATTCCAGTCATTCAGTAGCTTATTTGCAATGGAGAGTTCTATCAAAGAGAAGTGTCCCTTTAAGATAGATATTGGGCCTGTGTACAGCGTGGATGTATGTTTTAATTTCCTTCCTCTTTCATTTCTTTATTTATTTTTCTTCTTTTAAATTGCACCACAGTACTCTTTCTTTTCACAATGGGAATTCTGCATATTGATCTGGTAAAATTTCCCCTCAAAATTATTGTCTTGACATAATTTCCATTTGACTTGAATTGATAAATCTTAGTATTTGCATTATTGTCGAAGGCTCTAGGTTAACTTTTCTTCAATTGAAAGGTACTTTAAGTGTATAATTTGTAATATCATTGCGACAATGGTATTTAGTTCCTCTTCATACATGTCAGTGTAAAAGCAGTGTCTTTCTCTTCAATTCTCGGTAAAAGAGTTTGCTAAGTGGTAGTATCAGTTTATGCAGAATTATTTACATCAGTTTTTAGGAATATAGCTCTAGGCTCAGAAGAAACAAAAGCACCGGAGTTCCCATTTGTGATTTTCTTTTGAATGATTAATATTGGTGTTCTTGTGGAATCTCTCATATTTTGTATTAATCTTTATGCTGCAGCCTACAAAGAGGCATGCATATGCTCAAACCGGCGATAACCTATTTACTCCAGTGGAGAGAGAGCTAGTTTTCGATATAGTAAGATAGTAAAAAATTTGTTGATACTTAATACTGAATGAAGATTAAACATGACTGCATGGTTATCTGGACACATAGGTCTGATACCTCCCTTTCACTCTTGCACAGGATATGACAGATTATGATGATGTTAGATACTGCTGTTCTGGAGCTGATGTTTGTTTGGACTGCTGGCCACTAATGACAGCTGCTATCAAAGTGATTGATACTTCCCTTAGAGGTGATATTAGTCTTTTAAAAGTGATTGTTTTCAGAAATTTCTTAGACTACCCGTTGTGGATGATTGTAAATCAAGCAACCTCCAAAGCTACTTAGCGCCTAATACTTAGTCATGGAATACTCTTTCTGTAGAGGCATAAATTATAACAAAACGGCCATTATATTGCTACCTTAGTCTCCCTTTTGGTGGAAAGATGAATCTTCAAGGTGGTATACATATTGCTGCTTCAACTATAGTACTTAAGTTCCTGGCACATGTTCTATTATGTGATATATAATGAATTTGAGAGGATAAAATAAGAGAAAATGTGTAGAGTGAAGTAATCTATATAATTAATGATTTATTAGTCGTCTATTTCACTTTACGGTGCTTCATCATTCTTTCATTAATGCTGTGAATCAGTAGACTTAGTCTTGATAATAATTTACATCCATCCAAAGAGATCAAATAGGAGGAATGCCAATCGCATGATTTATTAACAATTGTAATACAAATTCTTTTAAGATCTTGGTAGGCGGTTTCTGATCTAAGTGGGGATGCATATGCTCTCTACAGTCATTATCATGAAACAATAGACACTTGAGGGGTTGTTCTTACACTATCTTGAATGTGATGCAGACGACTTTGGATTCAATCACATACTATGGGTATATAGTGGTCGACGTGGTGTTCATTGTTGGGTTTGTGATGGGAAAGCAAGAAGGTAACAAAATTGCTGCACATCTCATTAACAAAAGCTCCATACTTCTAGAGGTCCTAAACATAATACCATCCTTCTGTAGGTTAAGTAATGAACAGAGGTCAGCTATCGCCGATTACTTTCGTCTCTACCAGGTTATTCCTGCTGTCTAATAATCTAATTGATCTTTTGGAGGCCTTTATTTTTTAGAGGCATGTCTAAAGTTGGTACTTGTGCAGGGCAATGAAAACAGTCATAAGAAGGTTTCTCTAACAGGTCCTGTTCTTCATCCATTCCTTGCGTAAGTGTTCATATTATATTATTTTTTTTGGATCCATGTTTCCTCTGCTGAGCATGTGTTGTTGCTCCAGGAGATCATATACTGAAGTTCTCAAGGAAATTTTTGAGACAACATTGCTTTCGCGTCAAAAGATATTCTCGACGGAGGAGAGATATGAAAAGATCCTAGATATGATTTCTGATGAGTGTAAGTGATTTATGTAATCCTCTTATGAAGTTAAGACATGTATGCTGTTTTCTGCATTATTTACACACTATTTGCAGCCATTGCTGCGGAGCTACGGGGTAGGTGGCAGGAAAATAGGCGATCCTCCCTTTCGAAGGAGGATGTAAGCACTGTACGCTGGGAGCAGCTAAAAAATGTGCTACAATCAGGGAAACAAAAGGTATGATAGACTATGCGACACAAGCATACCTTTCTGCGATTGTTTAGCCTATAATGAGGGAAGTTGCTGACTGTCCCGACTTTCGGTTTATTGACAATCAAAGTTTTGTAATTATCTGATGTACTTAAGTTCAACAAAATTGTTCCTATCATTGGAGTCTGGAAAATGAGTGTTTTTCCTCTTGTGAGTTATCTTTCTGTTTTTCTGTATTTTTGTGCAAAAGCTCGTTTATTTTAGCACACTGTTCTTGATTAGCACAGTCATTACCACAGACATGGGTCATCGACACACAAGAAGACACCATCTCAAACATCCACTCAAATTTTTATGCATTTGGGACGATTGGACAGAATGTAGAAGCTAGTGAATTCTCAATTCTAGTTTGATCTTCTGAAGGAGAATTAAGAAAATTGAACACAGCTGAAGTAACATCAGTACTACTTCAAATGCTTTGACAGAAGAACCTTTTTTCTCTTTAAAACCTTCAGTAGAGGCATAATTTGCACCTTCAAGCAGACTTGTAGCGGATGCCTCTATTAGATACCACATGGTTTGGATATCATTTACTTAATAGACATGTCTGGTCCCTCTTTTTCTATTTTTACTTCTGCTTGTAAATCATATTCTCCTCTGCTACATCTTTCAGGCACAAGGGATACGCAGGTGTGTTGAAGAGATTGTGTTCTCTTTTACCTACCCAAGGCTTGATATGGAGGTCTGTGTCAGTCATGCACCTCGAGCCCTTGTTTTCCCTCTCCCCCGCAATGGCTTTTCATTTTTTGTCAATCCGTGTATTTATTTCCTTACTATTTGTGTGGGTAAAGAAATTAACTCTTATCTATTGTAAATTTCTAAAGCTGGCATTTTCAGAAAAATGCTCAAGACAGGTTTTATCTGTTTATATCTCAGGTTACCAAACACATGAACCATCTATTGAAGGCTCCATTCTGTATTCATCCTAAAACAGGTTAGTGCCTTAAATAATTTTTTCTGTCAGATATCAATTAATGGAACGTGTAAACTTTTATTGAATTCGTAATATAGACTATTCGCTACTATTCTGTTCAATGCCGGAAGTTTTAGTAGTTGTTAGACTATTCGCTATGGTAATTTCTTCTCTTCATTCCAGGTCGTGTTTGTGTTCCTATTGACCCTGAACATTGTGAAGAATTTGATCCTACTACTGTGCCAACACTTTCTCAAGTAAGTGTAATCTTGATAAAATCTAATATATTGATAATATAATTATGCATCTTAATTACCGATAAAAAAATATTATGCCATGCCTTCTTTCAGATAGAGAAGACTATTCTTGTTTAAAATGTTCCCCTCGAACTGCATTAGTTGTTACTTATACCATGCTGTCTTGCAGAAATTTCAGTGTATTTTTCTTGTCTTTTGGATTATGCTCATCTTTAATTGTCAAACATGCAGCTTTTAGAAGAACTTAACACAGCTGATATGAGATCCGATGGTGAGAGCGGTATGTCTGTTCAAGTCTTGGACTTTGTTGCTTTTGTTCTACGAGTGCTGCAAGAGGATCTTATATTGCATGAAAACAGCGTGATTTGTAATTTGCTTTTTAGTATTCATTGATGCAAGCATAATTTCCGTGCTTGATGGCAGAATGGGACAGAACCTCCCTTGGGGAATCAGTAAGGTTTTTCAGATCCTCATTCTTGCAGCCTCTGTTGAAATCTTGTAAGGTAACTATGATGTTTGGCAGTTGGTACCCCCTATATATGTTAAAAGCAGGTTTTTTAGGGGTGTGTTAAAGGCAGAAGTTTGCCCTCTCTTCTGAGATTCTTTTGGCATGTCTCCCAAACTGTTACAATGAGCTGCATTTCAAGAGTGCTAATTTGTAATTCTTTTTAGCTTACTCGGTGTAATGATCTGCACTGTTATTATAATTAATGTTCAGCACCAGCTCGTATATATACAAAAATTACTATTATCAGAATTGTGCTACATATGAAGCCCATGTCCCTTTGGGAAGGGCGGGACGATATGGTGTGCCAGTCCTTCATGCAATCCTGGAATTATGACCACTATCCCTGATTTTTCAAAACAGAGATGATGAAATCTGGAAGATGATCTCTCTTTTTCATTTTTCCATCAATTAATGGAAACAGATTCTCTTTAAACTTCTGTGCACCTATATTTTCTATTGAAGTGGCCATGTGGCCCATGTCCCAGAAAACATCAGGTTACAATTTTTAATCAAAGCTTATTATCTTTCGCAGGAGGAGATGGAAAGTTCTTACAGTGCAAAAATTCAACAATCAAAGAATTCCTTGAGTTGGTAATGCTTTTCTAATTATTTTTCAACCCTCTATTTCTTTGCTGAGACTTCCTTTATGATGTTATTGTATATATTTATATACTTCTCTCTCTGTGGACACCAACTAGATTTTGTTTGATTTTACTTGCGTCTCATTTTTCTCTCCTTTATAGATAAATCTATTATCTTCTTTCTTTTGAAGTATTTAAATTCCATTTGCCTCGATCCTATAATCAATCCCTATTATTGAGTTGCAATACTTACATTCACGAGATCAAGCCTCCCGTTCTTCTCTCCTAAAATCACCATATAAAACTTTTTTCTAAGAAATCAGGATATACCATATATTTCAATTTGTCACCATGTGCCAATTAATGTACAATTGAAACGAAATGGTCCTTGAAATGGTATGACTCTTTCAGCAAAAAATGGTAGAAGGACAATAGTCGAGAAAACTACGAAGTGTCGTCATAAAAAGGCAATGGCTTAAGTCTGCTAATCTGGCGTGACAATCTTCCAGCGTCTCTTGTAGATTGTAGGGAAGAGGACCACATGGCGCTGCTTTCATCATCACCAAAAGGTAGAGGGGATAAGGATTAGGCCATATGTACGTGGCTACAAGAAACCTGATAACTTGATGGGTTCTCTTATTTATTCTCGGGTTAGCGCCCACTAAAGCTTTTGGGTAGATACGGGTGTTACCTTAGTAGTTAATTTCCAAGGCAGACTAGGTTTTTCACCCATGTCACAAAAGATCAGGGTTCTTGGCAGTTGAGAAACCTGAGAGTTTGCAGTTGATTTGATCTGGGCCGTCTGTTCAGATATGGATTGTCTGGATCAGATCAACTGAAAAAGTAAAAGGAAAGTCGAGGGCAGAGAAGCCCAATCTTGTTACAAGTATCTACTTGAATGGGTTAAATGGGGGACAGCCAGTTCAAATTCTCACAAGGATATGGTTCATGAAAATTTACTCTGATCACTGTTCCAATTTTACCTCTCTTGGGTCGAACGGCAGTTGTGTACTCTGTTCTCCATTTATCAACCCCATACCTCCCTTTAGGGGTGTTGAGGCAGCACACTCTGTTCTCCATGATCTTTTGTACCTGGCGTCTTTGCTTCTTGTCAATTCAAATTTCATACCACTTGGAGAATGAATTATTTCAACCACTGTGACTTTAGGTTTTTAAAACTTTCATGCCTGGGTGTTATGGGTTCTGAATATATTCCGTGGCTACAGCAATAGCAGCAAAATTTATCAAATTATTCTAAGGTAGAAACAAGTTAATTTAAGGTCTCAAACCTTCTAAATTACTGTCAACATCTAAGGAAGAGAAAAACGTTCTGCTAATGCGTTAATCAAAACAGATGGCTCAACTCATAACCGTGAATACAACCACTCTAAAACTGGAGAGCATACTTCAGAAATTCTTAATGAGTACTACCATTTACACTCGTCACTGCTTCACTTACAACCAGAGATATACTTTGGATCGCTAAATTTTAAAAAAAAAAATCCCTCTTCTTAATTTATATCTTTCAAGCCAAAAATGTCCCCTAGTTAGCTAGAACTTCCCATATTAATTCAGGATCGAATGAGGGCATCTTTGCCAGTGAATAAACTTCAAAATCCATTTCCCCTGATGTTGCAATTGGATACTCCGTGGAAATCGAGTGTGATGAGTTCTCACACCTCCAAAACCCATCTTCCGAAACCGCTGGAGATACCAATTCATTGCTCAAATTGTCTCCAAAAGACGATGGAATTAACAGAGACGATGATGCCGATGAAGAAGCAGAATCTGCCTTAATTTCTGTGTCTTTCTCAGTGCCATTTCTATGGCTGAATTCACTCTTCATGGCACTCTTTTTGGCTCTCTCTCTTTTCAACCTTAGACATATTGCTTGTATTTTTGCATCCACTGCATTTTTCAAAGCGTTTAATCTTGTAGAATCTCCAAGTCCAATCTTGCTTGGATCCTTAAGATTTGGGAAATTCAAACGTGCATATTCACCTCTGAGCTTATAAGCCGCTCGATCATACGCATAAGCGGCGGCTTCAGCCGTGTCATAGGTCCCTAACCAGACTCTCATTCTGTTCTGAGGTAGTCTGATCTCTGCCACCCATTTGCCCCAATGTCTCTGCCTCACTCCCCTATACAGCTTCTTCTTGCTAGGGGCGGTGTAAGTGCTTGGGCCCATATAGCTCTGAACTGAGTAATTGCTCTGTGAGAAGGTGGTAGATGGGTTGCTTCCATTGCTCCTCGAAAAGTAAGAAGGGTTAAATTGAGTAAATGTGTTGCTTCCTTTGCTTTCTTCGCAGAACTTATCGACCATATCTCTCTGGCGGAGATAAATAGAGGAGCCTAAAGCCTCTGAAACAGGGTTGGTGATGGTGCTTGGTTGTTGGCAGTGAGAGAAAATTGAATCCAAGGTGTTGGTGCCTCTTGTCAATAAGAGATTAGACAGCAGGCACCGAATATTTGTGTCAATGAGTGCAGATGACTGGGTACTTTCTTGCATTTCATCCATGATTGTGGGAAATTTTCCAGTCTTCTCTTTTCCCGGAAAATTGAAACACAGTTATTTCAGAGAGAGAGAGAGAGAGAGAGAGAGAGAGAGAGAGAGAGAGAGAGAGAGAGAGAGAGAGTTTGAGAAATGAAGTTCAGCAAATGGGGCACCAAGAATTCGTCCTTTTTCCTGCAGAAGTCTTAGAAATCAAGTAAACCAAAGAAAGCGAAATAAAAAAACCTTGAAATTTTCCCCAGAAGAACAAAGTGATTCAATATAATATATAATTCAGAGAGGAAAGAAGATATTGACTGAGAATGGAAGAAAGAAGAGGATAGAGAATGAAGCATAGTGAGAAATGGATTATCTTAGAGGAGGAATAGAGTGGCCATTCAAAGAAGAAAAGTGGGAGACTCTTATATTTGGTTCTCTCAGGTATTCAAAGACCAGGTCTTAATCTCTCTAACCAGATGTAGAAATTGGGTAGAACTTGGTGTATTTATAGCTGCTGAGTAAGCCACTTTTCATAGTTTGAAAGTCAGTCATCCCCACAGCAGAGCTTCCAACCATAATGACATAAACACCCTTTATGCCTACAGATTATTCGCATTAATTATAACCAGCTCTTAAGCATCTCTCCAACCCCTCCATCATATCTTCTTTAAATGCTTTCCTCTGTGCTTGTTAATTAAGGACTGAGTCCTTTAAACTCTTTACCAATCAATATGATAATGATGCTTAATTAATCTTATTCATGAACTGTGGCATCTAAGATTCAAGTACAGTCAGAATTAATCTAATTAAATTGATTCAAGTACAGTCAGAATTAATCTAATTAAATTGGTGTTTTGGTTTAATTTGAATTTAAGAATGAGAGGAATTAGAAGGGTAGTTTTTGAATTATTACTGTCTGAAGTCTGAATCTTAGAAAACTTCAACAATTTTCACAAATTTAGCTCTGAAACCTGTAAGGAAAAGCTTTATGTTCACTCTCTGGTGTCAATTTTGACTCCGTGTGGTCCCAGACATACCCATATCAACGTGCAGCTCAGCTCTAAAAAGCTACTTTTTCAATTTATTGTTTGGTTGAGACAGAGTCTTCTTCTTCATCATACATTATGTGACACGCGTTCTCTTTGCTTTGCTGAAGAGATTTTCCTTTCTTGTCTCGTGCGATTCAGAGAAAGTTGGCCTTTTTATCATCAATGGCTTAGCTTCATCTACTTCTTGCCAGCAGGCTTCAAATTTTCTGTTCAGATTACATATATTGACACCAGCCTCCATTTAGTCTCTCTTGGTCATATTTTCTCATTGTAGAACATAATATCAACACACTGATCGTTAATGCAAAAAATAATACTAGGGATAGTCACGCGTGATCCTAACTGTTCAATCATGATGAGACTCATATCATTGAATAACTAGAATTGCATATGTGGCATGTGTATACTACTAATCCTAACAAAATTCTTTATGGCAATTATAAACGTTAAGATTATCAACATCACAAGTACTTTATAGTTTGAAAATTAATAAAAGAGTTGATATCAACAATTTTGATTATTTTGTTATAGTTAAAGACTAAAATTGAATTATTATTTTTTAATTAATAATTTGAACTGATTCATATGGAGAAAATATTAAAAGATTAATCAAATTTCATATGCTTCAAGAATCTAATCAAGCTTAAACTTAGTTTATGATGCCATAATTATTGCAATTTGAAGCTTTAGATTGAAGTACTTAATTATTCAAAAAAGTACGCAGGCTTTCACCACTAGAAATCGACAACACAGCATAATAGATAATATCAAAACTTGACCATCTTTGAACATGATATTTTCTTCATACCCATATCACGTTTTCTCATTCGTTTTATCTTTTGAGATTGGTCGGTGCTTTTGATGCATAAGTTGAGAAGCATAGAGAGTGACAAACTAATCATGCATTTAACGAAAAGCAATTTGTTGAAATGCAAATTAACCAAAACAAATCACTCATCTGAATTTAGGAACCTAATGAAAAGAAACAAGAATTTCTTTAGCATATTCGAACAATATGAACCAAGCAATAGGATGCTCGTTTTTTCCTCGTGCTTTAATTAAGTATTCTGATCATATCATCATATCATCATATCATATGATGTTACTTTAATCCTAAAAAGAGATCTTAGGCAAGTTTTTAGAATTAAGAGATTACATTTACAGATATCAATTACTTAATCAAGACATCTTGTCGATACAATATCTTATTGTTTTTAGATATACGAGTTTTCAGTGTAAGCTCTTCTATATGATCTAATTGAATACTGACACAAATAATCTTAAAAAGTATTTTCATTGAGGAAATACAGTGTCAAAAGAAAAACTCTCTTTTTTCGGGTGAAATAACTGATGAGAGAAATATTAAATTTTTTGATATTATTTTTCTCTTCCTCTCTCACTTGAGTTTTTGTTATAAATCAATTTAGCTCAAACAAGTGCAAATTTTATCAAGGATATGGATTATCATTATCATAAAATTTGTTGCATAGGCATGCCATATATAAGATAAATGTAGTAAAATATGAAAATAATAGCCCTTGTAAATGATAGCAACTTCTAAGTTAGTTTCTAGGTGCTAAAGGCTAGAAACTCTACACGTCCAAACAGTGTATTGCCATACCCTATACTATCCATTTTCATGTTTCATTTTGTTTCCCACAATTAATTTAACTAACTAGTTAGCCATTTGCTATGTATCTCATCCTACATGCCCAATTCAAATTGAATACACAATCTCATAAATTTTGTCCAAACAAACTTTTACGACTCATCGTCTCTAAAACACTATTAACGAAACAATCACTGGTTATATCTCACTACACAATATCAAATATAAAAGACCAGCGTGAATAAACTTATAGTTTCCCATACATATGAAATATTTAGCGTAAGGAAGTTAGATGTAATGCAATAATTGTTATTCAAAACAAGAAAAGGTAAGCATTTGGTCAAAGCATATAGGACCCATTTCAGTGTAAGGCATTAAAGAGATAAAGGTAAGGCATTGAAGAGAAAAAGCTCGTGAAAGGACAACCATGCACGTCTATCATCTCTCCATTACTGAACCCAAAAGAGCTTTTTCCTACTTGGAGCATGTGAACAATCCTTATGATCTTTCTAAAAAAAGTCAATCCTCAAAAAGTAGTCTTTATAAATTTCACTTCCATCTTTAGCTTTTATTTACTGTTTTACCATTTACCTCTTCTTGTAAGTGTGTATTTCTTTAAAAAAAGTCAATCCTTTTAAGTTTTATTGTACTCAATTTAACTCGTAACCTTTTAAATCATTAATAATTAACCCTCTTTATCAACACATAACTTTTTTTATTATTCAATTTTGATTTCTCATTCAAAGAGTAAACCTCAAAAAATTTCTCTAATTTCATAAGGAAGTAATTGAATTGAAAAATAAAATTAAACTTCAGAAAACTAAACAAGAGCATACACTATAAGTATGTGGGTGACCATCCCTCCTTATCATTTCACCATATTCAGGTTTGTTCTATGGTCGACATAATGTAATTAAGAGTAAAAGCAAAGGCATGTGTAGGTTTGACTTTGGAAAAGGTTTTATTTGGCAGTATCCGGACTTCAGCTGCATAGAAGTACCTTTGACGCCGACTCTCTGTGGTCCTCCCTTAAGTCCGACACGTTGCACCGAACTTTTCTTTCTACCTCATAAAGCACGACCCCACGTGTCGTCATTTACATTCAACTAAAAAGGAGAATTCCAAATTCTCGTGATCTCTTTCAGCCCCACTTTAGAATTTAAAAGACGCAAAGCAACAAGTAGCAAAATATCGTCGTTTAAATGGTAAGCCATTGAATAATGGCGTCATGATGACGTCAACATGACGATAGTGTCTCAAAGCCAGTGAGAATGGGCCAGGGGCCATCAAGCCCCCATTAAGGGAGTGAGGGCTATTATACAAAACACGTGTCTATACAAAAGCTATTAAAACATAAAAGAAACTTTATAGAAGCTATTTTATGATGTCATTAATCTCCAGTGGACCATTTTTTCATCTTTATTTTGATACATATTATTTGGATGAATTTTTTTCTTTTGTCAAACTATGTATATGGATATGTATTTATATATGCATAGATATCCATCTTTATTTGATAAATGGTTGTGTCACTACCCGGAAAGGGACGATGACCAGCTACTCTATATACGTATCAACTCATCGAATGACCTGCTAACCTTAAAATAGTGAAAGAGGGGCCTATTATTGATGATGGCGAGAGAAAAGGGTGAAAGTCGTATCAATCCATACTTGCTAGGCGATACTTATCCCTAAATCGTTTATGCCAATATTTCTGAGGAAAACCAGACGTGAAAGGATAAATTATTTTGATGATTTTTTTCTTTCGTCAAACTGTATATATACATATAATATATATGAAAAAATAGCAGAAAAAGACAGGTCTCCGGGCGTGAAATTGTAAAACTGGCTGAAAATTTTTGTAATTGTAAAAATGACCGAAATATAACCGTAGTAAATAATTTATCTACCAAAATTGCACAATGATAAATACATTATTAACCACGTTTCAGCCAATTTTGCAATAAAAAAATTTTATGGACATTTTTACAACTTGAGCTGGAAAATGGATCATTTTTGCAATTCTCCCATGCATATGTATGTGTGTATGTGTGTATATAGTGATTTTATTAGTTCTTTATGTAGACGATATTCTACTCATTGGAAGTGATGTAAAAACTTTATCAGAAGTAAAGAAGTGGTTAACTGAGAAATTTTAAATGAAATATTTAGGAGTCGAACTATGTTCTAGGCATCCAAATCCTAAGGGATAGAGAGAATAAGCTATTGACACTTTCTCATGAATCTTATATTGATAAGGTGTTAGAGAGATTCTCTATGAAAAATTTCAAGAAAGGTCAGCTACCGACCAGACATGGAATTATCTTTTCCAAGGAGCAATTTTTAAGACACCTTAAGAGGAAGAGGATATGAGAAATGTTCATTATGCTTCAGTTGTTGGTAGTTTAATGCATGCAATGTTGTGTGCAATACCATGTATATGTTATGCAGTAGGAGTTGTCAGTCATTATCAATCAAATCTTGTTTTAGAACATTGGATTGCAGTAAAACACATTCTCAAGTATCTTCGGAGAACGAAAAATTATATGCTTGTTTATTCAGGTGGAGACTTGAATCTCAATGGATATACTGATTTTGAATCAGATATAGATGGTCGAAAGTAGACATCCAGTACAACAAGGCGATCTGACCGTTGTGGAGGTAACGTTGGATCAGAACTTGACTGACCCATTTACCAAGATGCTTTCTACGAAGTCGTTTGAAGGTCATGTACGAAATATAAGGTTGCGAGAGATGCTACATTTGCTTTAGGACAGATGAGAGATTGTTGCGCGTAGTTCCCTCAAAGCGTGTGTTTTGACATTTTTATATGAAATTTAATAAAATTATATTTTTATTATAATTTTTATTTTAAATTATTATTGAATAATTTATGTAAATATCTGAAAATTTTATATTCATTAATGAGACTATGATCTTGTATAAGTATAAGATGATTAAAGTTATAGATAACGAATAAAACTGTTAGCAATATATTAAAATATGAAATCTTTAATGAATGATTATTAGTACGGTTCGCTAAACATTGTGAATGTATGTGATTTAGATCCAGATCATTGATGTGGATATACATCTTAGTGAATGTACTTAATATAAAATTATATATGACAAGAACGATGTAAATTAATATATTTATTAACTTGCCGTTTATCATAAATATTTAATACACATCAAACCTTATGATCATATGTAGATAAGCCTGAATCCTGATTAGTCATGAATTCATATGCATGTCTACTGAATCTTTTTATTCACTCGTTGAGAGTTGTTTCTAAAACATGCTACTGACTGTTATTTTAGAGATTCAGTGATATTGGATGGCTGAGAACATGATCTTACAAGATTTGGAATCCAAGTTTTTTTGACGGATCGTATATTGGTTTGCTTAAATGTTAATTCTAGAACTGAATGCTTATTGAACTCAAATTTATAATATGATTAAAATGGTAATCTTGACCAGCTCTAATTTACGAACCAATAATTGGACAATAGAACTACATGAAATGATTATATTAATAAACTGCACGAGAATACTCTATAAATATATTTTGTAATCTATAATAGTGCAATTTCATATTTATAGTGGACTAATTATAAAATTAATAAGTAAGATTATTTAATTAAAGAATTTAATTAATTATCTGATTTATTGAAGCTTAGGAATATGAGCCAATGGTCATCAAGTCACCTATGTACTATACAATTTAGAGTGTGAATATTTCAGGGCATGAGAAATGACTGACTTGTAAAAAGAATTATATTTCTGGAACAAATATATAATTATGAGATTATTATTTATGATAATTAATTAAATAAATTATTTAATATAATTTTTGGAAATTATCATTAAATAACAATATCGATTAATTTTGAGTTAATCAATAAGTGAGACAAAAATATCTAATTTATGAAATTAGATAATTTTTATTTATTTTAAGATAATGATTCAAATTTTGAATCAACCAAATGTGTTGTTTGAACTAATAGATAAATTAGTTGGATAGAGATGACCAAATAAGTTAATTTTTTAATTAACTAATAAATTTGCAGAATTTACCACTTGGCATGTTGGATTGCCACATGTCAATCAATGATTTTGAATCAGATTTTGACATGGATGATTGTAGTGTCATGTGGCACTACAGTGGGACGTGACGCACTATAGTGTCTCACGACACTACAGTGGTGCCGTGCAACTACAGTGTCGTGAGGTATTGTGGCCCCTCACGACACACTGCAGTGTCTCTCGCTTCAATTGCACATTTGGTATGCCCTTATTTATAATATATATTGATATTATTATATTGGTTTCTGTGTGCTAATAATGCGGTTGCAATCGATGGGTGAAACTCTCTGAGATTAAAAGTTAATCGAAAAGTTTTGTGAAGAACTTTTAATTATTTTTCGTTCAGAGTTTTGTCTCACAAATTAATCATTCTCGAAAATCTCTAGATCTCATGTGCTGAGTAAATCTAGAGATAGAAAATTGTTCTTAATATATTCTACGTGCCCGCACATGTTTAAGCATGTTTGGGGATTGACTTGAAAGATCATGTTGTGGATCTCGAAGTCTATCATTTATGGGTAGCAATATCATTGTATTGAAAGGACGCTTGATTGGACTACAAGATGTATATTTTAAGGAAAAATTATCAATTTGATCATCGTAGTTTAAAAAATCTCAATTTAGTCATGCTAGTTTACTTAACGTTTCAATATGATCCTTATATCACCATCAATTAATAGATACGCTGACGTGACACGTTAAATGATGATGTAATATTAAAATATTATTTTATATTTTCTAACTCATATATTATATATTTTATTTTATAAAAAGTATCTCCTTTTCCTTTATCTTTTAAAATTTAACTTTTTACTCTCTCTCCCCTCCCCTCATCGTTTTCTCCATATTTTCCTGTTCAACGAATCAACGGAGGTTCGCTTCTTCCATTTCTTCCATATCCCTCTTCATTAACCCAATACCCAAACACCCACATCTCCCTCCCCTCTTTGTCCCTTCTTCGAAGCAAGCAAAATACCCCATCTCCGTCCCTTCTGTTCTGAAGCAAAATACCACATCATCTCCCCTCTTCGTCCCCTCTCTGACCGAACGAAATCTGGTGAAGCTAAGAAAAATCAAACTTAGATCTTGAATATTCAGTAATCTGAAATCTGACTAAAATGAGAGTAAAAATTAGACTAAATCAAACTAAACTCAGACCTAAAATCAGACCCAAATTCAGACCTAAAATCAGAATAGAATTAGACTAAAATCGCGGACTGGAAATTATGGGAGTTTTCTACGGAAATCAGAGAGGAAAGGAAAATATCTATGGAAATTAGAGAGGAATAGAAGAGAAAACTTAACTAAGTCACACGAAGAGGAATGACAGGACTCGAAGAGAATATTATAGAAATCGAACAGATGAGGTATTTTGCTTCGAAGAAGGGACAAAGAGAAATGGGCATCGAAGAAGCTTTCTTCGAAGAGGGGAGGAGCTTTGGTCAGTCAATAGGGGAGGAAGAGGGGAGATGGGGTATTTTGCTTCATCTCATAGTGTTTGCTGCATGATAAGTGAAATTACAAACAAACAAGGCATGAAGCTTCGTTGCTTCGTTGCAGATACACACTGGGAGAGAAACTCGTCGAGAGAGATTGGGGGGAGGGGAGAGAGAAAATTACTTTTTACTGAGGGGAGGATAAAAAGTTAAAAAAATTGTTTAAAAAATAAAAGCAAAAATATATATTTTTTGATAAAATATAAATATATAATATATAAATTAAAAAATATAAAATATTATTTTAACATCGCGTCATCACTGTACATATCTATATGAATTTGGTTTTATTTTTATGATGGTGTTGTTTTTTTAACTTTTTAATGAATAATTCTTTTGTCTATTTTTTTAATGAGTTAGACAATAAAAAAATATAGTCATTTTGAGGTTAGGGTAAAAAATTAGTGATAAAAAAGTCAGAAGTGATCATTTCAATTTCACGATTGCCTGATATAATTTATATACATAGACATAGGATATTAGTCGTTCTCCATATTTTCATGTGGATCTTAATTTTCATTTATATGCTACTAAATATATGGTCCATATGTTTGTTAATGAAATAAGGCATCTCAGACAAACTAACATTGAGTCATCATTAATCTTCAACTTTGATTCCTTTTGAATAAATATGCATTTGGATCATACCTGATTAGAACTTAGGCTCACATCAAAGTTATTAACTCTAGACTCATAAGAGTTAATACTCTAAAAAATTTTAGTTGCCACTAAACTTTTTATTGCCACTTGTTTGTTACAAATTATACCCTCATAATCAAGTAAGCTGACTATTAATTGAATCTTAATTTCCCAATAATACCCACGGAAAATTGTTATAATTCAAATTCATTTAGTGACAGAAATTTAAAAAAAATATGTTTTTCAGAGACCGTGGGGGTATTGAAAATTTATTTCATGGACTATATATGGATGAATAGTGAATATGATGTTGTAGAGAGTTAAAATTTTATATTTATTTAAATTGTTATTTTATTGTCCTCATATGGACTTGGGCCGAATTGGCGGGATATAAAAATTTATTTCAATATTTATCGTTTGAAAAATGGGATTTATTGAGCCCATAAGTGAATGGAATGGGTAATGGGTATGACCCATCTTGCTTGGCATAGGGTATCACGCATGAATCCGTAACTACGACTCTGGTTTTCTATTCAGTCAAACTATACAGCAGCACCCCCCCCCCCTCCCCCCACGAATTTAGTCTGTAGATATTGCTGTTTTACTGTTGAATCCCAAACTTCAAATTTCTTCTTTTTGTAAGGTCAGCAGCGTCAGCTTAGCTCCATCCATGCGGGGCAGATGCTGTGCAATGGTTACGACGTCGTTTTTGTGGTTATCAAATCTCACTGTCCACTTCGCTGGCTCAGCTTTTGTACTTTATTCTTTGCTTTCCCGTTTTCTTTAGTAAAGTCAGTTTACAGAGTTATAATCTTATAGTCGTTGCAAATTTTGTTTCGATTTTGTGGATGATCCTCTGATAATGTAAGGGAGTTGGTATTCTGAAATTATGGAAGTGAAGTTTGTTTATTTGGTGCTATTTTCTCTGCTGCTACTCGTCCCTGATTGCTTCGCTGCTGATTCAAAGGTATTTATGAACTTGTGAAACATAAATTTGATAAGAAATGGATATGATTTTAAATCAATCATTGTAGTTTCTTATTGGTGATGAATTTGAATGTAGATAGAAGAAAGTGAAAAAACTGGTTTAGATCCAAAATCTTCTGTTTCATTGAAGGAATCGAACACATCAAGGGACAAATTTGATGGGTCTAATTTGGTATCAAATTCTATTATAGTTGACAAGGAAAAGAAAGGGGGAGATCAAGCTATTATATCAAAGGGGGGTGTAGAGAAAAATGCGGATAAAATCAATTCAAATAGTGAATCAGAGTCGAAAGGTGGAACTAATGAACATAAGGGTTCGGATGTTTTGCGCAAGGATGTAAATCGGAAGGATGAAGAAAGAGAAAGGTCAAGTAATGGGTTAGAGTCAAAGGGAAAGTCTAAGGACATGAGGGATAAAGAGAGTGTAGACTCTTCAACTACGACGAGGAAGGATGGGTCTTGGGGAGAAGATTGTGATCCATCTAATAAATGCACTGATGAGGAGAACAAGTTGGTTGCTTGTTTAAGAGTTCCAGGAAACGGTATTAAGTTGCCTAATTTTTTATTACAATTATATGTTTATACTGTTCTGCTATCTAGGGTGCTACGCGTACTCTTAGAACTCGATAATTTGTAAATAAGATGTGTACTTCTTCTTTTTGATCTTGCGCTTTCATCTCCCGGATTTTAGTATCCCATCAGATTGGACACTGAAACGATAAGATTAATTCACTTTGTTATAATTGTACTCCTAAGAACAATAGTGAGACTAATTTAGGTGTATGGTGAGACTATCATCAGATTGAGGGTTTATGGCACAAATTTATGAATGCATCTTGTTACTTTATTTTGTCTATTATTATTACTGAGTTCGGGGAATATTTCGGTTGGGGAGAGGGGTTCTTAGCATCTATCTATTATAACTTTGGTGCATATATCATAGGTCCTAAAAAAGTTGACACCATAAGCTTTGTATATGTAAAATATTCCTAATATGAACTGATTAAAACAAAATATTTCTAACTATGATCACATCTTTATTCGGTAGCTAGTCTCAGCTTTAAGATGTATTTTTCAGCTACATTGCTCTTCTTTTAGCCTCACTCCATAATGAATTACGAGCACCTAGTGTTGATGTTGTGTGGAGTTATATTGCTTCCAATTTTGGGTTCGCTTTTTCACTTGTGGTTTTATATGGGTTTATGGTTATTTTGCAGAATCTCCACATCTTTCTCTTTTGATTCAGAACAAGCAGAAAGGCCCTCTTAGTGTTAAAATTTCTGCTCCTGAATTTGTTCATCTAGAGAAGACAAGTGTTCAACTTCAAGAGAAAGAAGATAAAAAGGTACTCTTTGTAATCAAGAACTCCCTATACGGTTTTAATAATTTTATGACCGAGCAAGCTTAGCCTCTCTGTCTCATGCCAGCCTGACGATTTCCCATTTTAAGGAAAATGTCATCACTCAAACTGTAAAATGCATGAATTGTTGATGTTTTCGGTTCGGTTCCTTAATATTTGTCTTATCGATTTAATTATTGAAGAAGATTTTGTTTCTGACAATCATAGCAGAGCGAAACTATACCTGTGGATTATGCTTCTTCTTTAAGGTTATATTTGGATATTGGAATATATGAATGAAAGAAATATGAGAAGGAAAAGTAAGAGGAATTAGAGAAGAATGAAAGAAAATTATTAATATAGTAAAGTCATTCGTCTCACTATTTCCCGAATGCAATCATTATCTTTTTCCTTTCCTTTCCCTACTAATTTTCAAGATCCAAACATATCCTAAAAGTTCTCCATGTGGAAAGAGAACTTATTGTGTGGGCATGAGGGAATGGGTTCTTTGACTTGAATGCAAGATCCTTTCATGCAGGACTTTAGTAGGGTACTAATTAGCCATGTTTTCACTAGAAAGCTAAAAGAGTTATATTGATCAATAAAATTTAGATAGTACATGAGGTATTTATGCACATGGATAAGAAAGTTAAAAATACTAAGATACCCTTAAATACCAGAAAAGTAGCAAAGAACCAATATTATCCAACACTCCCCCTCAAGCTGGCGCATATATATCAATCATGCCTAGCTTGCAAAGAGTTGACTGTAGAAGAGTAGGACCGACAGACTTTGTAAGAGCATCAGAAGTTTGCTCAGATGAAGGAACAAACTTTGTAGAGATAGCTCCAGACCGAACTTTCTCTCGAATGAAGTGAATATCAACCTCGATATGCTTGGTTCTTTCATGAAGAACAGAATCTGAAGCTAAAATTAAGGCCGACTTATTGTCACAGTCTAATGTGGAAGGTAAGCAGGGCAAGAAGCCGAGTTCCTCTAGAATAGAATGAAGCCAAAGAACCTCACACGTCCCTTGAGCCATTGCCCTGTATTCTGCCTCAGCAGATGACCGAGGAACCACAGACTGCTTCTTGCTTTTCCAGGAGAGAATATGATTACCGTAAAAAGTACAAATACCATATGTAGATCTCCTATCTGTCTTTGACCCAGCATAGTCAGTATCAGTAAAGCAAGACATATCAAATGTGTTTTTGGAGGAATAGAAAAGACCAAGGCCCGGACAAGACTTTAAGTATCTCAAAATGTGGTAAACTGCATCCAAATGTGAAGTACGGGGAACATGCATAAACTGGCTCACAAGGCTAACAGAAAAAGCCAGATCGAGACGTGTGTTAGTTAGATAAATAAGTCTTCCAACCAATCTCTGATACATACTCGGATTTGCTAATAGTTCACCTGATTCAGCTGAAAGTTTGACAATCGGATCCATAGGTGTAAATGCAGGTCTACATCCCAACATCCCAGTATCACCAAGCAGGTCAAGAACATACTTTCGCTGCGAGAGAGAGATACCTATCACGGAACGAGCAACCTTAATACCCAAAAAATACTTTAGCCCCCCCAGATCTTTGATATCAAAAGCTGAACTAAGATCTTTGTTGACCTTAGTAATGCCGTACTGTCATCACCAGTCAAGATGATATCATCCACATACACAGAGAGGATGACACATTGCTCTAATGAATTCCGTCTGATAAAACATGTATGATCAGAGTGACATCTAAGAAATCCCAACTCAAGCACCACTGCACTAAACCGAGGAAACCAAGCCCGCGAAGACTGTTTCAATCCATACAAGGATTTTCGCAGACGACATACTTTCCCTGAATACTCCCCCTCAGCCCGAAAACCCGGAGGCGGATCCATATAAATTATCTCATCCAAATCACCATTCAAGAAGGCGTTCTTGACATCCATCTGATGCAAGGGCCAGGAGTGAGAAGCAGCCAAAGAGATAATAAGACGAACAATAGTGAGTTTTGCAACAGGAGCAAATGTTGCATTGAAATCCTTGCCGGGAATCTGAGTAAAACCTTTGGCGACCAGACGTGCCTTGTACCGATTAACAGTTTCATCCGCATTATATTTAAGATTGAATACCCAACGACATCCAACCGTTTTCTCCCCCTGAGGCAAAGCAACCAAGTCCCAAGTATGATTATCTTGCAAGGCTTTCATCTCATCTTGCATGGCGGCCACCCACCGTGGGTCTCGTGTTGCTTCCTCAACAGATCGCGGAATCGCAGTAGAATCAATGTGACTGAAAAATCCGTGAAAGGAACTAGACAGAGCACTATACAAAATATGATTCTCAATAGGGTGGTTAGTAGAACATGATAAAATGAGGCGATTAGGGGGGCGACGGTCTCGCAAAGGATATTGTCGAGATAGATGAGGATCAGTACCTTCATTCGTAGAGGAGTTCAGCACAGGGAGATGAGAGCGACGACTATACACCTTGGTAGGAGGACCTGCAATGGGAGGCAAATAAGTAGGAGAAACAACGGGAGCATCTATATTAGGGGGGTCAAGAATAGGGATAGGACGAGGAAGATCCTCAACAGATGGGACCTCAATCCTAACACCAATGGAACCAGAAAAGAATGGGGTATTCTCCAAAAAAGTAGCATCCAAAGAAGAAATAAACCGTCTAGATGAGGGATCGTAACATCGATACCCTTTGGACTGAGATGAGTATCCCATAAATGCGCAACAGATAGACCTATCGTCCAACTTTGTTCGAGTAGGACTCTTGTTTTGAACAAAGCAAACACAACCAAATACACGAGGAGTAATAGGAAAAATGGGTTTTTAGGGATGAAGAAGACCTAAAGGAGTTTGCCCGCCCAAGATTCGACTAGGAACTCTATTAATCAAATATGTTGCGGTGAGAACAGACATGTCCCAAAAAATTTGAGGAACCGACATTCCCTTCAAAAGGCAACGGGAAATGCCCATTAGGTGGCGATTCTTACGCTCAGCTATACCATTTTGTTCAGGAGTATATGGACATGTAAGCTGCTGAAGAATCCCAAGACTAAAGAAAGATGAGAGACAAGATCACCCGAAATACACTCCCCCCGTTATCAGAACGAGTCGATCGAACAACAGTTTGATACTGGGTTTTTATCATAGTAAGAAATTGTTTAAACACATGTGAGACATCAAATTTTTTCCTAAGCAAATAAACCCATGTACATCTAGAAAAGTCATCAATAAATGTGACATAAATCGGTGTCCAGACATAGCAGTAATAGGAGATGGACCCCAAACATCAGAGTGAATTAAATCAAACGCAGCAACATATCTATTCATGCGAGAAATATAAGGCTTACGACAATGTTTCGAAAGCTCGCAAATTTCGCATTTAAACTGAAAGTGTTTACATGCATTAATCAACGAATGAAATAACGAACAAAGATATTGAAAATTGACATGTCCCAAACGAGCACGCCACAAATGTAAGTCTTTAAAAGAAAAGGAAACAGGAAAATAAAAAATAATAGAAGAGGCAACTCGAATAATAGGATCTAGTGGTTGAAGGGGAGGTGGATCGCCAAAGTAGTATAGTCCATCTCGCTCATACACCCTGTCAAAAATCCTCTTCGTACGACGGTCCTGCAAAAAACAACGATCAGCCAAAAAAATGACAGCACAATCTAGAGCTTTGGCTAGGCGACTAACAGATAAAAGGTTCATAGCAAATTTAGGCAAATGAAAAACAGAGGTAAGAGTAATTTCAGGAGACAGTTGTACAGTCCCTCTACCGCTCACAACAGTCCGAGAACTATCAGCTAACTGTGCCGAACCTTTAACAGGTTCCAATGGTGTAGAAAAAACTGATAACTCACCAGACATATGATCATTTGCCCCCCGAATCCAAAATCCATGTAGGTGACTCAGTACGAATATGAAGTGCAGTGGGAGTACCTGAGGCAGTGGAGGTAGGAGGATCAGAGATAGGAGCAATAGCAATAGTTGGAGTCTGCTGAGACATAAGATGAGACACCTGAGCCTGTAAAGCTGCTACTTGAGAGAGGACAGATGACTCGGCCAAATTACTGGTGGCTACAGAAGTATTAGCTACCGTTGCCGACTCTAGTGGGTATATTAATCTTCTTCTGGAATTGAGCGCGCAACTCAGGATGAAGTTTCCAACAAGTATCCTTGATATGACCATTGTTCCCACAATGATGACAAAATTTCCTCTCAGTTGGAGGACCAGAACTAGAGAAACCACGAGCACCAAGGGCCATCTGATCATTATTACTAGCAGTGGCAGGGATGGGAATCGGGACCGAGATAAGACGTCGACGCCCATCTCCATCAACCATGGCAAAGGTCTCAAGCAAGGATGGTACAGGAGAGGAATTAAGGATTTGGGTACAAAGTGACTCAAATTCAGGCTTAAGCCCTATCAGAAATGCATATGTGTGATGACGATCTAGCCTCTTGACTACTACATGAGCCATTGTCCCAAAGTCACTGACCGGTTCATATTGAGCCATCTCATCCCACCGTACACGTAAATATCCAAAGAATCGAGGAACATTCAATCCAAGTCTCTCTTGATTGGCACTACCAATCTCCTGATACAACTCAAAATATCGAGCCTCATTCCTTGAATAGGCATACATGGCAGTCAAAGCATTCCACAACAACCGTCTCATCATACATAAACATATTATAGACCGAAGACTCCATAGATCCAAACATCCATCCCAATATCAAACAATTATCAACATCCCACTGGGCTTCCTTTGCATCGACATCTTTAGGGCGAGGAACACGTCCTTGAAGCCAAAGACTCTTTCCCCGTCCACCAAGAAATAACTTCAACGATCGAGACCAAGCAGCAAAATTTCGTCCATTTAAAAGAACATTAGTAACTCTTCCATCGGACACAAGATAAGTCATATCTGGCTTAGCAACATCCGTAACAGCGGGATTTGAAGATTCAGACATCACGAATCCAAGAAAGCAATACAAATTACCAAGAAAATCCGATGGAGAGATGAAGAAAGATTGAACACGACCATCTATATCATGAAAAAGTCACCAAACGAGTGACCAAACTGTGGTCTAAGCCACAACAATCCAAAAAATACAGAAAATCCTAGGTCTGGTCAGCACACAGCCTAGGAAAACCCAACCACTTTGAAAAAACAAAGCTCGAAATAGTAAAAAAGAGCTCCGGCGGCCGGAGGTGGCGGCGACTGGGTGGCGACGGGTGGAGGCGGCCGGAGCGAGTGGCGGTGGTCGGCACTGTCCGGTGGCTGTGGCAGTGATGGGTGGCAGATCAGGGTTAGGGTTAGACTTTGATACCGACTAGAAAGCTAAAAGAGTTATATTGATCAATAAAATTTAGATAGTACATGGGGTATTTAAACACATGGATAAGAAAGTTAAAATACTAGGATACCCTTAAATACCAGAAAAGTAGCAAAGAACCAATATTATCCAACATTTTCAAGCTCAATTTGCTTTTGAAAATTCATGGTTTTCTAAATCCCAAGGTTCATTTTTCAGCTTCTGATTTGTCAACTGCAGCAAAAAATCAATTATAATTCATTCCAGCGCATTGTGTTTTGGTGTGAAACAAAATGATCAGTGAAATTTTCAAGTTTCTCCTCCTGTTTGATTTCCTTATTCTCTGAAATTATTGACCTCGACCTCGAAGAAACCTTGCTACTCTGTTCATGCCATGGCTACACTTCAAGTCACCATGCCTTGCCATTTACATTTCTCCGCAACGAAGATTATCTTCCGTGATTTAGCTCGATTGCAAATCTTAGATAAGACTGTAGTAATTATAGGTTTCATACCTGATCCCTTATTTGTTACAGAAGCTATGGATTCACAGATTTACATTGTTGAACACATCTTAAGTTCTGTTGCCGGAGAAAGTGTTGCTGAATTCCGGGTTGCCTCAAATAGAATTTGAGTATGCGTTTTAGGTGGTGTTTGGTTTATGTAATGTGCTGTAATGGAAATACAATGAGTAGTTCCTTCTTAATCATTCTTGTGTGTAGGTTATTAACGTGTGGTGCTTGGAAATTAAACAATTTTTGCATGCGTAATGAATCTCCATTCATTTATCTCTTTCATGTAATCCTCATTCCGTTCTTAATTAACATTTTCTAACTTTTTCATTCTCTTTATAGATCATCTCATCTTCTTCCTAAGATAACATTCATTTCTTCAAAACAGAAAATATTAGAAACTGATGAGTTTATCAAATTCCGCAGGTGAAGGTTTCAATCGGCGATGGAGGAGGAAAAGGCGGCATGATTGTCTTGACAGCAGGAAGCGGCCGTTGCAGCCTTGATTTCAGAGATCTGATTGGACACAATACCGATACATCTCTGAAGTCCTCCACATACATAAACACCCTAACACGAGCACCTATTATCGCAATCATAGCCTTCGCTTCCTTACTGACAGTAGCGTCAGCTTGGATGTGTGTTAGTATTCGATGGAAGCATCTCTTCAGTAGAAGCTCTAAGTATCAAAGGCTAGACATGGAGCTCCCGGTTTCCATTGCAGGTAAATCAGTTTCAGATGTGAATGAGGGATGGGATAATAGTTGGGATGATAATTGGGACGATGAGGAGGCTCCACAAACGCCATCTATGCCTGTTACACCAAGCCTCTCATCTCAAGGCCTGGCCTCCCGACGGTTGAACAAGGATGGCTGGAAAGATTAGTTATCTATTTTAGGTTTGACATAGAAATGGGAAATGATGAGGATATAACACATTACTCTAATTGGTTTACCTTTTTTCTTTGGGTTTGATATTTGTCTTATTTTATACGTAAACTTTGTTATAGAAAGGTTGAGTTTTCTTCTTATCTTGTTAAAGATTTTGCTACATTTGGTTGTAATTTGGGTAAAGAGAGATTCTATTTCCACCGCAAAATCATTTTTCTATTTACACCTAGTTAACTTGAAAATTATGATTTTAGAGCCCGTTTAGTACAAGTTAGTGAGGGTTGGTATTCTCTCGCAATATTCTTGGTAATTGAATTGGCTTATTTACATGGAGTAATCATTAAAATTGACAGCAATATCAATTTGCTGGTAATTCTGATATACCTACGAAAAACGCAATTGAATAGCCTTAAAAACAGAAGCAATCTAGAATTATTAACACAAAACAATTAGAAGGTAATTAAATTATCTACAAATTTATCTGTTACTTATTTACGATGAAATTATACATATATCAAATGTAGTAATCTCAAATTGTTATCGATTATTCTTTTAGACTACCATGTACAACTAAACATATCAATCATGTTTTGTCATCAATTCAATTACGTTGATCATTATAGTTTTCACATACCTAACGACCCCTTAATGCAATCCTTATTGCCATAATCATTAATAAGTTTAACATACACTTACACATAGAAAATAGACACCTTACTCACTGTTTTATCACAGGAGAATGAAGAATTTTGCCCTGGTCACCTAACTCACTTCTATAGCTCTGGTTGGTATTGACGATATTAGGACATGATTTTCTAGTTACTTTTTTCATGAATACGAGCATAATGATGACAATAGGATGACATTGAAAGTATAGTATGAAATAGAGATTTTAAAATTCAAGAATTAAACAGGTAGTCATATTATATTGACTACAAGTGTATATTAGTTTTTTTTAGGGAAAATTATTAATATAGACAAGTTTACTAGTAGTATATTAAAAAATAGTCGGGTTTCAAAAATTATAGGTAAATAGCAGATTTATAAAATGGTCAATAAATTTAGACCATAATGCCCTTAATCTATATAAAGCAACTACTACATTGTAAATATTGGTCAATCGAATGAAAGTTATTGATATACCAGTCTATATACTTATAATTAAAGAAACTAAATATTTTTGAAATTTAAAATTTAAACTTACCACATTATCAACGACTACCATAATAAATGATAATTTAGAAATAAGTTTAAATTTGTTTAAGAATAAATTATAAATAATGAAATTAGAGTTTGAAAAAAAATGTCCAACTATCGATATAAGAGTAAATCAGCTTCAATACCCATCTTTTTATGTCAATTTAATAAAACAATGTAAGTCATTCGATTTAGAAAAATTAAAAAAAACTAAAATCTAAAGATTGTAATTCATGAAATCAATGAAATATTACCGAAATTCTAAATAAAATTTATGTGCCGAACTATGATATTTTTTTTTCATAACAATGAAAGATAATCAATTAAACCGGATTAACTAAATTATGAAAAATCATCTTTATCCTAAATATTATCAATTGGTTATCAAAAAAGATATTTTCAGAATCAAAAATTCATAATTAGTTATTGAATAATATGGTAAATATCAATATAAATTTCATATTTAATTTACCGTAAATATGTAAACTAATTTTTCTTTATCGTACTAATTAATTATAGTTGACTCACACAATCAACCATTCGTAACAACTTATTGTGAAAAAATCTGTCAACATGAAATTATGGTAAATAAATCGGTGATGTGGCACACCAAAACTATCATTTATCTAATAAAAAAATCAGGATATTTCATAACTCCTACTTCTGGACTTGTCTATTCGCTGCAATTTCTTTTATTTTTATGTCGATACATAAAATTAAATGTAACTACTTTTCAAAGCACATGGTGATTAATATGTAAGAATGAGTTAATACAATGGTTAAGTCTTCAAATTCACATTCTAAGGTCGAGTTTGAATAATAAAGAAAAAGGCCACAAAATTGGAGTAGATGCAGCCCATTGGGTCGAACCCGTGATTGGTAAAGGTGTACAGATCCGGTGGACCGCTCAATAGCCCGGAAGGTCGAACTTTAGCCTTGAGAATTTTTCTGAGAGAAACTAAATGGCGTTCATTAGCAAAATACTATTAGTGAACATTTCAATTTCCAATATACATTTTGTATCACAAACTCTTTTAAGATAGTGTGCGACTGAAATAATCTAATCATAATCTAAAGTTTTATTTTTATATGTTATAAGGATTGAAAATATTACAACTCTAACTCATAATTAAAACTTAACAACTTATCTTATCTTAACATATTAAAATTGCATGAATAATTTCTTTATCATTACAATATTAAAGTTTCACTCAACATTTTAATATAAAACTGTATTTTACGACCTTTATATTAGCTCAATTTTTTGTTGAATTAATTAATATAATCTGTGGAGGTCATCAAAATCTAGATTGCATGCGTGACATATTTTATATAGAGCTTTAACAGACAAAATGCCATCATGCAGTAGGTATTAGTTATGTGGTTCGTTCCATTCCCATATGTCACACAATATTAAATTAGTATTTGTTCAATTTATTTGAATAATGTTAAATACAAAGACAACTAAAATTTGCATTCTCTCTCCTATCACTTCCTCCTCCAACTCTTCTATTCCTTCTCTATCTTGTCATTTTTCCCATTCAATATAATATTTTCTATACTTTTTGTTTTGTTTTGATAATAATAAAATCTTGGGTTAAATATTTTTTTCCCTTCAACTTATTTCATATGACACTTCGAAGTTTAAATTCTGAATAACTGAACTTCTAAAAGTAGATGTCAATTAGATAGATCCCTAAACTAGCATATAAAGAGAAAAATTAGATGCAAATTTTAAATATGTTATTAAATCCCATCGTTTAAGTAATTATTATGCAGATCAATTTTTTTTTGCATAAAACACAGTTAATATATATTTAAATTTCAATAAATATTTACTTTTAGCCATCTTCAATAATTATCTCATATTTTATTGATGATTATTCTATATTACGTTAATAATAAATATTATGAGAGAAAACGTGAAATGTGAGAAAAGAGGGAAAAAAATATTCTCTCCTCTTCTCTCCCTTCACCCTCTCTTTCTTCTCATATGATACCCCACACTAGATATGGCAAGTGATTTAGTTCAGCCCGTGAAACTGACTGAATTGGTTCATTAAAGTTTGAACCAACCCGACCCCTTAATGAACAATATCAGGCCGATTAATGCCCGCGGGCTAAACCCAGCCGGACACTTTGGCTATGTAGCCTGGCACGAGTATATGGCCCGGACCGGGCTAACCCGCGGGCCTTAACTAGTCCGACCGGTGAACCAATCATTTTTATCTTAAAAAATTATTCATCGCATATACATTGATAATTAAACATTTGACATTTCCGTTGCTAAACAGACTCTTTACCACTGGGCCAATGCAATTTTTATGAAGAGTATTATTTATATTATATTTTTATTGTCTTTCGATACATTTGATCAAATTCTTTATAATTTACGTTTTGAGATAAATGTATTTAATTAAATAAATAGCTAATATTTATTGTTTAAATGAATATTTTATTCAATCAAATAAAAATACACTAAGAGACCATAAAGACATACCCTAAGCATGCAAAAGATAACGAGAAAGATGACCCTAAGCAAACTCAAATAAAAATACACTAAGGGTCCACAAGGATATAGCCTAAGCATACAAAAGATCACTAGAAAGATGACCCTAAACAAACTCAAATAAATGCATCCGGTTTTAGAATTTTTAAATATTCACATGCTAAAACTAATGAATGTTTAACTAGATATATTACTGTTTCTGAACAACTCCTGAGTTATGCTGAAGATTCTGATTTAGAAGATTGTTTGAGAGAGTGTCTAAATCCTTCATGTAAACATATTCTTAGAAACACTGTTAAAGGTGATGTAATTAAACTTAATAATAAGATGAAAGATGAATTAATTCAATTTTTGTTTTCTTCTCCTTCTATATCCATTGTGTATTACTTCTGATTTATTGAATGCACGTAATGCGCTGGGATACATTGTTGTTACCTCACATTTTATTGATCATAAATAAGAGTTAAATAAAAGAATATTAGGTTTTCGACGATGTGATTACCCTCAACAGGTAATGTAATTTCAATATATTATGACTATATTGCGTGAATATAGTATTCTATTAGAATTTTCAGTATCACTCTTGATAATACTAGTGTAAATGATAGTTCTATTAAATTATTCAGAGATAATTTTACGATTAATATTAATCAAAAAAATTTATTCAAGGTGCGATGCGCTTGTCAGGTATTTCATTTAGTCTGTAAAGTGGAAATGAAACAAATATCACCCTATTGATAAGAAATACGTACTGTTATTTTATATATTATTATACTTACAGAGTTAGAGTTTTCATTATTATTATTATTTTAATTATTATAACAAATTTTTATATTGGGGTTGTAAATGAGTAGATTTAAACCTTGGTGTAACCGAGCTATAATAGAATTACTATTTTAATAATATATTTTTTTAAACCAATACAGATTTAAATTAAATTTATTAATAACATATGAACACATTTTTCAATCACTGTTTTACAGCAGCAGTCGCTGGTCGTTAGGACATAGAATCATGTGAAACTCCGGCAAAACTCCACCACGACGTGGGCAGTTCGCATTTGCTACGGCGACGAAACACGTGCAAAGAAGCTGCTGTTTTTGGCGAGCGGGACATTCACGTGGCGGGCCATGCTGTGATTGTCAGAGAGCACTTGCACGCACATGATCATGATTGATTGGTGCCCAGAAATCTAGCCCCGTTCCCGGAATTATCGGTAAGTCGAAAATCACCGAAGTTCCATGGGACCCACTCCTTAAACGTGATTTTAGGAGGTATTCAACGGCTCTGATCTTTTAGTATGGCCTCCTTATCGTATTATGGATCTCATTTCGTCCACTAGTGGTTTGTTCAGCCAATTTTTATTATTTTGTTTCAAGTCCGCCGACGAAATAATACCGACTCGTTTTCGTTACCCTTGGAAAAGTTGAGAATTTACGATTGTGCCACGCTTCTCTCTTATTAATATTACATTTCCAATTACTTGAGACTGACATACAGTCAATTAAGCTCTTAGAGAATTTAACTTATAATAAGAGACTGTTAATGATAAAGACCACCGAAGCCTAAAATATTATTAATAATATATATTTTGTTCCAAAGTTTATAACTTAATAAAATAATTTAATTGCAGTTTTTTTACTTAGAAAAAATAGCTTAAATAAATTAACATAGCATCTGCGTTTGTTAACTTAACTAACTCATCGTAAAAATAATTTGGAAATTACAAAAATTCACTTTCAAGTATTTAAATTTATATTAATTTCACAAGCATAAAAAAAAGAAGAAATTAAAGGGCGACCCAAGCAAGTTGGGTCATAATCAAGAGGAAAAAATAGGACCCTCAAATCCATTGCAGTCGAGTGAGGAAGATAGCCTTTTGAGGATTCTGCTGTCGGCATTTTGAGCTTTTCTTTCATGACAATTTTTGTATATAACTAACAATCTAATAATTAAAGATGAAAATAGTACGTAACATCACGATATTCAATATCATTATAAATTGATAATGTATATGATCTCATTTTAAATTTGATAAATGAATGTGTATGACAAAACATATTGTATATCACAGGCTACAATATTGTGTATAACATTGTTCTCGTTATCCTTAATTTTTTTTAAAATTTTTGGATTGCCCCACCTAATTTCATATTTATATTTTGGCCTACAATGCTCCCTTGTGGGGCTCTATGCATCTCTCTCAATTCATGTTTGTTGTTATCTTAGTGGCAGGAAGGAATTTGTTAATTATCAAAATTAAATGAATACGCTTTAATTTCTCTACCACAAATCACTCCTATAAAGACAGTTTGGCCAATTGAATTACTCAAAGAGAATAAGCCTAGAGAGCTTTAATTGTTGATGCTTTATCACAAGATCACAAAAGAACTAGAAAAGTAGTTTTACTAGAGGTTTTATAGAAGTCTATTTTAATGAGTTATTTATGTGTACATGAGATTTGGGAGTCATTGGTGGATAATATTTGTCTTTGACTTAATGTATTTTTACAAGACAAATTGATATTATCAATCCCCAACTACTTGATACTGATACGATTGATATATCTTATAATTTTACATTTATTTAAATGCATGGTCATTTATATTTTTTTATAATTGATTTTGATAAAACATTGAGCATAAATTTCAACCCGTACTGTAATATAATTATAGTGCCAAGTAATTAGCACAAATCTTGTGAATATTTAAGCTTTAATTATGTGCTATGATTAATTGATAGCCAAAGCTATTGTTAAATTAGGAGAGAAGTGATTCGCACTCTTATGCACCCATCAAATTAAAATAAATTAGTTGCAAATCATTGATTAATCATGAATTTAATCATTTCCTCACTACTAAAAATGATGAATCTATATTAGATACCAATTTAATTATCCAATTAAAAAAATAATTAGTTTGTAATTTATTCTAAATGTAAATATATAAATTAAACTGATGGGGTTGATTGAGAGAGTGATAAATTGAAAAGACCACACTTTTCCTATGGGCCAAACGGTAGGATGGAAAGAAAATCAAAGTTGAAGCTGATAATGGGTAATTAACAAGCTGGTCTAAAATTTGTCAAGAAACAGCTAAAGCAGTCTGTACAACCAGCAGTGCCACATTTTCTGTATTATTAGGAATCTGTCTATCAGATGTAAATCAGCCTTGATTTGCGCTCATTGCAAGCTACTCTAATTCCCATTCCAATTCCAATATTCTCATTCATTCAAAAAGTACACACATGTACTTGTTGAAATTTCAATTGGCTTCTTTCCAAAAGTGAGTTAGGTTCTCCACTTTAGTCTTTTTCAAATTCAACTAGGAATTTAAACTAGATTTACTCTCATTTGTCAATGGAGCATTACATTGGTTCACTAAGTTGAACTTTTTGGTTTAAAAGGTCAGGAAAATCTAAACATGTCCCAAAACATCATGAAATATTCAAACAATTTGCTTAAATATTTTATCTAAATTTTAATTTATTCCAAATTTAAAGTTTGTTGTCTGTTTGCATGTACTTCTCTTTTGTTTAGTGTCTATATGTGCAATTGCCACTTTGAGGCTTTTTAATATCTTTAAATGAAAATGATAATGGTGTTGAGTCATGTGTACTCATTTAACTTAAATAATAAAACATAACTTAATTTTTTTGTATTTTAAGATTATAAAATATGTTTTAAAATTAATTTAATGTTATAATAAATATATTAGCTTTTAAAATTGTTGGAAATCTAAAATAAAATTAAAATAATAATAGCAAAAATATTATTTTCTGATACTTACAATTAAGCTATTAGAAATATAAAGAAATTCAATTTATCGTACATTACTTAGAAATGATATATTTATAACTAAACTACTACATATAGAATAAAATTTCAATAAATCGTGCACACCTGGAGGTGATAAATTATCTACAAGAATTTTTAAAATTAAGAATGCACAATCCTAACAAATGTATATCTTAAGATGAGATGAAAAAATAATAAAAAATATTTATTTGAGAAGAGAAAATTGAATCTTATAGATTAATACTACATATAATGGACATTAAAAATTATTACACTTTTTACAAAACTAAAAAAATGTAAACTCAATTTTAAAACTATTTGACTACAACTTAGGGCACTTTAGTTGATGGGAATGCCATGTATATATTAGCTGTTAGACTCAAGTTAGTGAAGTCTCCTTTAAGAAAATTTAACATGTGAATTGCTCTAACATCTCTGTGAATGTTAGGGAGGTTAGGGAATGTCTAAAACTGGCTATGTAGAACCTTGATATGAACCGTAATGAATTTTGTACAAAACCAGGCCATTCCAGCCTCCAACCAATATGTTAAATGGATTAATGCTAAGGAGAGCTTCTTCAAGCAAAAGTCCAGAGTTTCACGGTTGAACCTCGGGGATGGCAACATTGATTTTTTGTTTTTCATAAGACAATAAAGAAACATAGATCCCAAGCTAAGACTCTCAGTTGTTTGATAATTCTGGTAATTTAATCTCAGATCTAGTTGTTGTCCAGGTCATATTATTCAATTCTACCAGAAACTCTTAGGCACTCCTAACCCTAATCGGGACTTAGACTAGGGGATCATGCATCATATTCTGTCCGTTAAAGTAAGTATAGATCAATGTGATATGCTTGTTAGTGACATTTCTACTTCAGAAATCAAAAGTACTTTCTCTTTCCTTTAATGACTCAAAGGCTCTAGGCCCTTATGACTTTTCAGCCAACTTCTTTAAGAGTACTTGACATATAATTGGAAATGATGTTTGTAAGGCTATTCTTAAAATTTTCAACAAGGGTGAGTTGGTTAAGCTTTTTAATGCCACATCTATAACTCTTACCCCAAAAGGCCAGAACCCTTATAAGATTGCTGAATTTAGACCAATTACTTGTTGTAATTTAGTTTATAAGTGCGTAACCAAGTTTCTTGCAAATAGATTTAAAGTTATCCTTCTAAACGTTATCAGTTTGAATGAAACATCTTTCATTCCTAGTAGACTTATAGTTGATAACATCCTTTTAGCTCAAGAGATCTTGAGAGGTTACCATAGAAGCTCCAATAATCCTAGATGTTTTTTAAAAGTTGACTTTCTCAAAGCATATGTTAGTGTGAGTTGATAGTTTCTTGGCATTGTTCTTCACAGTATGGGGTTTCCTGCTAAATACATTGACTGTGATATGAATTGTGTTACCATTCATTTTTCAATCAACATTAACGGTTCTTTTCAAGAATTTTTCTAGGGGAAAAAAATGTTTGAGACAAGGAGACCTTATATCTCTCCATCTCTTTATTCTTATTATGGAGGATCAACTTTATCTTCTTTCAATTTCTGTTGGAAGTGTAAGAAGAATAAGCTTGTTAATATTTGCTTTGTTGATGACCTACTTGTATTCTGTAAGGATGATTTGGACTCTGTTAAAACTATCATTGAAGGGATTGATCTCTTTAAGATTCTTTCTGGTTTACAGCCTAATGAGGCCAAAAGCCATATATTTTTTGCTGGTGTTGAAGAGACAGTTCAGGAGTTAATTTTCACTGAAACTAAGTTTAGTAAAGGTGTAATCAATGTTAATTACTTTACTGCCCCTTTAATATCAACTAAGCTCAGCAAAGTAAATTGTGATATTCTACTAGACATAATTATTAAAAGAACTAAAGCCTGGGAAAATAAAATGCTTACTTATGCTGGCACAATCCATCTGATAAAGGCAATTCTCATTTCTGTCCAAAATTATTGGTCATCTTTGTTTACTCTTTCCAAACATGCATGAAAAAGGTTAATGTCATTTTGAGGAATTTTTTGTGGAAGGGTAAGTTTGACTGTGTCAAGGGTGCAAAAGTTGCTTGGTCTACTGTCTGCAAACCCACTGAGGAGGGTACCCTCTAGAATGTTGCAGCTATTGTAAAACATTTTTGGAGGATTGCATAAAAACCAGAGACTATCTTTGGATTTCCTAGTGTTATCAGTATCTTATGAAACATCACCTTTTCTTCTCTATTAAGATGCATGCAGATCCTTATTGGGGGTGGAGGAAACTTTTGAAAATCAGAACCAAGCGTCTGGTTTATGTGGACTGACAGTTGGTAATGGCACTGAGTCTTTTCTCTTTATTGAGCCATGGCATCCAACATGTATATTGTTCAGTTTATGGGGTACATATGATCAATAGCTCTAGTCTTAACTTTAATTCCACTGTTTCTGTTCTTATAAGTAACAAAAGATGGACTTGGTCAAACCTTACTATCCAAAACTGTTTTAGACATTGGGGTGTTAATCTCAACATTCATCCTCCTTCTAGGTAGCATGATTCTTGGAGATGGAAAGCTGATCCCCAAGGAATATTTTCAATTAAAAGCACTTACGAAGCCATTAGACAACCTGGACAGGAAGCTCAATTGGACAGATTTAGTTTGATTTTTAAGCAGAATTCCTAAATGCTCATTTGTGACTTGGCTTGCTCTTCAGGATAGGTTAGCTACCAAAGTCTGTGTGGTTAAATGACTTCCTTATGCTGTATTTCTTGTGTATTTTGCACTTCTGATGTGCCCTTCCACCAAGATTTTTCTTTTGAATTTGTTGGGCAGGAATGGTCTCTATTGCCGTGATATCTCTTTTAACTCTTTTCAGATTTGGTTACTGAGTGTATCTTCTGGCAAGAGTTTGGTTTCAAAATCTGTTAGGATTTTGTTTAATGTTTTCATTTATCGTATTTGGGAGGAGATGAATAGGAGGATTTTCACTAGTGAATGTTTAGATTTCTATCTTATCCTTAAGAAAATGGTTAGTATGATTAGGGACATAATTATCTTTTTAGCTAAAGATAATAGGCAAGTTGCTTCCTTCCCTTTTGATAGATAGATCTAAGTAAAAATTAGGCCTTTGATTCTGTTTATTTTTTCCTTTTGTTTATTTGTCTTTGTGATCTTACATGGGGTATGCTCCTTATAATCATGTAATTTTTTGTTGAATAAAATTTATCTTTTAAAAAAATGTAAACAAACACTAAAGTATATTCATCATATATCCGCGTACAAAAAAAATCTCGAAGATAGACAATATCTCATTGCCATTATTTAAAAGAATGTCATTGTACAAATATCTTTAAAACCATATCATGATACTTTATATTCTTAATAACATGATAATATAAAATACTAAAATTGGAACTTATTAGTAATTGAATAATTATTGAACGTAAATATAAATGTATTAAATAAGCAAAAAAACTTAATATATACTATATTTAATAGGGCTTAAATGGTAAAAAGGAAATTCAAATGTTTATCCTCTTTAAATCTATTTTAATATTGTAGAATAAAATATAATGTCTCTAAGATCATATCATGATCCTTCATATCCCTAATAATAAAATGATATAAAATACTAAAATGATAAGTTATTAGTAAATATATTAAATAAGCAAAAAAGCCCTTAATATATATTATATCTAATGGGGCATAAAAGGTAAAAAAGAGAATTCAAAAGTTTACCCATTTAAGCCCATTGTAAGATAGTAGAGATTTTTTATTAATCTCAAATAAGTAAATTAATTAACTAAAAGTGATTCAAAAAAGAAAAGTTTTTGAAAAAAAATGCAATAAGTTGGGAATTGAGTTTTTTTTTCTTATTTACGCTTAACAACATAACTAACTCTAGGTTCTATATATTGAGTACGAACAACAACTATGGATGGACAGTGAAAGGCACAATACAATCATAGGCTCTACATATGGTGAAAAATATCTAACTTTAGAGAGGCTTCGTGCATGAGCGAAGTCAGAACTTTCGTTTAGTTGAATCATTTTTTTGTACGATGTAGTTTATATAATATACATGTTAATATAAAAAAATTAAGATATAAATTATATTCAACCTCAAGACGACTTTGTTTGAAACTAGAAAGGGGTTGTGAGTCCAACGATTCCGTTAGTTTTCTTTTGAAAATTCTTTTAATTTTAGCACAGATCAAATTCCTGAATAATTTAACCACAAATCATATATTCACCAGAAATCCTATTCCTAAGAATAATTCTATCAATTATCATATTTCAACCATAACATAATCAAATTTGTGTTTGTGCGAGAGAGTGGGGGAGAGAGAGAGTCTAACCTTGATGTTGAAGAGGCTGAGCAAATTAAATAAAGGGATTAAAACTGTACAAATCATATGAATGTTAGAGATTAGGGGATATCTCTAATGATAAGATCGGTGAAGTGGGTAAGATGATTGAAATTAGGGATTTCAATTAAAAAAGTTAGAACTAAAAGAACAATGAGATTGAAACTCTTAAAATAAAAAAGAGAAAAATATTTTGACACTGTTGTAGTTTACTTAAAAGATATAAACACTCATTCTAGTTTAAAAAATGACTCAAATATTTCTTAATATTTGCTTCGACATAAAAAAACCTAAAACCATTATACTACACACTATCGACGTTAGATTGTCTTATAATACCGAAATTACCCTCAGTTTTTCAATTCTCAAAATTAAAAAATGATTTTATTTACTCTGACACCCCATGTAGTTTACTTAAAAATATATACATCCCTTGTAGTTTAAAAATGGAAAATAAGTACAGTTTGTTATAAATGTATTGTTAGGGTGAAATGCTCAAAACACCCTTGTTCAATCAAATATATGACTCGCACCCAACATTTGATCCGACCGAACATATTACCCAAGCCCAACCAAAAGACCAAAATTAAAAGGTACAATTACATCGTGATTATTCAATTTAGAGGAAATCTTGGATGTTTAAACTGGCTGCTTCAGTGGTAATTCTGGTGTAGTAAGAAGCAGTAATAACATAAGCAGTGAATATATGAAAAATAAAGATTGGATAAAACAAGAACGTAGTGTTTTTTTTTGGGGGGGGGGGGTGTTGATTAAGTGTCTTATATGGCGGATTTACTGAAGGACATATAAGTGTATTAGATAGCGAGTTTAGGGAGAAGATGGAAGTTTTATGGAAGATGAAATATAAAAATTTGGTCATTTTAAGGCTTATTATTATAGCAGTGATGAAAAGCTTTTAGTTTTTATTACATGTCCATGGAGAGCTAATATGTCATTTTTCATTGTGGGGTTTTTTGTGTGATTTTTTAACAAAGGGTCGTTCAATTCAAGTATAGTCATTTCACTCGTTATGTCCAGAATACAAAGTCGAGAGACATGTCAGGTGTTTAAACCCGGCGGAATGTCATTGGAGAATTTGTTATTAGGTATATTAATTAAAAAAACATTTACTCAGTTTTTGTTTTATTGAGAAAACTACAACATAGGTAGCATGGGAAAGTGTTTGGAAGAAGATAAATTAAAAGAAAAACGAAAGGAGAAGTAGCAAGAATAGAAAATGAAAAAAATGAGAAACATAATAGTGAATTCGTGTATTACTGTTAAACCCTAAAGTCCCCATTTAAATTTCTTGTAAAAAAATTATAGCACTACAATAGCTTATATACATGTAAAGTTGTCTCCTTCAAATGCATATAAGACAATAAATATCGGGTTATAATAAATATTAGTGGGTTAAGAATATACTTTGGTGTAGATTAAAAAAAGAGAAAAGTACTCAAACACCCCACCGTAGTTTACTTAAAAGACACAAATATCCATTATAGTTTGAAAAATGTCTCCTTCCTTAATGCTTGCTTTCAATGATAGAAAAATTTAAAGTTTGGTCGAGGTTGTTTTGATCATTTCATCCTAAAATCAATACATTTGTAACAGACTGGACCAATTTATCTTTTTCTCAAACTAGAACGGATGTCTATGTTTTTTAAGCAAACTACGAGGGTGGTCAGAGTACCTTTCTCAATAAAAAAAACTTAAACTTACATCTTAAAATTTCAACAAGGTAAAAAATGAATAGAAGTTTAGAAAATAAAGTATATACTAAAAGTTTAAAAAATATAATTTCAATGGAGTCAGATGAATCACTGGAGGATAAGGGCGGCCACGTGACCCCGCCCGACTCCATATATAGAGAAAAGAATAACTAACTCTAAAGAGGCTCTATATATATAGTATAAAAATAACTAACTCTAAAAATGAACAATACGGTAGTCACATCTACGGTCACCAGCTATTCATATTTATTGACATATTATTTGGAGGCTGAAACATAGGATGAAATATCAAACATTATTTTCTTCTCATTTTTCCCAAAATATCTAACACAATGTAGGATTACAATATCACCCTTTTATGTTATTCTAATGTACTTTTAGGGTTTGGAAGGGATAGTTGCCTAGCTAAAGGGTCCCTTTAAGACATTAAAGTTAGCATTTATCATCTTCAATCATTCTTGAACAGAAACATGCAAATATCATACACAATCTCTACATTGGGCCATGTTTGTCTATTAAGGATTGATTTGCACGCGTGATATGGGCCCAAATTTACTCTCACCGATTAATTTAGTTTGTTTTTTTTAATTATCTCTAGCAATCGGGGGTGTGTGTTTAAGAAATTGAAGTTACCATTGTACGCATGAAGTGGAAGATCTCACTTTTTCCACTTTATGTGGAAGTTATAGATTAAGCATGCGTTAAAGGCAATTGTTTTATTTCCTACTGCATGCGCAAACAATTGTCTATCAGATGACAATCTAGAACAAGATAAATTATGCTGGGAGACCTTGGGGTTTTCTAACAAAGAATAAAAAGATAAAGTTAACAGTGCTGGACTATTATTTAGTAAAAAATTACTATTAGACTATATTTTAGCATTCTCACGTTAAGATTAACACTTGTTAGACATATTCTAGTATAATATTTTTGCTAAACATGGTACACACTAAAAAAACATATGATTTTAAATTAAATGGGTAACCTCATATGTGCTCGCAATCGAAGAAAGTATTGTTGTTCTACGAATTGTAACAAATAATGCACAAAATAAAGTTTTGAAGATTTTTCATCAATCATATGAGCTTAAATAATTGAAAAATCTGAGTCCAAAAAAGTTGAAAATTTTAAAATCACAATTTTTTCCTAAATCATTTTTTAATCTTCCACCGAAAATTTAAAACAAAAAAAAATATAAGGAAGAGAAAATATTTTTGCATATAAGTTCCTTTTTTATCTAGTAATTCTTTCACATTTGGAAGTCTTATCTTGTTGTGAAAGTATAGAATCTTGCTTTGAAGATGGTTGGCTCTTTTAAGGAAGCAGGATAGAGATGCTATGCTGAATAGATATTTGACATACTTTTCTCTAACCACATGTTACCAAGTTTCACTTTCATATCTTGCTCTTGCCAATTCCTCACTTAATTATCTGGTCTCTACAATGTAAAAACAATAACGAAAAATCAACGGCTCATATTGGTGGAAGAGATAATTTTTTTTTTTAGTTTTAAACTCACATGGACTATTATTTTTCTGTTCAACGGTCCAAATCAACTTAATCATTCACCACATGCTCAGAATCAAACAAGAGATGAACATATTCCACGGATATACATATGCTTTTCTTCTTATTAGGGCTTCATTAAAACTTTAATTATTTTCATAGTGAGAATCAAACTTTTCGACTGCCCTCAATTATTCCTTTTTCTATATAAATATAATATATAAGATATTTATTCCCCTGCAATAAAATTTTACCTAGCATTAATCTAATAAAAGAATGATCATTAATCTAAAGAAAGATGTGCAAACTCTAGGCAACCATCTATATTAGCTAGAAAAAAGTAAAATTTCTTCAATGCCAAATTGGCATCTCTCCAAAATAATTTTATATTGCAATTTGGAATATTATAATAAGCTAGATATAATTTTACTAATTTACAAGATGATGTTTTTAATGAATTAGACTATCCTAATATTAGACTGCCAAACACACTCACAAAAAACAGAGATTCTTTACTAATAAATATGTGAGTTTGAATGCCTAAAAGTCCAAATATATAGTTTAATTTTTTAAGTTGAAGTATTGAAAGAGTCGACCTAATTAATTATCGTTTTGAAATAATAACTTTACTCTTAAATTAATGACCTAATTAATTCTCAGTAAGTAGAAAATTAAATTCAGTTGTCGATACTATATTAAAATATAACAATGGTCTCAGAATTATGTTAATCAAATCAATTTTCTATTAACCCAATGAGATTGTAAGTATAATTAAGAAGGAAATTAGTGTTGTTAAATCTGATTAAAACTCTAAAATATAATTTTTAATAGATAGTGTGAATGCCTAAAGAAACAAGGGTAAGTTGAGGGAGTCTTATTTACTGGGAAAGTGAGCAGTAGTGTGTTTTGGGTCTTAACCAACAAGCATAGTAGCTTCCATTGTGAAAGCAAGGTAGACCTTCCTTTTTTTCTCAAAAGCTCCCCAAAGTCTTTGTTTATTAACATTTAAAATTTGAAAAACAAACAAAACCATTATCTTCTTTCATAGTTTATCATACCATAAGATTTCCTTACCAGTCAAAGGCTCTCTTCTTTGATTACGTAGATTTTATTTAGGCTGAATGTGACTCCAACCTTTAATCTCTATTAAACATTATCTGTTACCATAAATAGCCTCACAAGGTTTGAAAAAAAACCCATGAGAGGTCAATTAGTTTTGAGTTGAACCATAAACTTGGCCAAAGTAATTTTTTTTAAACAAAATATCTTTGTTTTAAAAGGAAGCTAAAAGAAAAAAAAAGTTCGCTTTTCTTTTAGAGAAAATTCACCCATAAATGTGTAGCACAAATTATCACGGTAGATTTGATAGTTTGCCCCTCTTACATCATGAGTTTGAACCAGATGTCGTCTTATTTCATAATCATCGACCTAGAGACTTTATTCATTGATTTATCTATGGTGTACTTGTGAAAAATCATGAGACAAGGGTCTGTGCACCCTTGAGATTAGTAGGAGAACTACACTACGGAGATCAGTAGTTAATAAAAAAACAAATTCACCCATCTAAAGAATTAACTATATTTGGAGTCTAAAAATTACGAAGTTTACATATATAGTAGAAGGAGTAAGAAGTAAAGTTTGCATGTCTATAATTTAAATTTAAATTTGAATATTTATTCTCTTGAAGTACTAACATTAAATCTTAAACTTGGGTATTTTTATATGATTATTAGAAAACAAAAAGATATCAATAAATTGTTATAGAATACTATTTTTTAAAGAAATTATATTAAATGAGATTTCTCTTATGAAAGGACAAAGTGAACTATTAGCACCGGACCTTATGTGCCGTTTGGTATAAAATTGTGAGTAAATGATTTTAGAATAAAATTATTGTAATATGATTGTAGAAATGTATATGCCTGAAAAGTTAATATTATTTTTTTTGTTAATACTTGAGAATTTTTTGATTTAATGATGATGATGTTAGATTACTTTATTTGTTTTGATGGAATAGGCAATGAAATTTTTTGATTTAAAAAATGCTTATGAATAATAATTACTCAATATAATAAGATGACCAACGTAAGTATTAACCAAAATGTATATTTTACTCATGAATTTTTTTCGTATATACTTATTAATTTTTCAACCAAACCATTATATTATGATACGTCGTGTAGATTTTCATCAAATATTATACATACAATTGAACCAATACCGCTCCAAGTGTATTAATGTGGTATAGAATTTACAATATAAGATAATATTTCTTATAAGAAAACATCCATGATTTTTAGCTCAATAATCAAGATTATAGTATTGTGGGAGAATATGATGTCCATAATATAATTAATTAATGGTTACATTGTAAATTTACCTAAAAAATATTGAGGATGAAATAGTTAATTAATGAATAAGATACAAATAAAACAATAAGAAAAGATGACAACTGAGAAAAGATAAAAATAAAATAAAAAATAAATTAAATATTGAGAATGTTAAATTACTTATTTGTTTTGATGGAATGTGTAAGAGAATGTCATAAGAATTTATCAATTTATAATTTCACCCTTACCTTTGGACTAATATATAATGCTAGAATTAAAAATAATTTCATCAGTCCAAGAGACCATAAACACATAATTTACCATACGTATATTCATATTGATATTTCAAAAATAAAAATTATAGCCATATTGTGTAATTATTAAACAAATTTGAATTGATCACATCAAAATATATTTTAGTTATCCAAATTATTCATTGTTTAGCATGTATATAAAAATGGTGTGAGGGAGTGATGAAAATTATTTTGAGAAAAATCATAAGAAAGAATTAAATGGAGGATACTAGGTATGGAGATACTCTCAAATGAGGGTGTTGATTTCAGGTATCCAAACAATTTATAATTTATTATACCAAATAAAGAGTCTCTAAATTTCACTAACATTCAATGCATTTAGAGATGTCGGGTATAGAGAATCTCATACCAAACGGCACTTAAGTACAAGAGATTTCTCTTGTGACCTTAGCGTTAAGGAAAATTTTTACAAAGCAAGCGTGCAGATCTTGCCACGTTTATGTAAAGAAAAGGCAAGTAATAGCACTGGAGAATTACCGTCTAGTTAGTTCGGTTTTTCTGGTGAGCTTATTTATGTGGGGAAGTAAATATACGTCCGACAACCGGTAACTACTGCAACAGAAAGCCGCTGCCGTGGACGTTACAAAACCGCGCCAACCGGTGATTCCGGAACCTTGCCTATTTGACCTTTTTACGTGTCCTCTATTTAATATTTTCACATTTTATAAAATTATATTTAATTTAATAAAAACGAGATTTTTATATCTCGTTTGTCGCAGAGACCGTTGATTGCGGTTGGGAATAAAGCACTCCTGACGCGAGATGTATCTTTTTGACCACATCTTCTTTTTCTTTTTCTTTTTATTTTCTTTTTCTTACGTGGAAAAAAAGAAACCCAAACTGCCACTACTTGGGGGTGAAATTGCAGAAATGCCAATCGCTTTGACCTCTTTTGAAAAAATTACCGGGAGCTGTCGGTGGGCTTTATAATATACATAGATAGAAGGAGGGAAATTAAATGATGGGGAGTGAGGTTTGTCGGGTTGTCGGGCATTCGAATCCTGGTTACAGGTCAATCCTACGTGAACATGTTCGAGGAACCAGGTGTCACCGCACGACCACGTTTCAAGCTCCAAAGCCCTTTCATTATTACATTAGGGAGTTTCTTCGGTTCTTCGTAATCGGCCGGGTATGTTACCGGAATCGGTTTTGTATTCTATTTTATGTAAATTTAAAAAGAATTAAAAATAAATATTTTTAAAGTTATAAATTCGACAATAAATGTGTGTGGAAATCATAACATATTTGAAGTAATTTTAACAGATTTATTGTATCTAGATACAAAAACTAGGTTTGATTATTAATACTGGCCAGTATCACAGAAGTTTACTATTACATTAATCGCCTTACCATATTATTTGCTGCTCGGTATGTTGAAAGATAATACATTCTATTAGGTTATGAGTTCGAGCTGTAATGTTTCTGAATTTTAGTAATATTTGTGAATTTACCGTAAAAATAAAGTAGAAAATAACAGTATGTGTAGGAGTAAGCAATAGAAAACTGCATTTTTCTGGCTCACAGGACATTAATCTTGTTCACATGGTATGAAAAAGACAACTCGCACATGTCATAATCTAAGTCTACATAAACTGCTGCTTTCGTCTAACACATGCCATATCAACGGTTTCATATTAATACAACCCTCATGTCTTTCAAGGATCTCGCACGCCATGAATTTTTTTTCTTTTTATTTTTAGGCAAGGAAAAAATGAATCTCTTTTCATCAAGAAAAAACAAAAAGTAAAGGTAGTTTTTAAAACATGAAATCATTTATATCAATATGTAGCATCATGGTTTTCATTACCTCATTTTATGAGATGATAATGTGTATATATATGTAGTTTTTCACCTTACTCATTACATTAAATAAGTGATAAAAAAATAATAAAGCATATGTAGTAAAGTACGTTGATAACTTATCACGGTTTTCAACACCATAATGCTACATAATTTAGTCAAAATTAAGTAGATTGTTTACCTTGTGGATGTACCCTAGCAAAGTGATAAATTAGGAAAACATTTAAGATAGATGATATAAAAATTCCTAATATAAATTATATTGGAGGCTACATTTAGTTTTTTTAACAAATTAAATAAAGCTTTACAAAACGCATATTCTGACTTCAACATATCTTAAAAAATATTTTTAAACGAGTTTTAATAATAATTATACTAAAAACACTTGTTAAATATTAAGCCTAGGTACTAATATTATATTTTTTTAGAAAACAACACTGCTAAATTTCTTCTTTTTCCTTCTAAATCATTTTTCAAATCATGAACCAGAATTTTAATTTATTGTTACCAATAATTCTAGAATTAAACTTAAAATCGCGCTCCAAAATTGCTCTCTGAAATTATTTTTAGAGAAAAAAACTTGATTAACTTCTAAGAATAATATAAGCTCCAATATTCCGGGGAAAATAATGAACTATCACAAAAGGGTTGATAAGCAATAACATAACCTGTGCTACAATTTGTGAAAAAACGAGAAGAACAGACACGAGAGTTGATTCTATCCAAAGCATGGGGAATCATTAAAAATTAAAACCAGGCTTAGTAAAAGGTCAACATATTTTCAAACTTCCCAGTCCCGAACCAACATAGTCAGGCATATAAGCAAATTCATCTTATTCTCCCAACACCATCAATTATCCACTCCTCTGTATTTTTTACCCTCAAAGCTTGACATAATGCCACAGCACGAGAAAGCAGTAATGATACACTAATCAGATATTTAATTACATTCTACATTGTATCAAGTGACGTAACATATTAATTATATTCCAATTTTCATTAATCATCATTTTAATAAACTAGTCAATACATACATGTGATAAACGTATAACTGAGTTTATTAAATTTTTAGTAATGATTATGATTCATACTCATGTTGTGTTTATTGAATAAAAAATAAATGTATTTAACATCATATATATTCTTTATTTCCAATTTATATGAGCAAAATTAAGATAATATTACATTCTTATTATATTTATTTATTGATATATAATTATTCAGCCAATTTGCAGAACGCCATGCATATCTTGAGGAAAAAATTAAGAGAATGTAGTAAAAATCTGCTCTCAATAATTAAAACAATGACATAATTAGAATGGAAATATATATTTCATGTTTTATTTTAATATTGATCTTCATTTTTCTCATTTGTATTGCAACTTTAATATTTCCTTTATAAAAATAAATTTGTGTAACTATATGTAACATATTAATTACTAACCTATAAAATATAAAGTAACTTAAGTTTCTAAAAGTGTAACCTTTTTGAATAATTATATTATTTTAAAATTGATGGAGATATTGACTTTTAGTCTATATTAAGATAAATTAGTACAAATTGTATTTCTCTATAACATTTTGAATAACTTGCTACAATTCATTCAAATTTGTCAAATTAAAATTAAATTAAAATTTATTATTAAATACTTTTCTAATTCATTGAATAGGTAAATGAATTTTTAAAATTAATACGCGCTTGGATAAATTTAATATAATTTTAAAAGTAACCAATTATTAATTGCACATGCAAATATAGGTTAATTTGGACAATGCACCAATAATAAGTGGATAAATTTATCTAAAAATGATTCTCATCCCTTCTCACTTTTAATATATTATAGATTAGTGATGCGTACGTAAATATATAGCTTGTACGACAATTTGAAGATAAAAATTTATGCTATAAAGAAAAAATGATAGGAAATGTAAATAAGCACTACTAGAATTTAGGGATGTAATGACGGCCACATATACATTATAATGACAGCTCTATAAAATCTGTCAAATGAAACTAGACAAATTTTAACTTTTGAGATAATATGACATGTTTTAAATACAATGTCATTAATATATAACTTATTATGACAACTATTTTTTGGTCCGTCATAGTAACCTCTCACTTTTTTGTTTTTTTATTGATATATTTCTATAATTTTTCTTTATTTACAAAAATACCATGCCTTTTAAGCCTAATCCCCAATCTATCTTAAATCATTTGCTTCAGATTTAAGGAACAACATTCCTTGGAGATTAGAGTTTCTCTCTCTCTCTCTATCCATTTCTTCTCAGCCGTGCAACTGAAAAGCCCCAGCCTCACAATTGTGTAGCCTCGCAATGAGGAAATCAAAACCCCCAGAGGGTGCAACTAAGAAGCCACCGTCTTCAAGCCCCGCGATGGAGAAATCGAAACCGCGAGAATGAGGTGGCCAGCCTTTCACTGACTTAGGGTTCTTGTTCAAATTTCTATGATTTTATTTTTAATTTTTGATTTAGGCTTCTTGTTCAAATTTTTCATTTGATTTTTGGCTACCCTTTGATTTTGAATTTGAGTTTGAAGTAGTTAGGGTTTCTAGCTTTACTTTCCAAATAGGCTTGGTTTCGATTTTATTTTCTATTTACTTTCCCTCCGTATCGTCTTCGTTCTTCGCTTTTCACTCTGTTTCAGAGTGCTTGGTATAGGATTGAAGGTTAGGCGAGAGGGAGGGAGCTGTTATCGAGGATAGTATCGGCAAGGTCTGAGACATGGATTTGGGGTCTATAGGTTCTACAGAGAGGATACTTTTGCAGGGGAATGGTGTAATGGGAAGAGCCATGGCATTGGGACTCAGACTTGCTCTGATGGCAGCTGTTATGTAGGGGAGTTCAAGTGTGGCGTCAAGCATGGCCTTGGATGTTACCATTTTAGGTTAATTCTTTTTCTATTTTATAAGAGCAGTGGCTTTGCTTTCATGTATCTAAATGCTCAGTTCCTTACTCAGCTTATCTATCTTGCTTGTTTTAATGGGTGTTTGTTCTTGCTTTGATATCCTGTAGGCTCTGAATTTTTGGAAGATAATTTTGTTGCTAAAGTTAAGCTGGAGATTGTGGTAAGCAAAGATCAGGTATCATGCTTCCTTGTGCTTACTTTCATCATATATTCAATTTCTCATCAAAATTTTAGATTTCATGTAGATACTTGCTAAATTAAAGCTAAGTCCCACATCTCATATCATGTCAACGAAGTGATAGACAAAATAATTGAGGAGGCAAGGACTGGAGATTGGTGAATATTCTTCTTATTAAATTGACAAAATGTGATCTGCAGGGTAGTCAGCTTGGAGTAGGAGCTCAAAAGTATCAGACTGCTATGCAAAATGTATCATCCAACTTATCTTTTCCAGAATTGTAAACTAATTGTAATGTGTATGTTCTTTCCTTATGTATTTATTTAATTTTGAAAAAAGTATCTATCCATCATGCATTGAAGCCTAACAATAGGTTCAATTGTGAACTCACTTTATTCTAATATGACTTGTAATTTTTGTCAACTAAATTACATGTCCATAGTCAGAGGACATCCATTTTCAATTAAATGATGCTTTTACTGCTGATAGGGCAGATATGCGTAGCACATAAACTCAACCCCCTTCCCCTGTCCATAAAGGGTGCATATTCTTAGCACATAACACCCACAAAAAATATATTGGGGTACTTAGAATAAACTATTTACAATCACAGAACATAACTTTTGGAAGTCAACAATAGATAACCAGAAAAACACAGCCGGGAGCATGGGGTTTGGAAACTTTATTTTGAATGAAGCATGGTTAATTTAAAATTCTGATTTAGGTTTGTGGCATTTGCTCGACAATTGGCAAAGGTCTTGGAAGTCCAGTTAGTAAATGATCTAGGATACACCAAGAGATATGTATGGTGTCTTCAGGTAATTTCGTTTATAAACTTGTAATCAATGAGTTACCATGACCTTTCTTATTCACCTTTCAATTGAAGTTGAAACCTATTTAGTTTTTGTTCTAAATAATTTGCATGGGGTAATTTCGGTAGACGATATATTAATACTTAAAGATAATTTTGCTGGAATGTTGATTCAGGATGAATTTCTTTTCTTGTTCAAAGCCTTCACTTTTAGCGATTGCTCATTGCTCATCTAACATATATCCATCAACAATCCCTTACATTTATTTTTAATTGGGATTTGCAGATTTGAAAAGCCGTGAAAGATTTGTTTTCTTATTCATTTCCTGAATTTACACTCATATCTATCCCATGTGTTTAAATTTTAAAACAAAATGTTAAGATGACTTTTGTTGCGTATATTTTAATATTCATTGATGATATCATACTTCATCAATAGGCCTTTAGTTAGACTTCTTTATGTGATTTGAGTTGAACTTATTTTTAGTTCAAACTCAACTTTGAAATTACTAAATGTTTCCATTTATTTGTGTTGTACTTATCTTTGGTATAAATAAACTCCACTAGGCAAATGCATGTATGTTTCTTGTAGTTACTTTCTTCAAGGTCGTCTATTACTGAATTTTTTGTCCATTAATCAATTCTTTAAGTTTTTATTTAAAATTTTGAACTTGGGTTGTGTTAACTTTTCTTGATTTTTGAAGAGGCCTTGCTCTAAAAATATCATCATTACTAACTTAGTACTGTGGTGGAATGAGCCGTAAGGGCATGAAACTGATGGAATGCTTTTAACATATATGATCCTTGTCACGAATCCGATGGAATGTTTTTTGGATTCTTTGGCTCGAAAGAAATGGAAGTTTTTTCTAGAATTATTCATTGTCAAATTTATTAACGAAAATGAATTTTTTTCCTTCGCAGGTGAGGATTGCTAGAGTACTTAACACATACGGATCCAAAATATGCATCAACGACGGGCGTGTTGTCAGTAATTTTGTGGTACGGGTAAGAAATTTGTATAGAATGAGTATATTCATTTGATCAAAATGTGGATTTATTGTAGTGTAAATAGGGTATTAATTATGATTAGTGGGGATAATGTAGGCGTTGAGAAAGGAGCCTTTAACTGTTTATGGTGATGAGAAGCAGTCAAGAAGTTTCTAATATGTTTCTGATTTGGTGAGTAATTGCACTGTGAATTAGTTACGCTTTGTTAGAATAAAGTCAGTCACTTCTGTATCTTTTTATTTATGTAAATGCTTATATGATTTAACTGTCATGTACAAATTAACTTGAAGTGTTTTCTTTTGGGGCGTTTGTGTTGATGTACAAATTTTTAGTTGTGTTTTAGATGCCATTTTTCTATCGTCCTCATGAAATTCTTTTCATATAGATAATTGTTGTTGTTCTTGTAAATGAATATCTAGCTTGTGGATATTCTTAAAATAATTTTTACAGATGAAGATGAAGTGAAAATGGAAGTACAATTGATTGATATTGAATTGAAATCCTTGTGTCTCAGCATATCTAGAGATAACATATGGTAGTGATTATATTATGATGAAAGATCTGTTGGACTTCAAGTAACTTATTAAGTAAAGATTTAAGGAGGATCTGATTAATATTTCCATGTGTATTACTTTCACATGCTTTATACGATTAAAAAAATATTGCTTTCACATGCTTTGAACTAAATCTGAGTTATTTCTCCACTCTTGTGTTTCTGTTTTCTTGTATCCATTTTCATGATCTTTCACTCAAGAATTTAAGTGTCTGATTCACCCTATATTTGTTTTCATTTTTTCATGGTTTTCCAAAATACATGTAAAATATTGAATGGTTGTCATGGAAAGGCAATGTCTTTCCATGACAGTTTTATATAATCAATCTGTCGTGGGAAGGTTTTTTAATGAAAAAAAATGTCATGGAAAGACATTTTTTGCCTTTCCGTGACAGTTTATAAAATAATAATTTGAACATTAGATGACGGGGAATCCCCGTCATCTAATTGCTTTTGGCGACACCTATGATGACGGGGATTCTCCATTATCTAATTATTTTTGGCGGCACCTATGATGACAGAGAATCTCCATCATCTAATTACTTTTGACGACAACCTATTATGACGGTTTTTGTTGAAAAATAGTAAATATGACAACCCGATAGATGACAGACGGTCAGCCGTCATTATAAAGTTATAATGTCGGGTTTTCACCATCATCTAAGGTCAAAATTATAGTAGTGAAGATTAGGAAAAGAATGAAGGAAAACCACAAACTAACTTTTTGTATTTATTAACTTAAGAGAATGTTGAGCCATTTACCTAGAATGTTGGATTATCTTTGTGACGTTCTTGTTTGGTATTTAATTTGGAGTAGGATATTAGATACATGTAACACTCAACATCCTTTAAATGAGGGATTTGGAAACTCCCAAATCTGAAGGTATCTTGATGCCGGATATGTTCTCATATATTTTACCAAAACTATCTCCCTTCTTCTTCCTCATGTAGATTAGTCTAAGGCTTAAACCAAAAATTAACAATTATATTCATACATTCTCTTCCACATTCTATGAAAATAAATAACGTAATTAACATTCTCACAATTATATCGTAACATTTTCAATTGTTACCAAATATAGTAATCTTAACTGTCTGAACATCTACTTCTCTACAATCATATTCCAATAATTTTATTTCAAAATTTATCTACTCTCAAACTTATATACTTAATGACTCTTAAAAGTTTTCGAAATCTAAACACATGGTCTTATTTAGTACAAGATTGATCCATCAATTCTTTTGGTGTTGGAAATAGGTAGGAGAGGTTGAACGCGCTTTTCGACTTAGAAATATTGCGATCACTCATAACCACGTCGATGTATTCGCACGTATGTCAAGGCTGATGTTGGAGAATAATTACATCTCTAAGAGCCAAATAGGCGTATCGAACCTTGAAACTCTGCCAAAACATTCTCGACTTCTTATTAACCAAGTGAACCTATTGTTGGGAGCTATTGATCCATTGTGTATCACCTCTAAATGACATTAAGATTTTGCCGAAATAGTTAAGGGGCAATGTGGTCAAATAAAAATAGGACAGAGATGAGTCAGAAGCCAGTTTCTGGGAGAAACTTTTAAACTCTTTCATGGGGCATCTCACTCGCCTGCCTCTCTTTTCTTTTGGTAATTCTCGCAACAACCCTAGACTCACCCAGTAAGCTAGGACAAAGACCTTCACACTTTTCTTCTTCTTCTTTCCCTTCTTTTTTTCTTTTCCAAGAAAAAAGAATTTATTTATTTTTCTCAAAATTACATTAAATCCACACCGACCTTCCAAGTAAAGGGCCAAGGACACCCACATGACTCTGTTCCTTTTCTCAACCGTTTTCAGCAATCCAAAAATAAGTGAAAAGATTAATTAAAATACATTAAATATTTATTTATTGATCCCACAAATTTCAGCCAAATTTTAAGCGCTTGGTTCTTCACTTTCCTCATTATATAGTCCCTTGAGCTCCTCCCTTATTCTTCCACTTCCTACCCCCACATTCCTCTCTCTCTCTCTCTCTCTCTCTTCACTCATTTTTGAATTTGAAGTCTCTTTGTTTTGGGTCGGTTTATCAGAAGTTTTAGCTGATAAATCACACCAACATTGCAATTTTTCCCCATAATTAGTCCAATAATCTTCAAGGATTAAAGGGTATTTTCTTTTGCACAGATCTGTTTCTCTCTGGTTTTGGTTTAGACATTGAACAGATCATTGTGGTTCTGAGTGACATTGTTTCGAAATGGAGAAGTTCGAGAGAGTAATGGGTTTGGCTCCACTGATGTTGTTGCTTATTGGGCTTCCATTGGGTTTAGCTGGGCATGACTATGGTCAAGCTTTAAGCAAAAGCCTTCTGTTCTTTGAAGCTCAGAGATCTGGTTATCTCCCTCATAACCAAAGAATCTCATGGAGAGGTAACTCTGGTCTTCAAGATGGCAAAGCTAGTGGTGTAAGTCTCCTCTGTTTCAACCGATTCTCCTTTTTTGGTTGCCAAAATGAGTTTAAAAAAACAAAACAACAAAAATAATGTTTTTTTAATTAAATATTGTTTGTTAATTGCCCACAAACAGTGGTTGAAATTAGTTAAATTTATCTGTTTTGTCTTTTTGACTACATTGAACGAAAATGGTGGATTGAATTGAATTTTAATGTAGTTTGGTTGATGGGAAAATGTATTGCAGGTGGATTTGGTAGGAGGGTACTATGATGCAGGGGACAATGTGAAGTTTGGATTGCCAATGGCGTTTACATTAACAATGATGTCATGGAGCATAATAGAATATGGGAAGCAATTGGGTGAAAGTGGTGAACTTGGGCATGCCATGGATGCTGTTAAGTGGGGAACTGATTACCTCATTAAAGCTCATCCTCAACCCTATGTTCTTTATGGAGAGGTTCCCTTTCCTTTCCTTCCCTTACTTTATCATACATTTTCCCTTATTCCCTTCATTTCGTTGTTTTTTCATTATTCCTCTCAAATTATTCCTTCATTTAGTAGTGTTCAAGTAGTGTTTGGTTAATTTTCTATGAAGTTTTATTTAAAAACAATTTTCAAAATTAATTAAAATGGGAGTTGTGTCTGATAAACTGTTTTTGGGTGTAAATTGTATATGTTTGGTCTACCGAACATGCTCAAGAACATCGAGGAAATGTCCTGTTTGGACACAGAAAATGATTTTAATTTTATTTTTTTTGCATTGAGAAAATGGAAATTTAATTACATGGAGTTATGGGTTTTGAATTGATTTGGGTATTTGATTAGGTGGGAGATGGAAACACCGATCATTACTGCTGGCAAAGGCCGGAGGACATGACCACTGACCGTCGAGCTTACAAGATCGACCCAAGCAATCCCGGGTCGGATCTGGCCGGAGAAACCTCCGCAGCAATGGCTGCCGCATCCCTCGTCTTCCGCCGCTACAACCCTTCATATTCAAACTTGCTCCTCGCCCACGCTCGCCAGGTTAGCGTCAACAGTGTGAAATAGTAAAATTACTTTTGCGGTTCCCGAAAGCAAAATTAATTAAATATATTAAAAAAAAGAGAATCACTTAAATGCACTAGTTGTAAAGAAAGTAGTTTTCTTGGTTTGTACAGAAAAGAAAGTAGTTCTCTTGGTTGTGGTTCCGTGGACCAGGATCAATAGGGGACAGATACTGCACTTATGGTATATGTTAGCTAGGTGTAGTGCCGTTTGCTGAACTGACTGATTCGAAGTTCGGCGTATCTCTTTCACAGCGTACGATAGCAAAAGGGTCGCAGTTAAATACGTAGTTAAATATGGTTTGGCTTTTTGTCCGTCTTTTTGTTGCCCAATGCGCATTATCAGTGTAACTTAGCATCTAATTAATTAACATAATTAAGCAGATATTTCATTTTTTCATCTCAAGATAAGATATTTGGATATCGTATTGTATCTCCCTCTCCGTCTCCCTTGACAAAAAAAATTAATTAACACAGTTGTCACCCATAAAATTCATGATAATTAATTAAGTAATTTTATTTATTTAAAAATGAATAAAATTATTATTATTACTACTATTACATAACTTTAGATTTTTAATACAGCCAGAGGATATTTTATTGATGGAGAGTGTAGCCATTTAATAGACTTCTGGAATAAATTATTATTATTATTGCAGTTTAAATGTGTGAAAAATTACAGAAGAAAGGGGGTGAGAAAATAGAATTCGTTACGGTGTCGTTTAGGCATCGAGAATAGCACCAGAGTAAAAATAAAATTAAAGGCTGGTAAACTCTTTCGGCGCGTTTTTTGGATCGTGCGGTTAGGGGCCATGTGGGGAGGAACTTAGGGTCCCTTTATCACGGGAAGTTTCTGTTGGCCGTACAGATCTGTCGTACTTTCATATCTTAACCGTCCACTTGTTAAGATTCTTCGGAAGAGTTAAAAGACTGATCGTCTCGTCACGTGACCATACTGTCGGTGTCCAACCACGTGTCATTAGCTCTAACCTTATTCCTCAAATTACCCACCATTTTCATAATATTTAAATCACCGAAATACCATTTTGTTTCTAGTGGGAAAGAATAACACTTGTTCTTCTCTATTTGTTTTTCAGCTGTTCGAGTTTGCGGACAAATACAGGGGCAAATATGACAGTAGCATTACTGTGGCACAGAAGTACTACCGTTCCGTCAGTGGCTACAATGTACGTGATTGAAACTCTTTGGGCCTTTCTTAATTCTCTGACTTTTACTAAATTCAAGCCCACCAGCCCATTCTTTTTTTATTTATTTTTAACTGATTTTGGAAAACTATTTTTAAGCAATTTGTCAGAATTATTTTACTTATAAACTTCTTAAACAATACTACTGAACACGTGTTTAGATATTTTTTTAGAAAATAATACTTGTTAGATAACCCGTTTTTCAGTTACATGGCTCTTTTATGTACGGTACATGTCATGTATTGTATATGAGTCTAAATAATTCTTAAACCATCTAATGTGAGAAATAATTCTTAAATCATCTAATGTGAGATTCACAAAGAATGCTACAAGGATTATTAGAAACTCTTTTAAGGGTGAGGAGCCAAGTGTTCGAGGCTTGAAAACAGTGATAAATTTTGGTGAGTGCAGGACGAGTTGCTATGGGCAGCAGCATGGCTATACCAAGCGACAAACAATGAGTACTACTTAAATTACTTAGGAGAGAATGGTGACTCCATGGGTGGAACTGGTTGGGGCATGACTGAATTCAGTTGGGATGTCAAGTATGCTGGTGTTCAAACCCTTGTTGCCAAGGTAACATCTTATATTCAAATCGTTCGGTTATAAATTGGATTTAAATCATTTGAATTATTTCTAACAAACTGTTCTACTCTGCAGTTTTTAATGCAAGGGAAAGCAGGGAAGCATGCATCAGTATTTGAAAGGTATCAGCAGAAGGCCGAATCCTTCATGTGTTCATGCATTAAGAAGGGGAACCGGAACGTTCAGACGACTCCTGGTGGCCTTATTTTCCGGCAGAGATGGAACAATATGCAGTTTGTTACAAGTGCTTCTTTCTTGGCCACTGTTTACTCTGACTATTTAACTTCTTCTGGAAGATATTTGAAGTGTGCTTCTGGCAATGTTCCCCCATCTGAACTTATTTCCTTTGCCAAATCTCAGGTACTTTTTCATTCTTTTACTACTGATGGCATGTAATGTACATGACACAACACAGGAAACGGAGTTAGTACAACGTACTAATAATTATGTGATCCATGATTTTTTTCAGGTGGATTATATTTTGGGGGACAACCCAAGAGCAACAAGTTATATGGTGGGATATGGAAACAACTATCCACGCCAAGTTCACCACAGAGGTTCCTCAATTGTCTCCATCAAGGTCGATCCTACTTTCGTCAGCTGCCGCGGCGGTTACGCCACTTGGTTCAGCCGGAAATCCAGCGATCCCAATCTTCTTACCGGTGCCATTGTTGGTGGACCTGATGCTTACGACAACTTCGCCGACCAAAGAGACAATTATGAGCAAACCGAGCCTGCTACTTATAACAATGCTCCTCTTCTCGGCATTTTGGCTCGTCTCGACAGCGGTCATAGCGGCTACAACCAGCTCCTTCCAGGTATGTATATATCTAACTTTTAAACGAAATCACTTCCAAACACACCTGTAAATAATGTCAACAATCTTCAGATAAACTGATGACGAAAAGAATTTTTGTTTTGCAGTGGATCTCCCACCTTTGCCTCAGCCCAAACCAGCTCCGCAGGTCAAATTAGCTCCAGTTCCAGGTATAGATACGCAAAGTATATATAATTGTCCTATGGAAAACACCCATATTGCATAAAGATCTAACCAAAGCATTATGAACTGCAGCTAAGTCATCTAGCCCAATTTTCGTCGAGCAAAAGGTAACAAGTTCATGGATTTCGAAGGGAAAGACATACTACAGATATTCCACAATATTGACAAACAAATCCCCTAAAAGCCTCAACTATTTGGAGCTTTCAATTTCCAAGCTATATGGTCCTCTTTGGGGTCTAAACAAGAATGGCAACTCATATGTATTTCCATCATGGCTCAAATCATTACCTGCCGGAAAAAGCCTTGAATTCATCTACATACATTCCGCGTCTCAAGCCAACGTGTTGGTATCAAAATACACTCTGGTTTAAGAACAGAACAAAAGAGGTTTGCTAAAGTTATATTCTGGGGTTGGAATCTAAGAATTGTGCAGCTATACAGAATGCAGTCCAGAGAGAGTCTTTTGGTTTTTAATTTTACATATTTAAATATCGTTACGTGTGATTTATGGGTATGTTCGGAGGTTTATAAGGATGGAAGATAGGAGGGAGAAAGGAGTGAAGAGACAAGTTTAAGCAGTGCTCATCCTCTTTCTCCTCCACTTCATTAGTTACTATGAACATATTTGTGAGAAAAAGAGGGAGATTTGAGAGTCAAGAGGCAAAGAAATTGACTTCTCAAATGGAATTTCAAAAGAGTTTGAATTTTCCCTTAGTAGTTGATACAAGCTTTTTCATGGGTCTTTTTTTGGTGTTGTGATGTTGTAAGCTTTGCAACATTTTGTTATATCCTCCAATTATAAATATAGATTGTGTAACAAAAAGCTTCTCCTCTCTCTATCATTTTGTTTATGCATTTTCCTTTGCAATTTTCCTTTACCTAACATTCCATGGTAGTGTTTCTTTAGATGCTGTTCAACATTGGATATTTAGGAAATTAAATTTGACCAAGTATTAGAGGAGAGTTTGTGTGTGCGACTAAGTATATGGATGCATTTGGAAATTGAAAATCAGTGTTTGGATATATAATTAAGAATAGTTATATGCATTAAATCAACCAATAATTTCTTTCTAATTCTTTTCTTTCTTATTTTTTGAGATCCAAACACAGTCTAAGGAAATTATTAAAGTAGACAAATATCATTCTAATTCATATGATCATGTGTGTTTCTCATTAAAAAAAAATTCTCTCTCATTTCTTTTTTGTTCTCTCGTACTTTCAGAGAACCAAAATCAGAAGGGAAATTATAACGAGTTTGCAATTTTTCAGTTTGAAACTGATTATCCAAGTAAAAGGCATTAACAGAAGTTAGTAAAGCCATAGCACATGATTCAGCCCATTATCCATCAAAGAGAGCCAATTCTGCTTCTACCTAGCTAGCTTTTTTTCAAGAACATTAGATGATGTTCTTTTTTTTTGGACAGTCCAAATTATACCATGTAGTCGTTTGATAGGTCTTATATTAGGATTTCAATCCTCAGATAGTAGTTAAACTGTTATGTTTGTTTGAAATAATCTGTAAATTAGATAATTCATAGTTTAAAGCTATCCTCAATAAACATTTTGAAAAGCCAATTGAATTACCTCTAACAAGTATGGCAATCTAGAACATCAAGATGAACAATACTAAACAGGCAATTAAATTACCTCAAAAGTTATTTTACACATATTTACAGCGATATTATATGTACACCGAACATAGTAATCTTAAATCACTATCAATTATTATACAGATTACCATTCATCTTTTGTCATTAGTTTAACTACCACCTATTCAATTACACTGGTCATTACAGATTTCATATTGATGGAGATCGAGGTGCTGTTTCTAAATATTCACAAGATCCATTATAAGGAATGGCGGTCCAATGACTCAAGTGAGAACAAAGAGGATGAAAGAGGCTTTAGAAGGCATAATCATGGAAGTGCATGACAAAGAGGTTATTCTAGAAGCTTTGCAAAGCGTCACCAAGGATAGACACTTATCTTTATGTGCAAGGCTTGGATTTAGAATAACAAAGATTAAGATCTATGACATGAGGCTCAATTTACATTTTAAGTGTTTTTGTGAGTTTTGGGCTTAAATATGATTTTATTTTATTTTAAGCTGCTTGTTGGGTCTTGGACTTTGGGCTTGTTTGGTTGCCAATACTAAAAGATTCGATAATGTTATTTTAGTACTATCTCATGTTTGGTTTGACAGTCTGTCTAGATTAGTTAATACAGTCAGACTAAATAGTACTCCTATCACTGTATTAGCTAATACGATTGTGATTACTGGGACTGGGCAGGACTAAGAATAAAAAAAATTCTCGCTCTAGATTGAAAAACTTTGAAAGTTCAAGATGATTTTAAAATATTTTAAATTCATCTGTTATTAAAACGGAAAGAACATTTTACTTTTTGAATTTTAATATGAATCCTAGGACTTTTAGGATTTGAATTTTCTTTTGATATGCTCTTTTTTCACATATTTATTTAATAATTGAATGTATCTGTTAGTATTGTGGAATGTATTGTCTACTTGAAAATATGATTTTTTGTGTGATCGTAAATATAAAATAAGATGTAGCTTCAGAGCGATGAATGATGATTTTACAATTCATTAATATCATGTACAAAACAGTGTCCAAGAAGTACAATTTTTTAACCGACACACCACCATACATTAGATTACACTATTTAATCTGATACAATACAGTACAATCTAATATGATAGATTTAGTACAGTACTATTCAGTACTATCCTGACTGTCAAACGAGGCATTATAGTTTAGTTTTATTTTATTATCTATGTTTAAACCGTTATTAGAGTTTTCTACATAAAGTATGATATGATGTTTTATCTTATCAATATCTCTCGGTGTCTTATCACTATCTTTTCAAATCTGTTTATCCTATCAGTATCTTCTCAAATCTAATTTGAGTTCTGTTATCCTTATCTTTAATTTGAATTTGAATTTTCATCGTTTCAGCAACTAATTATCTTAAAAAAGAGAAAAAAAGAAAAAAAGAAGATAAAAAGAAGATTAAAAGAGATTGTTCGAGGTAGAAGGTTGCTTTGATTTTCTTTGCTTCTTTGGCATGTCTTTTGCTTCCTTTTGAAGTTTTCTTATTTTTCTTAGCCCCTCAAAATTCATTTCTTTTCTTTTTGTTCATGTTTGCTTCAACTAGGTTTTTAAAGTTTTGATTTTTGAGATTTGTCACCATCTAACCGATTGCTCCTTAAGATTTGTTGATTTTGTATTCTGTTAAGAACATAAAAGGGACTGGCTTGAGTGGTAAAAGGCAAGAGTGGTGAGATCATCTTTGAGAAAATTCAAAATAGAGTGAAATATGAGTGACACGAGTGATAAGAATATGATTTGAGTATGAAAACATGATGGAGTGTGTGAGGAACAACAATCTTTTGATTTATTAGGTTATCAACATGAGTAACGATGGAGAACCACAAGAGATCGATATGAAAATGTTTATAAGGGCTATTAATAATAATCAATTTAAGTTGCCAAATGTGAGATTGGATGATTTATAATCCCCTGCTGGTTCTAAATCCAATAGAAGACACGTGTTTGAGAAAGAGGAGGAAGAAGATTCTGATGGTGGGAGTTATAGTTTTAGGTGGAGAAAGGGAGTTGGAGAAAATAAGGATATCAATCTGGATAACATTAAAATGACGATCCCTACGTTCTAAGGAAAGAATGATCTGGAGCTGTATTTAGAGTGGGAGAGAAAAGTTGAACATGTGCTTGATTGTCATAATTATTCGGAAGAGAAGAAAGTCAAATTGGAAATCGTGGAGTTTGCTGATTATGCAAGTATTATGTGGGGATGGATGAGTTACTGCACAAAGCCATTAAAGTTGAGAAGCAACTCAAATCAAATGGGTTCTAGTCAGGTTTGTCTTCTAATTCTTCATGGAAGCCGAATTGGAAAGATCATAAAAGCTCCACAAAATCAATAGAAGAAGCCAAGTCAAAGGAGTTGGTTGTTGTTGTTAAAGGTAAAACCGAAATTAATTTTTTTTCTAGATCATGAGATATTAAGTGTTTTAGGTTTCGAGGATTTGGGCATATTTCTTCTCAATGCCCAAACAAAAGAGTAATTTTTATGATGGAAAATGGTGAGATCGAAAGTGATAGTTCAAGTGAGGATGAGATGCCATTATTAGAGGATTGTTCCGATGTTGATATTGAAGAACCAATAAAAGGTGATGTGTTCGTTGCAAGGATAACACTAAACATACAACCTAAGGATCATGGTTATGAGGAGCAACGAGAACAAATTTTCCACACTAGATGCTTAGTCATAGATAATGTATATACTATGATTATTGATAATGAGAGTTGTACTAATGTTGCTAGTACGTTGTTAGTAGATAAGCTGAAATTGAATACCTTGAAGCAACCTAGACCTTACAGTTGCAGTGGCTAAATGAACGTGGAGAAGTAAAGATAACCAAGCAAGTTTTGGTTTCCTTTTCAATTGGAAAATATATGGATGATATTCTTTGTAACGTGGCACCGGTGCATGTTGGTCATATCTTGCTTGGCTGACCATGGCAGTTTGATACGAAAGCTATGCATGATGGATACATAAATCGTTATTGCTTCACATTTAATACCGAATTTTTGTATTAACTCCTCTCACACATTTGCAAGCTTATGAAGATCAGATTAGGATTGCAAATGAGTGCAAAAAGAGAGAGAACCAAATTTGTGGTAAAGAGGGAAATAAAAAAGAGAGAGTGAGAGTGAGACCGAGAGAAAAAAAATAAAGAAAAAAGTGAGGCCAAGAGAAAAGTGGGTAAGAAAGTGCACAAAAGGAGAGAGACAGGAGAGTGGGGACATTTACTAGAAAAAAGTGAGGTTAAGAGTGTTCTGATTGTGAGGCACTAACTACTTGTACTTATGTGCAAGGATGCTTATTTTTCTACTAATGACCTTAACCCCTCTTTGTTAGTATTGTGTTATCTTTATTGCAGGTTCGATGACCTATTTCTCGAGTAGATTCCCTATGGATTACCTCCTTTAAGAGGTATTGAGCATCTTCATAACCAGTGTTACCTTGTCAAATTGACCTGCTTATAGACTAATCCTGAGGAAACCCAAAAGATACAAAGGCAAGTGACTGAGTTGGTGTAAAAGGGTTTCAGGAGGGAGAATCTTAGTCCATGTTTGGTTCTTGTCAACTTAGTCCTAAAGAAAGATAGAACATGGCGTATGTATGCGGATTGCCGAGCCATGAACAAGATAACAGTAAAGTATAGACACCAATCTCTAGGATTAGATGATATGCTTGATGAATTATATGGCTTATGTTTGTTTTCTAAAATTTATTTAAAGAAAGGCTATTATCAAATTCGCATGAAAGAGGGAGATGAATAGAAAATAACATTTAAAACTAAATATGGATTTTATGAGTGGTTAGTAATGTATTTTGGCTTAACTAATGCACCTAGTACATTCATGAGGTTAATGAGTCATGTTTTGCGTGCTTTCTTGGAAAAATTTGTGGTAGTTTACTTTGATGATATTTTAGTTTATAGCAAAAATCTTGAAGAACATGTGAAACGACTGTATGCTGTTTTTAGTGTGTCGAGAGAGCACCAATTATATACTAATCTTAAGAAGTGCTCGTTTTGCATGGAATCTGTTGTGTTTCTAGGATTTGTTGTTAGTTCACAAAGTATTAGTGTTGATGAAGAGAATGTAAGGGTAATAAAGGAATGGCCTACACCTAAGAATGTGAACGAGGTAAGAAGATTTCATGGGCCAACAAGTTTTTATCGAAGGTTTGTTAAAGATTTTAGTTCTATTGTTGCGCCTTTGAATGAACTTGTTAAAAAATGTTATTTTTAAGTGGAATGATGTGCATGATCAGGCATTCGAGAGTTTGAAAGATAAGCTGACTAATGCACCTTTGTTATATTTGCCTAACTTTGATAAAGTTTTTGAGATAGAATGCGATGTATCTAGAATTGGAATATAAGCTGTTTTGATGCAAGATTCCAAACCAATTGCTTATTTTAGTGAGAAGTTAAGTGAGAAAGCCTTGAATTATCTTACTTATGACAATGAGCTTTAAGCTTTGGTGAGAACTCTTCAAACTTGGCAGCATTACTTGTGGTCGAGAAAATTCATAATTCATTTTGATCATGAGAATTTGAAGTTAATGAAATCTCAAGATAAGCTTAACAAAAGACACGCTAAGTGGTTGGAGTTCATAGAAACGTTTCCTTATGTAATAAAATATAAACATAAAAATGAAAATGTTGTGGCTGATGCATTGTCTAGGAGTTGCGCATTACTTACTTATTTGGAAATTAAATTGCTTGGTTTTGAATTGCTTAAGGATTTATATGCTACTGATTCTGATTTCAACCAAGGATGAAATGCATGTGATAACTGCGCGTTTGGTGATTTTTATAGGCATGGAGGATTTCTATTCAAGAAATATTAATTATGTGTGCCTATTTGTTCTGTTCATGAGTTGCTTGTTAGAGAAACTCATGGGTTGGTTTGATTGAGCATTTTGGTGTGCTTAAGACTTTAGATATATTACGTGAGCATTTTTATTGGTCTAATATGAAGCATGATATGCAATCTGTTTGTGATAAGTGCATTACATGTAGGCAAAGAAAATTTAAAGTTAAACTGCATGGATTATATACCCCTTTACTCGTGCCTAACCAACAATTGATTGATATTTATATGGATTTTGTTTTAGGATTACCAATGTCTCAAAGTGGTAAGGATAACATATTTGTTTTTGTTGATAGGTTAAGTAAAATGGCTCATTTCACCTAAAACTAATGATGCAACACATATCACTGACTTGTTCTTTAAAGAAGTTGTTCGATTGCATGGTTTGCCTAATACAATTGTTAGTGATAAAGATGTTAAGTTCTTAAGTCATTTTTGACGCACTTTGTAGAGAAAATTAGAAACTAACTCTTATTTTCTACTATTGCAAATCCTCAAACGGATGGACAAATTAAAGTAGTTAATAGGACACTCACTACTTTTTTTATGCTATGATATAAAAGAACTTAAAACAATGGGAAAAATGTTTGCCACACATTGAGTTTTCATATAACATATATGTTCATTCTACTACTTCATTTTCGCTTTTTGAAATTGTTTATGGCTTGAATCCTTTAACTCCGGTGTATATTTTACATTTGCCTACTAATGAGCATGCTAATATTAATGCTGAGAAAAATACAGATTTTGTGAAAGATTTAAATGCCAAGGATCGGGCTAACATTGAAAGGAAGAATGAGCAATATGCTAAGAAAGCAAAAAATGGGCGTTCACACGTTGTTTTTCAACCTGGAGATTGGGTTTGAGTGCACGTGTAAGGACAGTTTTCCTACACAAAGAACATCAAAATTACAGCCTAGAGGAGATGGACATTTTCAAGTCTTGAAACGAATCAATGATAACGCCTACAAGCTAGATTTACCAAGCAACTATGTAATATTATTGCATCTTTTAGTGTAGCTGATTTATCTTTGTTTGATGTAGGTGATTCGAGGACGAATCCTTTCGAAAAGGGATGGAATGATGTAGATTGAGGTGCTATTTCTAAATATTCACAAGATCCATTACAAGAAATTGGCGGTGCAATGACTCAAACGAGAACAAAGAGGATGAAAGAGGCTTTACAAGGCGTAATCATGGAAGTTCATGACAAAGAGGTTGGTCTAGAAGATTCCAAAGTATCATCAATGATTGTCACTTATATTTATGTGCAAGGCTTGGATCAGGAAGAATGAGATCCATGACATGAGGCCCAATTCGCATGTTAAGTATTTTTATGGGTATTGGGCTTAAATATGGTTTTATTTTAAAGTAATTACACCAAATGGATAAGTTTTGAAAGTCAATTTAAGAAATAGAAGGTTTTTTTTTCAAATTAGAGGTAAATGATAGATTTTTAATATCACGTCATGAACCAGCTATTGACAAATTTGTGGTTAATGATTTTAACCTTCGATTTATAAATTTTATAATCAGATTTGGTGGGATTCTTGTATTTAATTAAATATTCCAGAATTTATTATCTTTCAATTCAAACGTTATTTTTTATTTTTATTTTTAATTAAATGAGATGATAATCAATGATTTGATTCTAGTTTATTTTTTTTAGATAGTTCTTACAAGGAAATATTTTAGATTCAATGATTGATTCTAATCCTGATAAGGTAAATATCAGATTTTTAGTGCTACTTCATGAACCAACTATTGACGAATTTGTAATTGATAACTTTAACCTTCGATTTACAGATTTTATAATCCGATTGGTGGGGTCCTTGCATTTAATTAAATATTCCAGAATTTATTACTTTCAATTCAAACGATATTTTTAATTAAATTAGATGATAATCAATAATTGATTCTAGTTTTTTTTCCAGCTAATTCTGATAAAGAAATATTCAAGTTCAATGATTGATTCTAATTCTGATAAAGTAAATAATAGATTTTTAGTACCACGTCATCAAGTAACAGTTGACGAATTTGTAATTGATGATTTTAAACTTTGATTTACAGATTTCATAATCAGATTTCCTGGGGTCCTTGCATTTAATTAAATATTTCAAAAGTTATTGTCTTTCAACTTAAACGTTATTTTTTATTTTTATGCTTAATTGAAAAAGGTGATTATTAATGATTAATTATAATTTCATTTTTTGCTAATTATGATAAGAAAATATTCTAGTTTCAATGATTGATTTTAATTCTGATAAGATGAATAATAAATTTTTAGTGTCATGTCATCAACCAGCTGTTGACGAATTCTAATAAAGTAAACATTAAATATTTAACATGTTATATATAGATGACTGTCAATTTAGTCTAAAATTATTAACTAATTATGAAACCTGCTATTTATCTAAATCTATTAAAAATATGATATTTTTTAAAGTAACCCCTTAAAGTTGTTTATTATGCAAAATTTTCTTATATTTTATTTTAAGATGTTTTGTTGGGTCTGAGACTTTGGGCTTACTTAGGGTTTAGTTTTATTTTATTTTCTATGTTTAAATCGTTATTAGAGTTTTCTATATAATGACTGAATGTTGTAAAAAAATGTCATTTTTTTCTATAATATTATTATTCAGCGAGGTTTTATTTTGTTTTATTGTGTTCTTGGTAGAATACAAAGTTTGGACTTATCAATGGAGTAATCAATCTTGTGGCGTCTCAAGATTAAGATTTGGCCTAATTACTTAGTTGCCATGAATCAAGAATCACACCCAGTCCAACCTTAAACTTTAAAAAATAAAAGAATTTATCTACCTATTAAACAACACGCTCCCAACTCCAACCTTCTACCAAAAGTTAATATATATCATTTAAACAGATGACCTATTATCAGGTATGAGGGCACACACAATCCAACCCATAATTTATGTATCAATTTGAGGAAGAAAGTTATTTTAAATATGAATCTATAGGTGATGTTTTTTCATAAGCACAATTACTAAATAGTTAACTATGTAATACTTCAGCTATTTTTCCTAGGACACAAATAACAATAGTTTTAAGAAAAGCTCCAGCAATGTCAAACTTACCCTACAACTTTTCCACTACCAACAAAATAAGCTAAACAATCTTAAGCAGAAAAACTAAACATGAATAGACAACATAAAAGATTACAACTACCAACCAAACAAGCTAAAAAAACTTAAACATAGAAGGATCTGAGTACAAAACTTGTTTGGTTAGTAGTTGTTTGGTTGATTTTGAGTACAATCCAGCCCATCGCTTAAATAACGATAAAGATAGAAAAAAAATCTTAGATATAACTTATATGATGATTATGCAGAGAAAAATTCCTTGTACAGAACAAAGAACAAAAAGAACAAAAGTAAAAGGGAGAGAGGAAAGCAAAGCGCGAATACCTTGTAGATAGAGAGAGACCATGACAGAGAGAGAGCACGACTAAGAGCGGTAGATAGAGAGAGAGAGCATGATTGAGAGAGCACCGACGAGAGAGAATAGACAGAGAGAGAGGGCACGATTGAGAGAGAGCGTCGACTAGAAAGAGCAGAGAGAGACTAATATTTGGGTTGGAAATCGCGTGCCCTAGACTTAGTTTGGTGAAGCTCAAAGGAAGAATGAGGTTTCGAAGTAAGGAGAAACCTTTTGAAGGAAGCTTGGGTAAAAATGAGATTTGCCAAAAATTTGGTAAAGCTTCTCAACGAAGCTTGGGGTGAAAATATAATTTTAAAAAAATTGATGAATCTTCTCAACAGAAGATTGGGGTTAAAATCATATTTTCTTAAACTTTGGTGAAGCTTCTCAAGGAAGATTGGGCTAAAAATGAAATTTAATAAAATATTTTGGTGAAGCAACCAGCAACCTGTACCTCTGATTACAAAATGATTTAATCCCTAAACTAATCTAAAGGCTGGGATCAACCTAGTCAGATCCTACGGCCAGGATTAATCTTAGTATTAATGCCGAGAATAATTTCCTGACATTGGAGAGGGACTCGTATTCCAATAGAAGACGTGGACGGGGAGATCAGAATGATCGGACCGTGGCTGGATTAGTATTTCGGTGGGAGATATGACTTGGGAAAGTTTTATCATGCCCTGAATTATTTCACAGCATGGATGCTGGGCTGTTGTGGCATTTAGATTGCATTTGAAGTAATCTAGACCACACAAAGCCTAACATGTAGTAGATTTTAATTTTGTTTGTTTTGTTTTCACCAAATACGTAGGAGAGTTAATCAAATACATATTAGGGTTCACCAAGTACGTAGTGTGGTTTAACAAATACGTACAAAATAATAATTCTTGAAGGGGTTCACCAAATACGTACTAGAGTTCACCAATTACGTACTGAGGTTCACCAATTACGTATTGGGGTTCACCAAATACGTACAAAAGAAAAATTCGTGGAGAGGTTCACCAATTACGTAGTGGAGTTCACCAAATACATACAAAAGAATAATTCTTGGAGGGGTTCACCAATTACTTAGTGGGGTTCACCAAATACATACAAATTAATAATTCTTGGAGTGGTTCACTAACTACGTACTGGGGTTCACCAAATACATATAAAAGAATAATTTTTGGAGGGGTTCACCAATTACGTAGTGGGGTTCACCAAATACGTACAAAATAATAATTTTTGGAGGGGTTTGCCAATTACGTAGTGGGGTTCACCAGTTATATAGTGGGGTTCACCAAATAAGTACAAAAGATAATTTTTGGAGGGGTTCACCAATTACGTACTAGTGTTCACCAATTACGTACAAATTAATAATTTTTGGAGTGGTTCACAAAATACGTATTGGGGTTCACCAATTACGTACTGGGGTTCACTAATTACGTACTGGGGTTCATAAATTACTTACTGAGGTTCACCAATTACATACTAGGGTTCAACAATCTATCCCGGCACTTTCTCTAATCAATACTGACGGTTCTGGACCCGTCTGGCAGTTTTGGGCCTAATACCGACGGTTTTGGTGCCCATTACCGGCGGTTTTGGGCCGAATACCGGCGGTTTTGGGGGTTCTTGGCATTTCCCCACTTTTCTGGTTGTTTTGTTGTTTTTTGGGCGATTTTGCATCAATACAATGACTTTTAAGACCTTTTTATGATGGTTAATAATGTATTCTTGATTATGTTCTTTTCATTTTACAACATGTATCAAGTAAAATAATCTTTCCCCACTATATTTTAGAAGAATACCTCGAAAAATGATTAATTTTATACGTGAAATATTTTGGTGAACCTTTCATTGAATGATTGATTTTGTACGTGAAATATTTTGGTGAATCCCTCAAAGAATGATTGATTTTGCACGTGAAATAACCCCTCGAAGAATTATTGATTTTGTACGTGAAATATTTTGGTGAACCCCTCCAAGAATGATTGATTTTGTACTTGAAGTATTTTGGTGAACCCTTCCAAGAATGATTGATTTTGTACGTTAAATATGTATAAAATAATAATTCTTGGAGGGGTTCACCAAATATGTACAACCTAATCGCTATACCTAATAGGCGAATCGCCTATTTTTAGCCTCTAAATGCCATCCTGAAGGTGCTAATAGTATCATCAAAGCCAAGCACTTATTTTATGCCTCAAATCGCCTATTTCATTCCTAAACACCATGTATAAATAGGCGATCGATAGTCTCCATCCCAATCGTTAGTTTTTGGGGCCTAATCGTTATTTATATGGCTCTAATCGCCATTCTTCACAATTAAACATAAAATGGATATTTTGTAATTATTTACCGTACACTGAAAAAATCATCAATAAAAATAGAAAAAACTTATTATTTCAATGCAAACATTCATGAGACTGACTTATTATGTGAAATTAGATTGGATTAATTAAGGATTTCCGATACAATTGAACACTTATTCATAAACTCGTTAAAAGTTGTCATTGATAATGTTGTTGTGCTTTTGTTACAAGTATTGTGCGAGATGAGTTTTTACCATATATAATTATAGTTTATGATGTTATGATGGTTGGTAAATCCTATTTATCGGTTTGACGAATAGGTATAATTTTCAAGGTTAGATTATATCTATAAATCGAACATATCCGCTAAAAGTTTGAAATTGAATATTGAAATTTAAAATTTTAACCTATTATTTTATAAATTATAATCCCATAAAATTTGAAAAATAACCTTTTTACGTTTTAATTTATAAGCATATAAAAAACCCTAAAAATGAAAAGAGATGTGAATTATGAAAAAGCCCAAAATTAAAACCAAAACAGCTTTCAGGCCTCCGAAAGTACTTAAAATAGTGTTTTTTGGACCCAAAACTGGGCTGCGATGGGTATACCCAGTCGCACATATAGATCTCTGAATAAGTTTCGATTTGACATCCTGCCGATCACGTGGTTCTACCCGAGTCAAAAGTTACACCTTCCAGAAATTGACCTGCGTGTATCATAATCCTTTAGGGAGTATTGGGATCAAACGCCTCGCCGGCCATGACTGGTGTTTGGGGCCTGCTGGTGGCGTTTGAGACCTAAACACCAGACACACATGCATTTGGCCCCTGTCATTGGGACACGAGCAGAATGCCTGTTACCATGGCGTTTGGGGCTCAAACGTGTCCAGCAGGCCCCAAACGCCAGTCATGGTAGGCAAATCGGCATGTCGTGATGACATTTAGGTCCCCATTGTGACGTTTGACTCTTAACAATTTTCATACACACTTAGCTATATTTACACTTGGACATTTTCACACACTTAACAATTTTCTTACACTTAATCATTTTCAAAGCTTAGTCATTTTCACAAATTTACTTATTATCACACACTTAACCATTTTCACATACTTAGTCATTTTCAAACACAGCCATTTTCACAAACTTTCTTATTTTCAAATTTAACCATTTTCACACACTTGGTTATTTCTTACACATTTAACCATTTCCATACTCTTAACCATTTTCATACATTTTTGCATACTTTATCATAGTAGATAAATTATATATTCACACACTTGGTCATTTTCACACATTTTCATATACTTGTCATTTTCATGTACTTTTGCTACACTTGATCATTTTTACACACTAAGTCATTTTTACACGCTTAACCATATTTTCATGCACTAAGACATTTTTCAAATACATTTAACCATTTTTACAAATTTCACATACACTTCATAATTTTCATTCACTCAGTAATATTCTCACCCTTTGTTATTTTTATGTACTTGTTTTGTCACTTACCCATATTTTCATGCACTTAGGAATTTTCTGTACATTGCCATTTCCATGTACGTATTCTGATGGAACTCAACTATTTTCATGTATTTAATCATTTTCACAAGGTAATCCTTTTCACAGAAGTGTTTTGATACAACTCTTATCACACGCTTGGTCATTTTCATACCTTTAACCATTTTCACACAGTTAGTCATTTCACACACTTGTCAATTTCCATACACCTATTTTCACATGTACTTGGTCATTCTTATTCCATTTCTTCAAGCTCTCTTCAAAGACTTCACATACTTAATCATGTTCACACTCTTAGCCAGTTTTATATACTTGATCATTTTCACATACTAATCTCATTGTAAATCTTTACGAAATTATAACTCGTTGTAAAATAAAAAAATTTAGTTCAGATTTTCCTTTAAAAAAGTAAATCATTCATTGGTATCACTACATATACATATTCTTTTTTTTGGTTACAAATCCCTTCTATTTTAAACTCTATAACTTCTAACTTACTTTCTGGTTATAACAAAAATACAATGACAAAGAAATTTTTAATAATTACTTCAGCTGCATAATTTCATTTCAAGTTTGTTATGTACTCTACTCTTTATAGAGGTTCTTCCATTTCTTCAATTCACTATCATTTTAAAAAAATGGTGATGGTTTTAGGAATATGCATATCTCCAAATGTTGGTCATTAGTTACAAAATGATCCAAATCAAATATGTCTCCAAAGGTTGGCCATTCGGTTTGGCCTCTTCATTAGAAACATTCATTTTAACAATATTCTACGCAGACTCATAATAGTTGATATCACAATCTCATTTTATTTTTTATTGTTCCTAAGTTTATAGGCATGCCAATTACCTAAACCAATTTAAATGGGGGCATACGAAGTAGAAAAGCTTTAATGAGAGAATGAAATGTATCCTACAAAATGAAAGCCACTAAAGCCAATTTTGAAGTTTGAGCAAATACATATGCCTCTTACATAAAAATGATGAAAAATTACAATGTTGGACCAACAATTAAGCGCCTCAAATCTATAAAAAAAATAATCAAAGATTTTTGACACTCATTGAAGATGCTAATAAAGAGTTACTGTACTATCCATGCTAATAAAGAGTTACTAGGAATGTTCAAAGCAATTTTTTTCCAGTCTGGCAACAAAAGAAAATCAACTTAAAGAAAGAAAAGGTGGGAGAGCTAATATCAAAACAAATAAATAAAAACTAGACAATATATAGAACCGAAGCCGCTTTGAACCAAGAAATTACTATAGAGCAATATTCAAATGAACAAAGAATAGATCCTTATTGAACCTGTAAGAACCTTTTGCATTGAATCAAGCTTCACTACATCATCTGTATGACGAATGGCTATGACTCGGCAAAGGTACCCTTTCAATGGACCTACATGGATTCTCAGGGTCTGACCAATGGAGGACATTCCATCTTTATCCCCTCAGTTGACTAGATCAAAAGTTATAGATTAGTAGGAATAGAGAAACATGGATAATCTACAACTCACAACATATAAGAAAGACCATATCTATACATACACTCGGGTTTATTTTCTCTCATTTTTCATGGCTATTTAGGTGACAAGGGTGACTTGGGAGATGATGGGAAATCTTTAAAAAGTGGGGGTAGAGAAAGACTTACAACCTTATCATTAGAAGTATCATAAGAAACCTTAATTTTCTCACACACATGAGATTCGTAGAAGAAATAGCCACCATTTTGCTCCTCATTTTCATCATATTTAAAAATGGTGTGCCTATAAATATATTTCACAATCCCTTGTAAATGGCTTCTCTGTACCCTAAACAGAGTAGAAAATTATAGATGACTTCTCTGTTATAGCAGGCAGAACACATCTTTTAGGGAAAACATAAATATGAAATAGAGTGAGAGTTCAACATCTACTTCAGCCAGCCAAAACATCAAGATACCACGTCTATACAAAAATGAAACGGAAGATGCAAAATATTCAATATTCGGATCACATCAAGGATACTCAATAGGTCCAGCTAACAAAACTTCAAGATACCATGTCTATGCAAAAATGAAATGTAAGACGACATTCACATCACATCAAGGATTCAATGGTTCAAGTAGATTACTTAATACACGAATCTTTCCCTAAAAACATAATAATTTCCCTATTTCAATAAAAAATTTCCCAACCTACATCACACAACATCTTAATTCACATCAGTCCTGTAATATATAATCTTATTATATAACGTATATCCACTAAGATGTATATCCACATCAATGATCCGGGTCTAGGTCACTCATTCATAATGCTTAGTGAACCGTACTAGCAACCATTCATTAAAGATTCCATATTTTAATATGTTGCTGACAATTTTATTCATTATCAATGATCTTAATCCTCTCGTACTAATACATGATCATAGTCTCATTAATGAATATAATTTTTTTTAGATACTTATATAAATTATTCAACAATAATATAATAGAACAATTAGAAGAAAAATGTAATTCTCTTTAAATTTCATATCAAAATATCAATACACATATGCTTTGAGGGCATAACCTCCAACAAATTAGTCATTTCTTTCCAAATGTTTCAATTATACTATTTTACTATTATAGATATGCTTGTGGGATAAAGATAGGCCAGTTTATTATCTCTTCTTTTATGCATTTTTAGATTCTTGGGAAGTTCTATTGTGGGTGTTGCTTACTGAACATTTTTTTATCTGTGAGTGCCCCTCTTCTATACATTTTTTATACATTTTCTATATCGTCACAAATTATAATAGATTTTCATTTTGGGAGTGAAATCCATGAAGAGATCTGTCTGAATGAGTTATTTTAGTTGTTTAGATTAGTTAAGTAAGCCCTTGTGCTTGCTTGAAATCATAACTATTTCATTTTATTTATATTGGTTAAGTAAGCCACCCAAATTTTGTTTAGTTTGTTTTAAAAAGATACATAGGTCATTTAGTTCGGTAGCCACAACTTCACTGAAAGGCCAATTTATATCCTTTTGCTAACCCTTTGGAATAATATAATTGCAAAGTGTTGCTTCCTTTCATACCAGGAGATTTTTAACGGCATGAGTGCCAGCTTTTGTTTCTAGCTGTAGATCTGGTAAAAAAAATCTCAGCCGTGGAAAAGCTTTATCTGTTACCCCAGTTACAGGTCTTCATCTTTTTTCAAAAGCTTCGAATGGAACCTTCCTTCTTCTTTTTCGTCGAAAGCTTCAGTTTGAAGCTTAACTTGAAGATGTCTGAGAGAGTGAGAGAGAGACAGAGAGAACGACTGAGAGAATGAGTGAAATCCTTTGAGAGAGCGAATAAGAGAGTCGAACAAATCCTCTCTCCCATGTATTTCAAAGTCTGTTTCTTCATGTTTTTCGCAGACCTGGATGAAGTGTGTTTCTCCCTTCGCAACCAGAAGCTAGGGCACGAGAAAGGTATGCTCCTCTTCTTTCAATTATAAATGTGTCTCCTTATTTTTTACAGGTGAAACCTCTTGATTATTGGTCATCAATAGAGAAGCCTTGTCGGCATTGAGAAAGTTGATAGTCATTTACTTATGGAATGTGAACTCGTATATGAATTGTTGTCTCAATATCATTAGCCTGAATTGGATTTACTTAATCAAATGGAACTTGCTATGTTGCAAACTAGTTTCTCATTTTTTGACTTTTTCATGTTTCTATATGGAATATTGGAGTTGGAAGGAGATATTACTTGAGGTTGTTTTCTTTCATGGAAACTATGTCATTTCATATGTATGTTTCATATTAGATTAATACCATTGTACATTTTATCATTCAAGTAATCAAATAAAAGAGAAAGTCCTACTTTAGATAGAACTACATGATCGTCATTTTTTATATCATTATAGAGATTTGGACATTTATTGATTTTTTAACTAGCTTACCTACGTGGTGGACATTTACTAATATAATTCTTTTAACATGATAAATTGTGAAAAAACTTGGAGAAGAGCACGTTGCAACTAGATCAACTAAGTTTTTTGCATTCTTTAAATTCTACACATCATGTTTGTCATCTATCAAGATTATTGATATATGTCACTTCCAATTAATTCGTTATTTCAAATAGTCATTGCGTAAAACTGATTAATAACATAATAAGGGTAAATGTATACAAGAACATAACATTGGTATGTCATTTTAGCATTCTTACTAGATGATGTTCAATCCATTATAAATAGAGAATGTATGTGAAAATGCCTAAATATATTTGAAAATGCAGAAGTGCATGAAAATATGAATAAGTGATAAAATGAGTACATAAAAATGGTAAAGGGTTAGAAAATTATTAAGTGAATGAAAATTGTCAAAGTGTGTGGCTAAGGGTAAAAATGGATAAGTGTAGAACTAAAACCGCCGGTATAGAACCAAAAACCGCCGCTAAAGAAACTTCTGTGAATAGGGTACCTTGTGAAAATGATTAAGTACATGAAAATATTTGAGTTCCATCAAAACACGTACATGAAATGGCAAAGTAGAGAAAATTTCTAAGTGCATGAAAATATGCTATGTGCATGTGAAAAAAAAAAGACCAAGTGTATGAAAATGGCAAAGGGTATGAAAATGACCAAATGTCTAAAAATAAATACTAAACCCACCACATTAGGGCCAAACACCACAATGGGACCTAACTCCATCACTACATCGCAAGTCGACATTCAAGACTAGCTAAGAGTATGAAAATGACCAAGTGTGTGAAAATGACTAAGGGGTGTGAAAATGACTAAGTATATAAAAATATTTAAGTGTATCAAAACCCTTGTGTGTAAAAGGCTACCTTGTGAAAATTATTATGCCTTTCCTTACGCATTTAGTCAACCCTACTACATAGGAAAACAACTACATGAAAATGACAAGTATATGAAAATGTGTGAAAATGACATGTGAATATATAATTTATCGACTATGATAAAGTATGCGAAAATATCTAAGTGTAAGAAATGACCAAACGTGTGAAAATGATTAAGTGTGTGAAAATGACTAAGTGAAGGAAAATGTTTAAGTGTGTGAATTGGCTAAGTTGTAAAAATTACAAAGTGTGTGAAAATGACACTTAGCAATTGGAGCCATTAAACTAATATTTGACAATAAAGAAATGACCAAGTGTGTTAAATGATTAAGTTACAAAAATGGCTAAATTATGAAAATAACTAAGCACATGAAAATGACCAAGTATGTTAAAATAGTTAAGGGCATGAAAATGGTTAAATGTGCAAAAAATAACCAAGTGTGTGAAAATGGTTAAATGTAAGAAAATTGTTAAGTGTGTGAAAATGTCCAAGTGTGTGAATATAACTAAGTGTGTATGAAAATTGTTAAGAGTCAAACTCCATAAGGGGGACCTAAACTCCATCACTACATGATGAGTCGCCATTCAGGACTAGCGTTCGGGCCCCAAACGCCATGGTAAATGGCATTTGGCTCGTGTCCCAATCACACGGGCCAAACGCCTGTGTGCCTGGCGTTTGGGGCCCAAACACCACCAGCATGCCCCAAACATCAGTCATGCCTGGAAAATCACCTATCATGAGTGGCGTTGGGGGCCTACTGGTCACCCCAAATGCCAGGCACACAGGCATTTGGCCCGTGTCACTAGGCCATAAACCAAACGCCTGTTATCATGGCGCTTGGGGCTCAAACGTGTCCAGCAGGCCCTAAACGCCAGTCATGGTAGAAGAATCACCTAAAATGACTGACGTTTGGGACTAGCTAGTGGAATTTGAGACCCAAACGCTAGACACATAGGCGTTTGGTCCCAATACTCCCTATTGGATTGTGACACACGCATTTCAACTTCTGAAAGGCGTAACTTTTGACTCGTATAGAACTACGTGGGCCATAAGATATCAAATTGAAGCTTATTCAGAGATATACATGTGTAACTAAGTTTTCTCCTTGCATCCCAATTTTGGGTCCAAAAAACACTGTTTTAAGTACTTTCGGAGGCCTGAAAGTTATTTCGGTCTTAATTTTGGGCTTTTCATAATTCCCATCTCTTTTAATTTTTAGGGTTTTTTATATGCTTATAAATTAAAATGTAAATAGGTTGTTTTCCAAATTTTATGGGGTTATCATTTATAAAATAAAATGTTAAAATTTTAAATTTCAATATTCGACTTCAAACTTTTAGCGGATATGTTCGATTTATTGATATATAGGATTTACCTTGAGGGTTATACATGTTCGTCAAACCGATAAATATGATTTACCAACCGTCATAACATAACGACCTATAATTATATATGGTGAAAACCCGCCTCACTCGATACTTATCACAAAAGCACAACAACATTATCAATGATAACTTTTAATGAGTTTATGAATAATTGTTCAATTGTATCGAGAATATTTGATTAATCCAATCTAATTTCACATAATAAGTGAGTATCATGAATGTTTACATTGAAATAATGAGTTTTTTTCTATTTTTATCGATGATTTTCCCGGTGTATGATAAATAATTAAAAAAATATCAATTTTATGGTTGATTGTCAGGAATGGCGATTAGAGCCATATAAATGGTGATTAGGCCCAAAATAATGGCGATTGGGAAGGAGACTTGCGATCGTCTATTTATACACGGCGTTCAGGAATGAAACAAGCGATTGAAGGCATGAAACTAGTGCTTGACGTTGACGATGCGATTAGCACATTCAGGATGACATTCAGGGGCTAAAAATAGGTGAATCGCCTATTAGGTATGGTGATTAGGTTGTATGTATTTGGTGAACCCATCCAAGAATTATTATCTTGGAGGGGTTTACCAAAATATTTCAGGTACAAAATTAATCATTCTTGGAAGGGTTTACCAAAATATTTCACGTACAAAATCAGTCATTCTTCAAGGGGTTCACCAAAAAAATTCACGTGCAAAGTCAATCATTCTTCGAGGGGTTCACCAAAATATTTCATGTAGAAACTCAATCATTCTTTGGGGGTTCACCAAATATTTCACGAACAAAATCAATCAATCTTCGAGGGGTTCACCAAAATATCACGTACAAAATTAATCATTCTTGGAGGGGTTCCCCAAAATATTTCATGTAAAAATAAATCGTTCTTTGAGGGGTTCACCAAAATATTTCACGTACAAAATCAATGATTCTTCGAGGGGTTCACTAAGATATTTTAGATACAAAATCAATCATTCTTGGAGGGGTTCACCAAAATATTTTATGTACAAATCAATCATTCTTCGAGGGGTTCACCAAAATATTTCATGTACAAAATCAATCATTCTTTGAGGGGTTCACCAAAATATTTCACGTACAAAATCAATCATTCTTGGAGGGGTTCACCAAACTATTTTACGTACAAAATCAATCATTCTTCAAGGGGTTCACCAAAATATTTCACGTATAAAATTAATCATTCTTCGAGGATCTCACAAAAATATTTCACGTACAAAATCAATCATTCTTCGAGGGGTTCACCAAAATATTTCATGTATAAAATCAATCATTCTTCTAGGGGTTCTTCTAAAATGTAGTGGGAAAGATTGCTTTACTTGATACTTGTTGTAAAATGACAACAACATAATCAAGAATACATTCTTAAGCGTTTATGAATAAGTTTGTTTGTGGTTCATCAAGTATATCCTGATCAATTTTTAAAAATCAAATTTGTTGAAAGACCATCATAAAAAGGTCCTAAAAACCATATTATTGATGCAAAATCATCGAAAAAACAACAAAACTGCCAGAAAATGGAAAAAATGCCAGGAACCGCCGGTATTGGGCACCAAAACTGCCGGTATTGGCTCAAAACTGCTGGTATTGGTTAGAGAAACCACCGAGATAGATTGGTGAACCCTAGTACGTAATTGGTGAACCTCTCCAAGAATTATTAATTTGTACGTATTTGGTGACCCCATTACGTAATTGATGAACCCCTCCAAGAATTATTTTTTTGTACGTATTTGGTGACCCACAACGTAATTGGTGAACCCCTCAAAAAATTATTCTTTTGTACATATTTGGTGAACCCCACTATGTAATTAGTGAACCCCTCCAAGAATTATTCTTTTGTACATATTTAGTGAACTCCACTACGTAATTAGTGAACACCACTACGTCATTGGTGAACCCCACTACGTAATTGGTGAACCCCTCCAAGAATTATTTTTTGTACGTATTTGGTGAACCCCACTACATAATTGGTGAACCCTTACAAGAATTATTCTTTTGTACGTATTTTGTGAACCCCACTACGTAATTGGTAGATCCCACTACGTAATTGGTGAACCCCTCCAAGAATTATTCTTTTGTACGTATTTGGTGAACCCCACTACGTAATTGACGAACCCCTCCAAAAATTATTCTTTTGTACGTATTTGGTGAACCCCACTACGTAATTGGTGAACCCCTCCAAGAATTATTGTTTTTGTACGTATTTGTTGTACCCCACTACGTAGTTGGTGAACCCCACTTGGTGAACCTCTCTAAGAATTATTCTTTTCTACATATTTGGTGAACCCCACTGCGTAATTGGTGAACCCCACTATGTAATTGGTGAACTCATTCAAGAATTATTCTTTTGTATGTATTTGGTGAACCTCAATACGTAATTGGTGAAACCCAGTATGTAATTGGTGAACTCCAGTATTTATTTGGTGAACCCCTCTAAGAATTATTTTTTGGTACGTATTTAGTGAACCCCAAAAAACTCAACAATAATAATTAAAACCTGCTACTCGCTGGGATCTGTGTGGCCCAGATTACTCCAAATGCAATCTAAGGGCCACAATAGCCTAGCATCCATGCCGTGAATTTTTTCACGGCATGATAAAACTTTCCACTCATGAAAGGTTGCTGTCATAAAACAACAATCCAAATCATCCTCTCACTTATCCATATTATCTAACAACTCACTCTCTCATAATTTGTTAAAGAATAGTAGATGCCTTAACAAATCTGCCACGTGAAGCTTGCTCAATAGTCATGGGGAGAATATTATTATTAGGCAATGATTGTAACCATATAGATTTTAGATTATTCATTCTCATTATTTTATAATTCTTTCCCTATGTATAAATATCATTGTAGATTGCATTTTCCAAGTTAGTAAAAATCATATTAGTGAGCAAACCATCTTCTTCATCTTCTTCTTTCTTACTCTGTTACTCCATATTTTTCTCACTTGGTATCAGAGTTAGTCTCCATGGACAATATTTCAGGAACGAATGAAAATGTGGCTGCTGATAGTTGGAAATGCGGCGCGCGCAGTGGAGGCGGTTTGGTATTAAAAATTTTTATCGATCAGAAAACAATTGCGATGCCACAAGTTAAAGAAATATTTTTTAATAATTTTTTTTCTCGTTGGATCCATTATATATCTATATATTAAATTATAGACATACAAGGAAAGGAATTATACTTCTTGTAGTTTATCAAGCGTCCTCGCTAACACCGAACTTGAGATTCCACGAATAACGAACTTGAGATTCCACGAGCAACGAGCTGTGAGATCCACACCAAGATCTTCGGAACCAATCGTCGAACACACTAGGATGAGTATAGGTACGTAGAATAAATCAAGAACACTTTTGTATCACTAGATGTACTCAACACATGAGATCTAGAGATTTAGAGAAGGACTTTCTGAGACAGAGCTCTGAGAGAGAATTGAAGAATTCGCAGAGCCTTGGATTAACAATTAATCACACAGATTGTGTCAATTAGGCCAATAGGATAATATCTATATGTATTCTAGGTTAGGCTCATTAGGTTTTGGTTTATATAAAGTAATAAATTATTTACAAATGTCTCACTGTAGTGAGACCCACTGTAATCTGCGCCACACTGCAGTGCCAGCCGTGAACTACTATAGTGCCGTGAGGCACTACAGAGTCCCACGTAGCACTGTAATGCCGTGTGGTAATACACTGTGTTACGTACCACTATAGTGTCATGTGGCACTATAGAGTGCATGTCAATCCCTCATTCAAAAAATACTGATTGACATGTGGTAATTCAACATGTTGCGTGACAATTTTTTTAAATTTATTATTTTTTTAATCAGATAAATATTTAAACATCTTAATTGAAAAAATTATATGATCACACCTCTCAACTAACTTATCTGTTAGTTCAAAATAAACAGACTAGTTAATTCAAATTTAAATTATCATCTCATAATAATTTAATATTATTCAATTTCATAAATTATATATACTATCTCACTTATCAATTAATACAAAACTAATCTATATAATTATTTAGTTCCAATTTCCAAAAATTACAATAAATAATTTAACTAATTAATTTTTATTCATTAATTTAATATAATTATCTCATAATCATATATTTACCCCAGAAATTTAATTCTGTTTGCAGGCTAGTTCTTTTCTTATATCCTAAAACATTCACACCCTAAACTGTGTAGTACGGAGGTGGCTCGGAGACCATGGACCCATAATTCTAAGCTCTAATAAATTAGATTATTAATTAAAATCTTTAATTAAATAATCTTATTTATTAATTTTATTATTACTCCACTATAAATATGGAATTACACTCTTAGTAATTATAAAATATATTTACAGAATAATTTCATGTAGTCCATTGATATAATCACTTCATGTATTTTTGTCCTCCAATTATTGATTCGTAAATTCGAGTTAGTCAAAATTATCATTTTACCCTTCTAATTACTTCTTGATCCTTAAGTACCGCTAATTCACTAGTGAGACCCACTGTAATCTGCGCCACACTGCAGTGCCAGCCGTGAACTACTATAGTGCCGTGAGGCACTACAGAGTCCCACGTAGCACTGTAATGCCGTGTGGTAATACACTGTGTTACGTACCACTATAGTGTCATGTGGCACTATAGAGTGCATGTCAATCCCTCACTCAAAAAATACTGATTGACATGTGGTAATTCAACATGTTGCGTGACAATTTTTTTAAATTTATTATTTTTTTAATCAGATAAATATTTAAACATCTTAATTGAAAAAATTATATGATCACACCTCTCAACTAACTTATCTGTTAGTTCAAAATAAACAGACTAGTTAATTCAAATTTAAATTATCATCTCATAATAATTTAATATTATTCAATTTCATAAATTATATATACTATCTCACTTATCAATTAATACAAAACTAATCTATATAATTATTTAGTTCCAATTTCCAAAAATTACAATAAATAATTTAACTAATTAATTTTTATTCATTAATTTAATATAATTATCTCATAATCATATATTTACCCCAGAAATTTAATTCTGTTTGCAGGCTAGTTCTTTTCTTATATCCTAAAACATTCACACCCTAAACTGTGTAGTACGGAGGTGGCTCGGAGACCATGGACCCATAATTCTAAGCTCTAATAAATTAGATTATTAATTAAAATCTTTAATTAAATAATCTTATTTATTAATTTTATTATTACTCCACTATAAATATGGAATTACACTCTTAGTAATTATAAAATATATTTACAGAATAATTTCATGTAGTCCATTGATATAATCAGTTCATGTATTTTTGTCCTCCAATTATTGATTCGTAAATTCGAGTTAGTCAAAATTATCATTTTACCCTTCTAATTACTTCTTGATCCTTAAGTACCGCTAATTCACTAGTGAATGGTCAATTTATAATTGTATTATAAATTTGAGCTCAATAACTATTCAGTTTTAGAATTAACAATTAAGGGAACTGATATATGATCCGTTAGGAAAGCTTAGATTCTAAATCTTGTAAGATTATGTTTCCAACCATCCATATCACTGAATCTCTAAAACAAAAGTCACTAGTCTATTTTACAAACAAACCTTAACGTGTAAATCAAAAAATCTAGAAAACATGTATATGAGTTCATGACTACTCATGATTTAGACTGATCTGCATATGATCATCAGATTGATGTGTATTAAATCTTTATGTTAAACGATAAGTTAATAAAGATATTAATCAACATCGGTTATAAGATCTAGATCATTTGCATTCAAGATGCTTAGCGGATCGTACTAGCAACCATTCATTAAAGATTTCATACTTTAATATGTTTTGGATTATTTTATTTATTATCTATGATCTTAATCCTCTCGTACTAATACAAGATCATATTCTCATTAACGATTATGAAATTTTCAAATATTTATACAAATTATTCAATAATAATTCCAAAGGATAATTATAAGAAAATGTAATTTTATTAACTTCAAATTAAAAATGTCTTTACACATGCTTTTAGGGCACTATGTACAACAATCTCTCACTTTCCCTAAAGTAAATGTGACATATCTCTCAACCCTATATTTCGCACATGACCCTTAAAAGATTTGACAGGAAGTGTCTTGGTAAAAGGATCAACCAAGTTCTGACCTGACGCTATCTTCATAACTGTCACATCTACTTGGTGCACGATCTCTCTTACAAGATGATATTTCATCTCAATGTGCTTGCCCCTCTTATGACTCCTCGGTTCCTTGGAATTAGCTACCGCCCCACTATTGTCACAGTCATGATCAGTGGCTTATCTATAATTGAAACTACTTCCAGATCAGTATAGAACTTTCTAAGTCATACCACTTCTTTCACAGCTTCATAAGTCGAAAAGTATTCGACTTCTATAGTGAAATATGCAATACTGGATTGTGTAATACTTTTCCAAACTACAGCTCCTCCACCTAGGGTGAATACTGATCCAGACATTAACTTTTGACTGTCCCTATCTGATTGAAAATCAGAATTAGTATATCTAGTGGGGTTAAGGTCTCTACCTGAATAAACAAGCATATAATTTCTCATTCTCCAAAGATACTTGAGAATGTTCTTTGCTGTAATCCAATGTTCTAAACCAAGATTTGATTGATAGCTAGAGACAATTCCTACCGCATAACAGATGTCCGATCTCGTACACAATAAGGCATACATGAGACTGCAACAGTTGAAGCATAAGGGACATTTCTCATATCCTCTTCCTCATTAGGTGTCTTAGGACATTGCTCATTGAAAATGACAATTTCATGTCTGGTCGGTAATTGACCTTTCTTGAAATTTTTCATAGAAAATCTTTCTAGCACCTTATCAATATAAGTTGCCTAAGAAAGTGCCAATGGCTTGTTCTTCCTATCCTTTAGGATTTGGATGCCTAGAACATAGCTCGCCTCTCCCAAATCTTTTATTTATAATTTTTCAACTAGCCACTTCTTTATCTTGGACAAATTTTCTACATGATTCCCAATGCGTAGAATATCATCTACATAAAGAACTAAGAAAACCACTTTTTTTATCTTTGATGTATTTATAAACACAAACTAGAAAACCACTTCTGTACATAGGCCAATAGGATAATATCTATATATAACTAAGAAAACCACTTTAAACTTTCTAAGTTTCAGACTTTATATGCATTAGGTAAGTACAACCGTATCTTGAGAAATCTTCAATAAAAGTGACGAAGTACTCATACCCATATCTAGATTGTACATTGATTGGTTCACTGACATCACTTTGTACTAGCTCAAGTGGTTCTTTGGCTCTTTGGCCCTATCCAGAGAAATGTCTCTTGGTCATTTTACACTCTAAAAAAGATTCAAAAACTAGAAGAGTCTCAACTTTTAATTCTCTCAAAACACCATGCTTTGCTGATCGGTTTATTCTATCTAGATTAATATGTCTCAACCTAAGATTCTATAGATACATATCATCTTCTTGAGAAACCCTTTGTCGTTTGTTACTTTAAATAATTTTGAATTATTTAATGTTCGTTCAGTTGGTTTAAGCATATACACTCTGTTTGAAACTCTTACATGACAAATATTGAATCCATTCCTAGAAATCATAAACATATTATTATCAAAATAAATATCAAAACTTTGTTCATAATTATCCACTCAAAGCTTTGTGACTTTGTGAGTGTAACCCATTATTTCAGATTCCATAACTTAATTTAGAAGATTCTGTCTTTGGGTTGGTCAAGTCTAAAGTACATCATTTAGTCCTAAATAAGTCAACCTTGATATTGATACAGTTCGAAACCTTCCTTAGGAGGACGAAAACAAAGCCATCTCGACGCCTTCACCATATCAATTAATTCTAAATTGGTTACTAGTTACAATAGCTCTATGAATGTAAAATTAATTATTAATCCAATCTAATTGGTCTAAGTTCATTTAACCTTCTAAATAACCTAAGACTAATTTAGGTGAAGTTAGAATAATTAGCTAATTACATTCATCTAACTTTAATAGAGCACTTATAATAAAGTTGCTTATCCTAAAAGCCTAACTAAATGCATGCCTTTAGAGTGATGTGATTACCATGTTTAACTAATTAAAATTTAATAGTTTACATGCAATTTGATCGACTAATACATGATCATGTTTTTAATCAAATCAATAACTATTTATTTAAATGAATATACTAAATAAATAAAAAAACAAATGATGAACCAAGTGACTATTAGTATTTCTAAATATACAACCTTTAAAAAAAAGAAAAAATTACAAAGCGGGCTTCAAAAATACACATTTTCAAAAGATGCTCTTTCTCCATTAGAGGCCCTTCTTTATAATTTTCAAGTTTTGATCAAAATCCTTTAATTAAGAAAAAGCTATTTTTCTAACTAAATAATCTCATTATTTATCATTTTTAAATTAATTAAATTTGATTATTAAAAAATATTAATGCATTATCAAACACGGGTCAAACCCAATCAATTAATTAATTTTAATTTAAAAAAATTAAAATGATAACTATTCTTTTAAAATTACATTAATTTTAAAATTAAAAGATAAAAGATAGGATTAGGGTTTTCGCGAAGCATCACTGGGATGGGACATTTGTGCTTTGTACCTTGGCAATCACAAGGATTGCCGCCGACGGTGGCAGCGGGATAGTCCCACCCTCGTTGCCGGCTGTCCGGCCACTACTGGCGTCGTGCGGGGACTGCGGGACATCCCGCCGTCGCAGCTGCCATGCGGTGGCCGCGAGACAGTCCTGCCGCCGTCGCCACCGGTGGTGTTTCGTCGTGGAATTCCTCCTCTGCTTGTCCTCCACATCCATTTCGTGTGTTCTTCATCTTCTCGCGTTCAGAAATTTTACAACATAATATTCAAAATAAAATTATAAAAATTTCTATGCCTCAAATAACTTACATAAGATCTAAAGAAAATAAGAATAAAGCCTAAACCCAAAAGTCACAATACAATTAACGATTTATTATTAATCATACATTCAAAAAACAAAACCACCCATTCATTAATGCATATCAACATATATATGGAATAATGCTAGAAAACCCACACAGCATTGAATATATACACATATAAGCACCGCTCTGATATCAATTGTTGAAATCACGACGCGCGCAGCGGAGAAGGTTTAGTTTAAAAAAATTGTATCGAATCGGAAAATAATTGCACCGCCACATGGTCACAGGTTCAAAAAAATATTTTTCAATGAAGAACATTTTTTCTCATCTGATCCATTAGATATCTATATATTAAATCATAAACATACATAGAAAGAAATTATACCTCTTGTAATCTATCAAATGTCCCCGCTAACAACGAACTTGAGAATCTCCGAACAACGAACTGTGGGATCCACACCAAAATCTTCCGAACCAATCCTCGTACACAATAGGACGTGTGTGGGCTCGTAATTCAAGAACACTTTTCTGTCTCTAGATGTACTCAACACATGAGATCTTGAGATTTGGAGAAGGAATTTTTGAGATAGAGGTCTGAGAGAGAATTGGAGAATTCGCAGAGCCACTAAAGTGGAACCCACTCCAGTTTGCACCACACTACAGTGTCATGTGGCACTGTAGTGTGCCGTGAACTACTGTAGTGCTGTGAGTCACTACAGAGTTTCATGCACCACTATAGTGTCGTGTGCCACTACAGTGTGTCATGTTAATTATTTATTCAGAAATAATGATTGACATGTGACAATCCAACCTGCCACACGACAATTTTTTCAAATTTATTATTTTTTAGTCAGATAAATATCAAGATATTATGTAATTCAAAATTAACTTCTCTGATCACACCTCTCAACTAATTTATTTGTTCGTTCAAAGTTTATAGATTAGTTAATTCAAATTCAAATTATTATCTCATAATAATTAAATATTATTTAATTTCATAAATCAAATATACTGTCTCACTTATGGTTAATACAAAACTAATTGATATAATTATTTAATTACGATTTCCAAAAATTACAATAAATAATTTAACTAGTTAGTTCTTAATTAATTAATTTCACATAATTATCTCATAATTATATACTTGCCCCAGAAATTTAATTTCTGTTGTAAGTTAGTCATTTTGTTATGTCTTGAAACATTCACATAATAAATATGTAGTAAAAAGGTGGTTTGGGGACCATGAACCTATAATTCTAAGCTCTAATAAATCAGATTATTAATTAAATAATCTTATTTATTTATTACTCTACTATAAATATAAAATTACACTCTTAGTAATTGCCGAATATATTTATAGAATAATCTCATGTAGTCCATTGATATAATCACTTCATGTAATTTTGTCATCTAATAATTGGTTCGTAAATTAGAGTTGATCAAAATTATCATTTTACCTTTTTAATTATTTCGTGATCCTTAAATATCGTTAATTCACTAGTGAACGATCAATTTATACAAGAAAAAGCCTCGAATTTGTTGACATACATTCCGGGTTTGAAGCAACGCATCGATCTCAAAATAAACTCTAGTTTAAGAACGGAACAAAAGAGGTTTGCTAAAGTTATATTCTGGGGTTTGAATCTGAGAATTGTGCAACTATACAGAATGCAATCCAAGAAAGTGTCTTTTGGTTTTTAACTTTTCATATTTAAATTTCGTTACGTGTGATTTATGGGTATGTTCGGAGGTTTATAAGGATGGAAGTTAGGAGGAAGAAAGGAGTGAAGAGACAAGTTTAAGGAGTGTTCAATGTTCATCCTCTTTCTCCTCCACTTGACTAGTTATTATGAACATATTTGTGAGAAAAAGAGGGAGATTTGAGAGTCTAGAATCAAAGAAATTGACTTCTCAAATGGAATTTCAAGAGAGTTTGATTTTTCCTTGGTAGTTGATACAAGCTTTAATCTGTCTTGTTTTTTGGCTGTTGTGATGTTGTAACCTTTGCAACATTTTGTTATATTCTCTAATTATAAATATAGATCGTGTAACAAAGAGCTTCTAATATCTTCTCTTTCATATTTATGAGTTTCTCTTATTACACTACAAGAAAAATAGTAAAGCCCGACGGTTCTACACGACGGTTAAACCAACCACCGGGAAGAAAAATCGGTAACACATATAGCGGAGGTTTTTAAAAACCACCTCTATATGCTTTATTATGGCGGCAGTTAATCAACCACCGCTGTAGACGTGAAAAAACTCAAACAACAAAAATATTGAAAATGGTAAAAAAAATATAGCGGCGGTTTTGTGTAAACTACCACTAGATGTTTTTGAAAGCAGTTTTGCCAACCACCCGCGTTAGTTTGAAGAAATTCAAAAAGTAAAAACTTTTTGGCGGTGATTTTAAACGTATTTAGCGGCGGTTCTGAACCGTCTATAAAGCCTTCAAATTTCTAATTTTCCCCCACGCCAAACCCACGCGATCTACACCTCAGAAGGATGGCAAACCCGCGCTATCTACACCTCAAAAGGATGGCAAATGCTATCATAAACCAGGTGATTCCAGACTTTGATTTTAGATCATTCTTTGTTTCTTAATGTTGAGCTTCTTGAACTATGTATCCTGATGCTGTGGCAGTGATGAGCCACTATGGCTTCTTCAATGAAATAAACTTGTTACGCTTGGCTTCTGAGCTTCCTTTACTTGAATAATATCGTCTTGTTTGTTTAAGCATAATATAGGCAGGATTTATCTGTCATTAAGTCCGTTAATTCTAAGCCTTCTAGATGTTGATTTGTTATCTTTAATTTTTGGAATTATTCTTCGCTTATTAGTCCTGACTGCATGGAAATTGTTTTACTTTGGGAATGTTCACTTATGCGATATGTGATGAGCCACTAACACGTTATAAGAATCCTGCTTTTATGGCTTCTTCAATAAAATAAGCTTGTTACACTTGGCTTCTGAGCTTCCCTTACTTGAACAGTACAACCCTCCCATTTATTTTAGCATGATATAGGTGGCCTATATCTCTCATTCTGTACATAAATTCTGAACCTTTTAGCTTACAATCTTGGTTTCTGGTTATCTTTGATTTTTGGGATTATTCTGAGCTTCCTTACTTGAACAATAGCCTGTTATTTGTTTTAGTATGATGTAGTCAGCCTTTATCGTTCATATTGTTTGAAGTTGTGTCTCTCTTAACATCTCTCTTTTTTACAATATCTTTCAGCAATTATTGTGTGCTTTTTCATTGATTTCTTGAGAGCACTTTTACTTGTCAGTGACTGAATTAGTAACGAATGAACTAATTAAGTTTGCTTATAAAAATGAACTAAGTTATGCAATTGTCCATTGATTTCTTGAGAGCACTTTTACTTGTTTTCTCATTTTCAATTAGAGATTGTCGATCGTATGTATTAAATTCAGAACTCCCCCCCACCCCCCCGGTTTCATGTTTGCTTTGGTATTAATTTATGTAATATGCATCACAAGACTAGTTCACTTTATCTCTTAGCTCTTTATCTTGTATTCATAACTCTTATGTTTTGTTGGATATCAATTTGTTGCTCTGTATCTGGATGTTTGCCTGATTACGCGGATACTAGAGGGAAGCATTTGGAAATCTTGTGTCCTTTGAATAATTTGCTATGAATTCTTAGGAGCTTTACTCAACTGGTTGGTCCACGGGTCAGTAATTAAGATACTATTTTAGCGTATCTTTGAATTTATATTACTTTTTCTTTAGAATTTCTGAATGTTTGAATTGATGAATTTGTAAATGTTTGAATTGGTGGATTCTGAATTGTTGTAATTTATTTTGATGGATTCTAAAATCTGTATTATAGAATATTTTGTGAAACATATAGCTTTGAAAATTATGGAATATTTGAAAAATAAAAGAAATGGTGTGCAAAATTTTAATTTTTACCGGTGGTTTTAGGGGGCTATACTTGCGGTTAAAACCACCAGCAAAGAGTTTTTCTTTATTCTAGACAAAAGCCGGCAGTTTTAACTAAATATACCGGAAAACGGTCGCTTAAGATTAGTTTATTTTGTGGGCATTAGCCGGCGGTTCAAACCACCGCTAAATATTTTTTTTTCACAAACACTATACCGGCGGTTTAGAACCGCCGACAATGAAGGAAAAAAACCGCAAGCAAATGTTAATCTTTACCTGTAGTTCTCCGACGGTAAGCGAAACTGCCTCCAAATATATTTGCGACGCCTCTATGCATGTTTAGTGAACTTCAGTACATGTTTGGTGAACCATTTCAAAAATTATTAATTTTGTACGTATTTAGTGAAGCTCAGTACATATTGGGTGAACTCCAGTACATTTTTTGTGAATCACTCCAAGAATTATTAATTTTGTACGTATTTGATAAATCTCAGTGCATATTTGGTGAACCTCAATACATATTTGATGAACCAGTGGGGTTTACCAAATACGTATAAATTAATAATTCATAGAGGGGGTCACCAAATATGTACTCGGGTTCACCAAATATGTACATAGGTTCACCAAATATGTACTGGGGTTCTCCAAATATGTATAAAATTGATTTTTACATTTTTTGTGAACCTCAGTACATATTTGGTGAATCCTAGTACATATTTATTGAACCCCTCCAAGAATTATTAATTTGTACGTATTTGGTGAACCCTACCCCACTACATACTTGGTGAACCCTAATATATTTTTTATGAATCCCAGTACATATTTGGTGAACCCCCACCAGAAGAATTATTAATTTTATACATATTTGGTGAACTCCACTACATATTTGGAGAACCCCGATACATATTTAGTGAACCCCTGTATATTTTTTGTGAACCCTTGTACATTTTTTATGATTTTATACCGGTGATTTAAGAACCTTTTACCAGCATTTTTGATGTTCTATCCTGGTAGTTTCTCTACCATATAGCGACGGTTTCTGCATCTATACTGGCGGTTCCTGGCGGTTTTTGCATCAATACAATGATTTTAGGACTTTTTACGATAGTTTTTTATAATTTTGATTTTTTAAAATTGACCAGGGTATACTCGATGAATCGCAAATAAAGTTATCAAGATTCTCAAATTTTCAATGCGAACATTAAGTATCTTCACTTATACTTTAAATTAGATTTGAATTAAGTAATGAATTAATAAAACAATTGAACATTTATTCATACACCCTTAAAAATGTATTCTTGATTATGTTGTTGTGATTTTATGACAAGTATCAAGTAAAATAATTTTTTACCATTTAACGAACATGTAAACCCTAAATCTCGGTTCATGTATAAAATCAAAATTAGTATGTATGTAGTACAATTATATATGAATCTAAATTCTAGGGGTGTTCACGGTTCAGTTCGGTCGATTTTTTGGTGAAGAACTGAACAGAACTGAAACTTTAGTTCGTTGATAGACCGAACAGAACCGAACCGTTCATGCTAAAAGAACCAAACCGAACCGTGAGTTTCGGTTCAGTTTGATTCTTTGATTTGGTGTTACTAATTAAAAATAATTTTTAAATGATATTATTGAATATATATATATATAATTAAAGTTTTATTTCGGTTCGGTTCAATTCAAAAACCATAAAAAATCTTAACCAAATTGAAATTTTGGTTCTCTCATTTTCCCGAACCGAACACATATAAAGAACCGACCGAACCGGTCATTTTTTGTTCACTTCGGTTCGGGATAATTTTGAACACTTATACTAAATTCTATATTCCTTTCTCTCTTCATACAATTATGTCTTACATTTATCATTTTACACACTATTATGTCTTACATTTATTAATTCATAATTTTTCACTATTTAACGAACATGTATAACCCCCAAGGTTGGAGGTGAACAACTTTAGATTTATGGTGAACCCCACTACATTTTAGAAGAACACCTCGAAAAAAATTAATTTTTAAATTTTGGTGAACACCTCGAGCATTCGTTGTACTCCTTACAAATTTGTTGAACCCCTAAAATTACAATCGCCATTCATGATGTCTCAATTGCCACTCAAAATCCCCTAATCGCCACCCTGAAGGTGCTAATCGCATCTTCATGACCATGCGTCATTCAAATGGCTTCAATCACCATTGCACTTCCAAAATGGCCATAGTAGTCCCTAAACGCCATCAAAACGACCCTAATCGCCATTCAAATGGCTGTAATCACCATCTTCACAATAAACCCTAAAACTTTTATTTTTAATTAATTACCAGGCAAATCAATGATAAAAATAGAAAAAAACTCATTATCTCAATGCAAACATTCAAGATATTCACTTATTATGTGAAATTAGATTGGATTAAGTAAGGATTCCCGAAGTAATTGAACAATTATTCATAAACTCGATAAAAGTTGTCACTCATAATCTTGTTGTGCTTTTGTGACAAGTACCAAGTGAGATGGATTTTCACTGTATATAATTATAGGTCGTGATGTTATGATGGTCGATAAATTCTACTTATCGGTTTGACGAACACGTATAACCCTCAATATAGGATTATAATGTTAAATCGAAAAATATCCGCTAAAAGTTTAAAATTAAATATTGAAAATTGAAAATTTACCTTTTATCTGATTAAAATAATAAATTTAAAAATTAAAATTTGCCACATGACATTTCAGAATGCCACAAGCCAATCATTGATTTTAAATTAGCGATTGGCGGAGCACACTGTAATGCCACATGGTACTACAATACACGCATGGCACAATGCAGTGTCGCAAGGCACTGCAGGGTTACTCTGAATTGTAGTGGGACCTATTGCAGCATGGCGTAGACTACTATGGGTCCCACTAAGAAGCCTTCACCTAGAATAGATATAGATAACACATGCATTTGATCGATTAATCGTTAATCGAAGCTCTGTGAATTCTCAAATTCTCTCTTAGAGTTATGTCTCAAAAATCATTCTCCAAATCTCTAGATCTCATGTGTTGAGTATATCTAGAGATAGAAAAGTATTTTTAAATTATTCTATGTGCCCACACACGTTCTAACGTGTTTGAGGATTGGTTCAAAAGATCTTGGTGTGGATCTCGTAGTCCGTTGTTCGTGGAATCTCAAGTTTGTTGTTAGCAAGGACGCTTTCTAGACTATAAGAGGTATAATCCCTTACCTTGTATGTCTATGATTTAATGTATAGATATATAATAGATCCAGTGAGAAAATATATTTTTCATTAAAAAATATTTTTAGAATTGTGGCGTCTCAATTGTTTTTCCGATCAATAAATTTTTTTATCCATACTGCCTCGGCTGCGCACACCACAATTTCAACAATTGATATCAGAGCGATCTTTATATATGTATACATTAAATATTGTGTGGGTTTTCTTGCATTATTCTACATATATATTTTGATATGTATAAATAAAGGGAGGGTTATATTTTTTGAATATATGGTTAATAATGATTCATTAATTGTATGGTGGCTTTTGAGTTTACATTTAGATATTGTGTAAGCCTTTTGGGGCATAGAAATTTTTATAATTTTATCTTGAATATTATGTTGTAAAATTTCGATCGTGAGAGAAGACGAAGAACAGAAGAGATGAACAATGAGAAGAAAAAAAGGAGTATTGCCGTCGGGAAAGTCGGCGCTGGCAAGAATGTCGCTGGCACTGGCACTACTGGAAATTTTGGTGGTATTATTGCCATCGGGAAAGTCGGTGGTAGCGTAGCCGGCGGCGACAACACTCGGAGCGTCGATGCTGGCGGTGTAACTGTCCCACTGTTACTATCGTCAGTAATCCCTGTGATTGCCAAGGTACGAGGTGTAGATGCCCTGATACTGTGTTGCCCTATCCCTGTGATGCTTCACGAAAAACCTTAATCCTATCTTTTATCTTTTAATTTTAAAATAATTGTGATTTTAAAAGGAGAGTTATCTATTTTAGTTTTTTAAATATAAAATTAATTAATTGATTGAGTTTGACCCAAGTGTGATAAGTCATCAAATTATTTTTTGACTATCAAATTCTAATAGTTTTAAAAGAATAATCAATGGGATTGGTTAATTAGGAAGGTAATTTATCCTAATTAAAAGGGTTTTGATCAAAACTTGAAGATTATAAAGAATGACCTCTAATGGAGAAGGAATAATTTTGAAAATATTTATTCTTGAAGTCCGGTTTGTACTTATTTCTATTTTCTCAAAGGTTATAAATTTAAAAATATCCAATAGTCACTCGGTTCATCATATTTTTATTTATTTATTATATTTATTTAAATACATTTATTGATTTGATCAATAACATGATCATGCATTAGTCGATCACATGCCATACATGAAAGCCCACATAGTTTTATTTAATCATGTATCTCATTAGTAGAAATATGATTTATTAGGATTGTCCTAATGCAATTATATGGATTGCTTTGCAAAATCAATTGCATGTAAACAACTAAGTTTTAATTCGTTAAACTTGGTAATCACACCACTTTAAAGGCATGCGTTTAGTTAGGAATTTCGGATAACCGACTTTAATTAAAAGTATTTTATTAAAGTTTGATGAATATCATTGGCTAATTATTCTAAGTTCGCCTAAATTAGTCTTAGGCTCTTTAGAAGATTAGATGAACTTAGGTCAATTAGATTGGATTAGTAATTAATTTTACATTCATAGGGTTATTGTAACTAGTAATTAACTTTGAATTAATTGATTAGTTAGTTAGAAACGCATTATTACAAAATAGTGCGTGAGAGAAAGTTGACATGTCAATTTGACGTATGGTCTTCATTATTAGTTCAACAACGTGAGATATAGTGAGGGCCTCGAGACGGCTTTTTTTCATCCCCCTAAGGAAGGTTTCGAACCGTATCAATATCAAGGTTGACTTCTTATGAAGATAGGACTAAGTGATGCACTTTAGACTTGACCCACCCTAACGTGGCATTTTCTAAATTAATTCATGGAATCTGAAATAATGGGTTACACTCATAAACTTTGAGAGGATAATTATGATTTGACCAAATTAATGGTACCTTATCATTAAAAGAGAAAATATGAGATATTTTAAATTTTAATTAATAATGATGATAATGTCTCATAGATAGTTTAAAATTAATATGATCGACCCTAAGGCGGCACACTAATTGTTAGGTTGTCTTATCGTGGATTAGTAATTATTAAGTTTATGTGTTTGGTATGTTGAATTCATGCGTCACATTTACATTCTGAATTTTTAGTATTTATTTCAATTATATTGAATTATATATGTTTATTTCTTTTCAGTTATTATTATGTCTATCGTGGACAACTTTATTATTGCTTTACTAGCACTTGAAAAATGAATGGTGATAACTTCATAAGATGAAAATCGAATTTGAATTTGATGCTTATATGTGAGAACCACAAAGTTTTTCTTATTGAGGAATGTCTTGAGGAGCCCATTGCCAATGCCCCTAAAAACATTAGGGACAGATTTGATGCTTTGATTCAGTAAAAAAACAAAGCTAAATGCTACATTCTTGTGAGCATAAATGATGTTCTCAAAACAAAGCATGAGAGCATGAAAACTACCTATGAGATTATAGAATCTCTACAGATGATGTTTAGGCTATAATTTAATCAAAATCGTCATGAGGCTACTAGGAGCTATATGACTACTAAGATGAAAAAAAATACTTCTATGCAAGAACATGTTTTGAACATGATCAACATAATGCATGAGGTAGAAGTATATAGGACTATCATTGATGAGCGAACTCAAGTCAGTATTATACTTGAATCGCACACTACTTTTTCTGCGTTCACTACCAACTATGTTATGAACAAGTTGCACTTCAACATGACCTAATTGTTAAATGAACTACAGACTTTTGAGTCACTGAACAAGAGTATGATCAAAGAGGGCGAGACAAATGTTGCTGAGCAAAATCCTTCTTCCAATGTTGATAATGGTAACAAAAGGAAGAAGAATAATGGTAAGGGCAAGAGTAAGAATAAGAAATGAAAGAAAGCCAATACATCACCCAATGCCAAAAAGAACAAGAAAGATAAAAACTCCAAGAAGAAAGAACTAAGAGAAAATGTTTCCATTGTGAACTTGAAGGTCAATGGAAGAAAAACTGTAACAAGTATCTCTCTGAGCTGAAAAAGAAAGGTAAATATGATTTACTTATACTTGAAGCTTGTTTACTAGAATATGATTTATCATCTTGGATTGCAAATTTAGGAGTCACTAACCATTTATGTTCTGCTTTGCAGATGCTTGATTCTTCAATGCAGCTTGATGATGGCAAGGTGATAACGAGAGTTGGTAGTGGTGCACTTGTATCAGCGAAAGCATTGAGGACAGTCCGTTTGAATTTTGGAAATAATTATCTTATTTGGACATTGTTTATTTTATTCCTAGATTTTCTAGAATTTTGATTTCTTTATCGTTATTGCATGAACAAAATAATTATCTCTTTTGATAATAGTTTTTTTTATTTTTAAGAATGGATTCGATATTTGTCATGTAAAAGTTTCAAACGGACTGTATATTCTTAAACCAACAGAACGAGCATTAAATAATTTAAAATTATTTAAAGTAGCAAATCCAAAAGGTAACAAATGACAAAAGATTTCTCAAGAAGATGATATGTATTTATGGCATATTAGGTTGGGACTTGGTGCTTTAAGAGAACTGAAAGTTGGAACTCTTATGGTTTGTGAATCTTGTCTGGAAGGTAAAATGACTGAGTGACCTTTCTCTAGAAAGGGGTAAAGAGCCAAAGAACCACTTGAGCTAGTACATAGTGATATCTGTGGACCGATCAATGTACAAGCTAGAGGTGGATATGAGTATTTCATCACTTTTATTGATGATTACTCTAGATACGGTTATACTGACCCAATGCACAGAAAGTTTGAAACTTTAAGAAAGTTCAAAGACTTCAAAACTGAAGCTGAAAAGTAATTAGGTAAGTTTTTGAAAACACTTCGATGAGATCGATGTGGTGAATACTTGGATTTAGAATTCAAGGAATACCTACTAGAGTATGGAATTCTATCTCAACTCATAGCACCTGGAACGCCACATCAAAATGGTGTTTAAGAAAGGAGAAACAAAACTTTATTGGATATGGTTAAGTCCATCTTAAACTACTAATCACTACCACTCACATTCAGGTGATATGCACTTCAAACGGTAACTTCATTTTGAATATAGTTTGTTACAAGTCTACAAGCAAGACACCTTTAGAGTTGTGGAATGAATCCAAACCTAGTTTGTGTCATTTCTGTATGTGGGGGTATCCAATTCATGTCTTTAGACCTATGACTGGAAAGTTAGACTCAATGTCCGAAGTGTGTGTATTTATTGGATATGCTCTAGAAACAAGAGGAGTACTTTTATAGTCACAAGAATCAAAAGATGTTTGTATCGACAAATGCTATTTTTCTCAAACACAACTATATGAAAAACTACAAACCATGGAGCAAATTAGTTCTTGAAGAATTAGCATCTGATGAGATCAGACCATTTTCATCATTAGCTAGATAAACGACAAACCATAGAAACCACTGTTCCTGTTCAGGAAACCTCAGTGCACCGTTGTAGTGGGAGGGTTGTAAGACAACCCATTCGCTATGAACTCGAGGTACATGTTCTACTGTCATACACTGATAAAGATGATTCATTAACCTTTAAAGAGGTGATGGAGGATCCTGAAAATGAGAAATGGCAAGATGCGATGAATCAAGAAATGGAGTCAATGTATTCCAATTCTTTCTGGGAGCTTGTAGATCCACCTGAAGAAGTCAGGTCCATAGGATGTTCAAGAAGAAAATGGCCACAAATGAGAAAGTAGAGACTTTCAAGGCACGGCTAGTAGCCAAAGGCTATACTCAAAGGGAGGGAGTTGATTACGAATAAACATTCTCTCATGTTGTCATGCTAAAATCCATTCACATTCTTTTATCCATAACCACTAGTTTAGACTATGAATATGACAAATGGATGTCAAGATATCCTTTCTGAATAGATCTGTTGAAGAAATCATTTATATTATGCAACCAGAAGGGTTCGTGAAAAATGGGCAAGATCAGAAAGTATGCAAGTTGCTTAAATCCATTTATGGATTAAAGCATGCATCAAGATCTTGGAATCTTACTTTTGATGAGATTATTAAATTATATGGCTTCGAACAAAATGTTGACAAAGCTTGTGTTTATAAATATATTAAAGATAAGAGAGCAGTTTTCTTAGTTCTTTATGTAGACAATATTCTACTCATTAGGAATTATAATTGAAACTGTGTCGAGGGTAAAGAAGTTGTTAGCTAAGAAATTCCAAATGAAAGATTTGGGAGAGACGAGCTGTGTTCTAGGAATCCAAATCCTAAGGGATAGGAAGAACAAGCTATTGAAACTTTCTCAGATATCTTATATTGGTAAGGTGCTCGAAATAGTCTCTATGAAAAATTTCAAGAAAGGTCAATTTCCGAGCAGACATGAAATCGTCCTTTCCAAGGAGAAGTGTCCTACGGCACCTCAAGAAGAAGAGGATATGAGAAAAGTTCCTCATGCTTCATCTGTTATGAGTCTCATGTATGCATGTTGTGTACGAGACCAGACATATGTTATGCGATAGGAATTGTCAGTAATTATCAATCAAATCCTAGTTTAGAACATTTGATTGCAGTATAACATATTCTCAAGTATCTACGGAGAACGAGAAATTATATGCTTGTTTATTTAGGTGGAGACCTGAATCCCACTAGATATACTGATTCTAATTTTCAATTTGATAGGAAAAGTCGAAAGTCGACATATAGATCATTATTCATCCTAGGTGGAGGAGCTGTAGTCTGGAGAAGTATTTAACAATCTAGTATGATAGATATGGAAGCCAAATATTTAGCGGCTTGTGAACCTGTGAAATAAGCGGCATGACTCAGAAAGATCTATACTAATCTGGAAGAAGTCCAGGTATGGATAAGCCACTGATCATGTACTGTGACAATAGTGGGGCGATAGCTAATTCCAAAGAATCAAGGAGCCATAAGAGGGGCAAGCACATTGAGAGAAAATACTATCTTATAAGAGAGATCGTACACCGAGAAGATGTGACTGTTATGAAGATAGTGTCATATTAGAACCTGGCTGATCATTTTACTAAGACGCTTCCTGCTAAGTCATTTGAGGGTCATGTGCGAAATATGAGGTTAAGAGAGATGCCACATTTACTTTAGGGCAAATGAGGTTGGGCATAGTACCCTCAAAGCATTTGTAAATATATTTTAATTTGAATTAATAAAAATACATTTGTCTTATGATTGTCATTTTGAATTATTATTGAATAATTCGTATAAATATCTGAAAATCCCATATTCATTAATGAGACTATGATATTGTATTAGTATGAGATGATTAAGATAATAGATAATGAATAAAATAGTTCACAATATATTAATGTATGTAATCTTTAATAAATGGTTACTAGTACGGCCCACAAAATATTTTGAATGCACGTGATCAAGATCTAAATCATTGATGTGGATAGACATATTAGTGTAAGTATTTTATATAATTAGATTATATAGGACATGGCCTATTTGGATTAATATCTTTATTAACTTACCGTTAATCATAAAGATTTAATACACATCAATCAGATGATCGTGTGTAGATTAGTCTAAATCCTAAGTAGTCATGGATTACTATACATGTCTACTGGATCTTTTGATTCACTAGTTAAGATTTATTTGTAAAACAGACTAGTGACTTTTATTTTGGAGATTTAGGAATTTGGATGGCTGAGAACATGATTTTAAAAGATTTGGAATCCAAGCTTTCCTAATAGATCGTATATTAGTTCTCTAAAGGGCATGTTTGGTATGGGTGCATTTTAAAGAATATGCCTGGAATGTGAGGGTGTTTTAGATATACCCTTGTTTGGTTTGTTTTCTTTTAAAGTCTACAAGATTACTGGAATGTCTAGATACCCTTAATGGATGGTATCTTAATACCCCTATAAATCAATGGGTCATTCCGGGCAACTACTCCCTCTTCTTCCCTTCTCCCTCTCCCTCACTCACGAGCTCCAGCTTCCCTCTCCCTCACTCACGAGCTCCAGCTTCAGACCCATTGTAAGCTCTCTCTCTCTCTCTCTCCCCCCTCCCTCGCTCTCTCTCCCTCCTCTCTCTCTGCACGAGTGAAGGTGTAGCTCAAGAGAGGCCTTTGTGTTTCTCTCTACAAAATTGCAAACCCATTTTTTGTGCAGGCCAAAAACTCGAAGCGAGTTTTTAAAGAGCTTCATGAATTGGAAAGCCATAGTATAATGGAATTTTTTGGCCTGTAGATGCGAGAGAAACACGAAGCTCTGGTTATTCTTCTTAGGCTGCTATGTTTATATTTGTTTCATATTTATTACTCTCAGTCACTTAATAATCTGTTTTTGCACTTTATGATCCAGCTGTAAGTGCGTCTAATGTTGATTGCATATTAAATTGTGATCGAGAGACTATATCTGTTCGTCTTCCAGACAATGAGGCATATCTTCATCTTCCTATGGTGGTACGATATAGTGCCCTCTATAAAATTGCAGCAACGTTATTTTATTCAGCTTACTGTAGCTTTTGTCAAACAGATGTCAAAGTTGGATCGCTTCTCCTTATTGAGAAATCTCCCTTCTGCAGTAGACTTTGCCAAGTTAAATCTTGCTCGAGTGAAGACGTTTCTTGTTTGTTGTGACAATGGTAAGAACACACTATATCTTTGCAAGCAAAAGTTATATGTTTGAGTATGCTTTTGATGTGCTGATTAAATATGGACTGCCGCAGAGGCAGTGAACTCATTCCTCAGTGTTAAATATCTTTTTAATTACAAAAGGTACATTTAAAAATCTATGGCTAAGTTCAGTTTTCTTAAGTAATGTTTCCAAGTCAAATTCCTGAAATATAATGGAATATGTTAAAATTAGAGTTCTAGTTTTTCTAAACACTGCTTAAACTTTGCTAATATATTTATCATATCTTTGCAGGGGAAGATATTAGTATATGTGTTTGTCTAGTAATTCTACTTCATTATTTGATGAAAGAGGTACATCACCTAATTCAAACCGTCAAGTTACATGGTAGGAGAAGATTACTTAATTTCAAAATGTCCCTGTCATGCCTGAGAAGTTAAAGAAAAGATGTTTCTTTCCATTATAGTGTGGTCCAATTTGGTTGTCCTCTCATCAACTATATTTCGATCTTGAAAACTATGACAGAAAGGAGGAAAAAGTTTATGGAATAGTGTTTTCTTCGTTTGGTTCCATTTGCATGTGAAGAGGAAATCAGTGATGAGATGAACTTTTAGTTTCCTTATCGTTTTTCCTTCATTTTTTTCTAAAAGAAAACTTTATTACAAATGACTTTTGCAAGTTTTTTTTTTCTTTTTTTCATTGGCATCACACTTTTCTTTCTTTGTTTTTTGTTCTGTTTATTTTTTGTTGGAAGTAGGCATTACAGTCTGTGGAGGTAGCAAATCTGTATAGTTTATTTTCTTTTCGGGTTTCATTAGCGGTCGATGTCCTAACTATTATATTGTTCAAATATATGCTTGCTCTTTGATTTTGAACATCTTGATTCGTACTTCAGGTAGCTTTGATTGTGGGAAAACCTTCAATGAGATGAGCATTACTAAATGGGAAATGTGGCGAAGGCTTATGTACATTTGCAAATATGCAATAAATGTTCAGCCTTCCAGAGGAAATCTGAGACAGGTTTTCAAATTTCTTAGTCAATGTAGAGTTGCTGCCAGTTGCTGCCAACATTCTTCGATTAGTTTCAGTTTATAGGATGCCAAGCAAGATGAATGTTTAATCCTCATTGATGTATCTTTAATACAATAGAGCCATACTTTGGTTACTATTATTAATGTATTTGCATTATTGCTAATACTATGAAGCCTGTAAGATTAAAACCCACCAGATTTTTTTTTACTATAAATATGGTTCCATAAGGAAGAGAACCTTATTATAGAAGCTTAGACATTGACCTGGGAAAACGTTCCTTACAGACGGACCAGAACACTAGGAAGCAAATGCAAAAATTTTACAGAACCATATAAAAACTATAAATAAACAAACAAAAGAACACCAGGGTAAACCTAGCTTTATTTAAATAGCTTATTACTATGGAGATGGACTGATGTAACTATTAATCATCTCCATGATAAATACTCTTTTCCCTTACTTTGGACACTCAACTGTCTCAGAAGGTCCGGGTTGTTGCAGCAACTTGAGAAAAATAAAAAGATGTATTATTACCATTAGATGATGGAAGTCTTACCAAGTGAACAAGATAAAAATGAGTGTATTTAAAGAGAGAAACTTTGAAAGCAAGACCTAGAAATAAGGCTCAAACTTGCTGCGTAGAGTGCCGTTCTCCTTCTTGACCAGCTCCAGAGCAGCCTTAGCCCTATTTTTGTATTACATAAGTTCCATAACACATATTAAACCAATTAACAGTTTGATTCAATCTCAAGATAAAAATAACAAAATGTTTCTATTTTGTAAGTAAGAGATGTACACAAGTTATTTGATGAAAATCTACATGACATATTATAATATAATGGTTTGGTCAAAAAATTAATAAGTATATACGAAAAAATCTATGGGTAAAATCTACATCTTTGTTATTACTTATGTTGGTCATCTTATTATAAATTAAGTAAGTATTATTCATAAGCACTTTTTAGTATAAGGGTAAAATTGAAATTTGACAATAATGTCTAAAACATCCCCTTACATATTCCTTCAAAACAAACAAAATAATCTAACACCCACATCATTAAATCAGAACATTCACATGTGTTAACAAATAAAGTAATCTTAACTTTCTAGGCATATACATTCCCACAATCATATTCCAGCAATCTTATTGTGGAAATTATTTACTCACAATCTTATACCAAACGGCCCCTATGTGTTACTTCTGGAACTGAATGGTTATTGAGCTCAAATTTATAATACAGTTATAAATTGATCATTGACTAGTGAATTAATGGAACTTAAGGATCAAGAGGTAATTATAAGGATAAAATGATAATTTTAACCAGCTCTAATTTACGAACCAATAATTGAAGGACAAACTACATGAAATGATTATATCAATGGACTACACGAAATTACTCTGTAAATATATTCTGTAATTACTGAGAGTGCAATTTCATAGTTATAGTAGAGTAATAATGAAATTAAATAATATTATTTAATTAAAGAGTTTAATTAATAATCTGGTTTGTTGGAGCTTAGAATTATGGGTCCATAGTCCCTGAGCCACCTTTGTACTACCCAATCTATGGTGTGAATATTTCAGGACATAGAAAAAGGACTAGCTTGCAAAAGGAATTAAATTTCTAGGGCAAGTATATAATTATGTGATAAAAATTAAATAAATTATTTATTATAATTTTTGGAAAGTAAGACAATATTTTTTATTTATGAAATTAAATAATATTAAATTATTATGAGATAATAATTTAAATTTTAAATCAACAGATTGGTTAATTTTGAATTAACAGATAAGTTGATTGTTAAGATTTTATCAGATAAGTTAATTTTGAATTAACTGATATTTATGATTATATGAGATAAATATTTATCTGATTAAAATAATAAAATTGAAAATTGAAAATTGGCACATGGCACTATAGTGCACGCACATGTTTGCTTCAGGACCAGCAATGGCCAGCGAGTAGGAAACAGGTACATCATAGTCCTTATTTGAGATTGTCATCAAGGAATCTCCATAAAATATGTATCTATCAGACTATCTCACAACCCTCCCACTACGTCGAGGCTCTGTAGGCTCAGGCTCCTGCTATGGTTCTTCCATTATTGAATCAGGAACGGGTCATGATTGGGAAGTCAGTGTCCTCCCACTCAATAATTCCTCAAGCACAAGTGTGCTTCTCGGCTTCATACTTCTTATATAGTCCTCCTCAAGAAAACACGCATTCGGGCTCATAAATGTTTTCTTGTCGGTCGGATTATAAAATACATATCCCTTCGTTCAGTTGGGATGTCCTACAAACAGGCATAATTCTAATCGACTAGCCAACTTGCCTGTCTTCGATCTTAGTACGTGTGCCGAGCATCCCCATATCCTAACGTGGCTTACGGATGACTTTTGTCCACTCCATCTTTCATATGGTGTACTAGACACCATCATTGATGAAACTTGGTTTATAATATATGTCGTTGTTTCCAAAGCATATCCCAAAAACAAATCATGGAGGGATGAGTAACTCATCATGGATCTAACCATATCCAACAGAGTTCAATTCCTTCTCTCTGGCAAAACATTCTATTATGGAGTGTCAGGTGTTGTAAGCTGAGAAAAATACATTCTTCCTTGAGAAAGTCTTCGAACTCTCCTAACAAGTACACTCCACCACGATTGGATCATAGTATTTTGATTTGTTTCTCTAATTTCTTCTCAACCATAGCCTTGTACTCTTTGAACTTTTTAAAGGTTTCAGCCTTCAGGCGCATTAGATAAACATGAGTAGTCATCTGTGAATGTTACAAAATATTCATAACCTCCACTTGCTTGGATATTCAACGGCCCACATACATCACTATGTACGAGTTTGAGGCATTGAGTAACTCTTTCACCCTTTGTTGAAAAGAGTCTCTTGGTTATTTTACCTTCTATGCATGACTCACCTGTGGGTAGTGATCCCACACTTCAAATTTGCAATGGACCAATCTTTGTAAGTCAACTTTTTACTTTCTCTTTGTAAATTAGTATTTACTTCAGTGTCACAGATCATTGAAACTTTTGATTTTACATAGAATAAATTACTTATCATGCGTGTAGTATTAATTAAGCATTCCTTTCTAGAAATACCAATATCATTATCAATGAAGTTTATAGAAAATCTTTGCTCAATTAAACTAGTTACTGAACTAAGGGTTTTCCCAAAAAAGGGATATAATAAGCATCACGCAAAAGCAAATAATTATTCTCAGATAACAATTTAATCGTTCCAATCGATACTGTCAATACTAGTGTTGCATTCCCCCAACGGAAGCTGAACTCTCCCTCGTTAAGTCTCCTGCTTTCCCTAAACCCCTGTAGGGAACAAAAACTATGGTTTGCGTCTGCAGAGTCTACAATCCACGAAAATGTAGAGTCAGCCACATTACAGGCTTCGGTAATAAGTGATGTACCTTTGGATTTCAACTCATTGAGATAATCCAGGAAGCTACGTTTTTAATGGCCACCGACTTGACAATGATGACACTTGTCTTTCGATTTATCCACTTTTCAGTGCCCTTGCCTTTTGCAGCTTTCGAGTTTTCCTTCTTAGCTTCTTAGGACCTCTCTTGTGTTTCCTTTTGGCGCCAGAGGTGGAAGGCTTACTTTCAATAAAGTTTACCTCTCTGTTCTTCCTCTTGCCCTTTAGAAACATGATCTTAACAACTTACAACTCCTTCATAAGTTCTGGAAGAGAGTACATCAAGTTATTCATCGAATAATTAAGTTTCAAGTTCTCAAAAGTGTCTCACAAGGTCTCGAGGATCATATCAACATGAGTCTCACCATCTTCCCCAGATCCTACGATCTCTATCTCATTCAGATAACTAATTATCAACATTATATGTTCCCTGATAGGAGTTCCAGTTTCATCCGGCAGTTCATGAAGTTTCGCACAATAGCCTATTTGGCTTGATGACCCTGATCCCTGAACATTTTGGTGATATTCAACATCATATCAGCAGCTGTCTCTATGTTCTGATGTTGTTGTTGCAACATATTGCTAAATTATGACAATATGTAACACTTGGCGATCTCATCAGAACGCAACCAAGAAGCATAGACATCTTCTTCCTCTTGAGTCGATTCATCAATCGGCTCAAGGGAACAAGGAGTGGTGAGCACGAACTTGTACTTTTCTACGATCATCATGATATCAAGATTACATTTCCAATCCATATAATCTTCACCAGTGAGATTGTTTGCATTCAAGATTGTTGACAGTAGGAATAATGACATGATTACTGAAAAGAATAAATGAAGCGGTGTAAATAAATACTTAATCTTTTAGGATAGTATGATGCATGATGCAAATACTCAACCAATCACCAATGGTTTTGGTCACCTTAGCCCCATTAACTAGCTCCTATGAGAGATTCAAATATACTATGGTCTAAGTATTTAACCAACGCATTGTCTTTAAAGGTTGCTATCAACTAAGAGTCCATCTAGCGGTCATATCTCACCACCTTCTTTACAAGCTTCAGCTTCTCAAGTAACTAGATGACTTAAAGCGATACCATTATGAAGTTTCTCCCACTGAAGAGAGGATAGTTAAGGCGGCCCTAAATCATTCATCGTGCCACAATTAAGTTTGCATTGGAACCTTGAGAACGTTTCAACGTAAACGACCCTCTCACTTAGTTTTTGAAAAAAAAAATAGATTTTTCTTTGCTTTTATAAAACATAACTCTTCATAAATTTGAAAGTAAGTTTCAAAAATTATAAACTTTTATAAAATTTAAATCACAATATAAAAATTTTATTTTTTGTAAAATTCTCATTGTATTTAAAATTATAACCCATTATAAATTCAAACTACAATAATGCATATATATGTTACATGGCAATTTGATATTGGCATATCTCCATTTCTATATGGCATGCTATATGAGGAACACTTGCTCTGGTCAGCCTAATGCCTAACATAGTCTTAGGCGCGCTAGTGTTTCAAAAACCCTAGTGTTTCCTAAATCCTTGTGCCACCCCCTAGGGTGTCCAAAACCCATTGACGGCGCGACAGACAAGGACGGCGCATGGCAGCAGATGGGGACGTGCGGTAAGGGTGAGCTGCGTGAGGCAGCAACGTGCAGCGGCGAGCAGCATGTGACAAACGGCGTGCGGATGGCGTGACTATCGACGATGACTTCTCGAGATTCGTGCGATGACGGATTTGCAGGAAATTTAATGATGCAATTCTTTGCAAAATTAAATTACATAAAATCATATGCTTCAATTTCAGCGTACATCAATTATAAAGCTGAAAATAACACATAGAGTCAATCGATCGGGATATATTCATAAAACACATGCAAACATGCTATGAATCTACCATTCCAAAATTATATGTCAATATCATCATATTCATCCGTATATACGTTTAATGCAGAATAAGCATATTCAAAATCATAGGCTCTGATACCAATTGTTGGATGGAGTTTTAGATTTTGAAGAAGAATTAATGAACCATGACTAGTTCATAGGCGGAATTCCAAAAAAAAATTCATACAATTGTTTAATGTAATTAAACAAAAAACTAATCAATGAACATGCATAATTATATTTACGTATCGAGAGAATATAGAAACAATTATACCTTTTCAATTAATGGAGAATTTTTGATTTGGCGGGATCTAATTTTTATCTCGCGTTCTTCGTTCTTCGCAGAGCTAGTAATTGATCTTAGCACCAACAATCACCCGTTCTACATCACAAGAAAGGATGACAGAAGTATACTAGAGTATATATATGTTATGAGAACCATTGGAGACCAACTCCAAGCAGTAGGTGATTATATAAATGAGCAAGACCTTATCCTACACGTCTTAAATGGTCTGCCAGCTGAGTTTGACCCCATAGTAGTGAATATCACTTCTAGGACTGATAACCGCACAATAGAGGAAGTTCAGTCACTGTTACTCATCCATGAGTCAAGGATTGAAAAGTTGAATGCAGAAAGGGAAGCTAGGTTAAAGCCTGTGCTAACCTAGTTTACGACACAGCAAACCAAAATGGTTTCAACAGAAAATTCGATAACAATCAGGAACAACAGTGGAACTACAACCCTACAAATTAAAACAACAAAAATGGTGGCAGGGGATAGTCAAACTTTAGAGGAGGAAGAAGAGGTGTTCGTGGTGGCAGACAAAGTGAAAGAGTAACATTTCAATTATGTAGCAAAGCTGGGCACACTGCAACCTCTTGCTGGTTCAGGTTTGATAAAAATTATCAAGTTGTCCCTCAGGCTCATCTCACGTTTGGGCAGCTTCCAACCCAACACACCACATCACCTTTCCACACAAGCTTCACTCCTTCAACCTATGCAACAAACTCAGAATATGGTTCAGAAAATACATGGTATACAGATAGTGCAGCCACTCATCATGTGACTTCAGACCTGGATAATCTCAACCTTGCTAATGACTATCGGGGTAATGACAAACTCATTGTAGGAAATGGTAAGCAGCTCCGAGTCACTCATATTAGTAAAAGTTCTTTTGTTTCCACTCTCTACAATCTTCAACTAATAATACGCTTAAAGTTCCAAAAATAACAAAAAACATGATAAGTGTTTCAAAACTCACCTCTGACAATCCAGTTTTTGTAGAGTTTAACTCTAACTTAGGTTTTGTGAAGGACCTAGACACAAGGACTATTCTACTCAAAGGAAGACTTAAGGATGGTTTGTATGAGTTGTTTGTGCCAGCAAAGAAGAACTCAAGAGCTCTAACCTACACGTTTTACATGTTTAATGACTCTATGTCACTTGTTTCAGCTATAACTAGTACTAATGACTTTTATTCCAAGAAAGATGATGTTTGTACTCTTAGAAGTTCTCTTGTCCCCTTTGTAACTTCTGCTGGTGTATTAAACTCATCATATAAGTTCAATAAAAATCTCTTTGCCGCTTCATCTGTCTCTGACCTCAGTACACATATGTCTGCACATTTTTCTGCTACCACATCTAATGATTTTAATATCTGGCATATGAAATTGGGTCATCCTTCTACTAAAGTTGTTAATACAGTACTTAGTAAACTTCACTTACCATCCTTACACAACTCTCACTCAGTGTGTTCTACTTGCTAATTAGGTAAAAGTCATAGGCTCACTCACTATATCTCACACACTGTCACAACTCAGCCATTGGAACTAAATTCAAACCTATGAGGTCTTGCACCACTGACCTCAAATGGATATAGATATTACATGCACTTCTTAGATGATTTTTCCATGTACACTTGGATTTATCCTCTTAAACTTAAGTCTGATACATTTAACACTTTTCTGCATTTTTAAGCGTTAGTTGAAAAATAGTTTGGCTTGCCTATCAAGTCTTTACGATCTGACTAGGGGTGAGTATAGGACTTTTGCTCCATATCTTCGAATGCAGGACATCTCTTCGAATGCAGGCATGCAAGAGACTCTTAAGGTATTTAAAAGGTACTCTTCATGAAGGCTTACTTCTCAAGCCAGCCTCTTCCTTCAACTTGGAAGCCTTCTCTGATGGAGATTGGGCTAGGTGCTCAGATGATCGTAAATCCACTTGTGGCTATGCTGTGTTTCCTGGATCCTCCCAACTGTCTTGTTCCTCAAAGAAGCAGCATGTTGTTGCTAAAAGTAGCACAGAAAGTGAGTATCGGGCCTTAGCTCACACAACTCGTGAAATTACTTGGATTCAGTCTCTCCTTTGTGAAATGCACTGTCCTCTCTCTTTTACACCAGTTATTTGGTGTGACAATGAGGGTGTTGCATCCATAGCTTCCAATCTAGACTCTCATGCTCGAACTAAGCATATTGAGATTGATGTCCATTTTGTAAGGGACAAGGTTCTTGCAAGGCAGTTGGACATCTGGTATATACCTTCAAATGAGCAGGTTGCTAATCTATTTACCGAAGCCCTTTCTGAACAACAATTCACCTATCTGAAAAGCCAGCTAAATGTGGCCAACTCCCCCTTTAACATGGGGGGGGGGGGGGGGGNNNNGTGTTAAGGCAGTGAGCTAAAGTAGTGCCACGTGTTCTCTCTTAGCCTTGTCAGCTCACGACTCAGCTTCTCTTATCTCACTGCCAGATCATCTTTGGTTGTTAAAAAAAGAATCGTGCTCTCTCTCGTGCTCATCGGTGTGCTCCAATGGTTGCTTGACAGATCCTTACTCTTGCTAACAAACTAGATTCTTTCCTTTTTCTCTAAGCTTTTGCTGCTAATATATAATTTTTGTACTAATCTATTACCAAGATAATGATTTCTCAAGTGGTTGAATATAATACCTAATCAGTGTTCAAGCTTCTGTTATCTTCTTCTTCTTTACGTTTTTCCTTAAGTCCAACTCCTGGCATTGTAGAAGTTTCCTTAGTAGAATAATATACTTTCTTTGTTAAATTACTGTATCGTCTAATACATGGCGGCATAAAAAGTTCTACAAAGTCCAATTTCTATATCGACAGGCTATAGAATTGGTACTGAGACATACACCTGTGAAGGAAGTCTCGAGCTTTATTTTATAAACAGAGCAATTGGGTCATGAAACAGAGATGTCAGCAAACTCACATTTCACACCAAACTCCTCTCTACAGAGATCAATCCATCTCTGAAGCTACCTCAAAATTCAACAATAATAGTCAATGAGCATTTGAAAAATGCACGAGATGTTTAGGATAGCAAAGGAAAAGCAGCCGCAGCTTTTGCTATTCTCTGCGTGACAGAGCATTTGAATTTTTTTACAATTGATAATCGGATTATGAAAACACAATCACTTTTGTTTTCTTTTCAAAATTGTTTTTTTTTTTAATTTTAAAAGATTAATTTTAAATCAATCAAGTTTTAATTGATAATATAATATGTCAATCCTTCATAAATTATTAAATGATTTTCAGTTAAATAACATCACAATGTAGGGATAATAGCATGATTGACCCTATTTAATCAATACAAGTAAGTAAATGACCTCTTTTAAGATTTGATGCAAAAACGGTCCATTAACAAAGCTAATCATTTATGAGTTTATTGTTTTCCCAAATTAGCCCCATAATATGTTTTTGAATAGAAAAACTATCCTGCTCATCTTCTAGGGCCAAAAAAAAAATAAAAATAAAAACTCACCAAATCTCCAACTCGTGTGGATAATTCTCATTTTTCAACTTTCAAATTAAATGATTCTGTTTTACCCATCTTTGCACAAATCTAGATAAAAAATAACTAAATATTTTCGGGACCCATTATAACAAATTCACATATATTTTATCTTCAAACCTATTAACCAAAAAAATCTAAATTAATTCAAAATTAAAAAATAAATAAATATAATTATCCAATATACCTGAAACTACAAAGCTATTAAAAAGATTGAAAAGAGATAACTGATTGCAACACATAAAGGACATTCTCGAAATAAAAAATTAATTTACTCTTTTATTTTTTCTCTATATATCAACCTGATGGTAGAAAAGTGATATATTCACTGTGATTTCTAAGACTTCTTAAACCCAATATTTAAAACGTTGTTAGAACTCATATGAAGTAAGCCTCAATTTTCACAGGCCACAACTCAATGAGTGATTTGTGAGTATTTCTATCAGAGAAAATTAATGAAAATAAAAATTTTAATGGTGGAGTTAGTAAATGATCGTTAAGATTCTTTTTTCTTTTTAAAATAGTAGATTTTTTTTTATTTTCACATAAAACCAACACTCGTTTGATGTAAGTAACTAGTTTGTTTCACATCAGTTAACTCTCATTGGAAGTTGCTCGTTTCAGTAATCTCCACTTCTATGCATTTTCGATTATATATAATGTGGGGCTTTGGGCAAGACAAACATATTAAAGAAACAATAAGCAAAACTGCCGTAACAAATAGTACATGCAAATATAGTATGCTGCCTAATATTAATAATTGGCTGAAATGTCAGTAGTGTCAACTTATCGTGTAACAATGGCAGATCAATTGATTAAATTAACTCAACTACGACGAATTCGTAGTGGTAGAATTACTCAAAGATTAATTTTTATGCCCATATGACAACAAACTCCTGAATTATGGACGCTCACTACAAGATGAAAAACCAAGTCAAACCTGTAACATGACCTCTCCTTCAATACAAAAAAAATTTCAATCTTAATTAATAGATATACTTAAGTAACTCTAAGCAACCGATGATTACAAAAACTTTAGAATAGTATTAGTAAGATAAGTGAAACTTCCCAAGATATTTATATGCTCTAATTAACATGTTACACAAGATTTTTTTTATATAAATCACACAAAATTTCAATGACAGACTACAACCTGATCGATGAAATCTCATATTGTAAGACTGAGCCAAGCATCCTATCACTCATGGTTGACCTTAGCCAACTGAGAAGCAGTTGGTCACTACGAACCCACTGAATATACTCAGGGTTGAGGCAACCATCATCTAGGTTTTCAACTGGTTTAGGTTGTATATTGAGGATGAACTCACTTAGACCTTGCCCAATAATAGCTGGTTCGACTTCTGCCTTCCAAAGAATATGATTGTCTTTGTCAAGCTTGATAGACTGAGTGGAATGAAGGGTATTAGATAAAAGTTTAATTCAGTGGCATTTTTTGGAGTATTTTCGGAAGTCTCTTTGTTTTGAGTGATTGAATCAGAGGAAGCCACTAATGACTCTGATACCAGGTTGAACTTAAGGAAAAATATAAAGAAGAAGAAGATAGCAGAAGCTTGAACACTAATTTAGGTATAATATTCAATCACTTGAGAAATCATTATCTTCGCAATAGACTAGTACAAAAATTATATATTGGCACTAAAAGCTTAGAGAAAAAGGAAATAATCTAGTTTGTTAGCAAGAGTAGGAATCTGTCAAGCAACCATTGGAGCACACCGAAAAGCACGAGGGAGAGCACAATCTTTTCTGAACAACCAAATATGATCTGGCAGTGAGGTAAGTGAAGCTGAGTCATGAGCTGACAAGGCTAAAAGAGAACACGTGGCACTGCTCCAGTTCATTTCCTTAACACGGAGAATAAATTCTCGGCATTGATGCTGAGCCATTATGGCTCTTTGATTACTTTTGGAGCAATCCGAACCACACAAGACTCAGCCAGTCACTTGTCAAAATTTTACATTTTGTTTTGTTTTTGTTTTTTTTATGGTTTACCAAGTATGTACATGGGTCTACTAAATATGTACTGAGTTTCACCAAATACGTACAAATTAATAATTCTTGGAGTGATTCACCAAATATGTACTGGGTTTACAAAATATGTACATGGGTTCACAAAATATGTACTAGGGTTCACCAAATAATGTAATAGGACTCGTCGTCCTATAAAGTAACTTTGTGTCATTCATAGAAGAAATTATTATGAATGATGGCCGTAATGTATCTCTCATAGTTTTACACATCGAACCACTGGGTAGTCATTTGTCAATGCAATCAATATGCAAATAGAATTCTTTTAGATATGGTTCTCTTATTTTGCTGGCATATTGTGATGCAGATTGAGCTGGTAACCCTTTTGACATATGATCCACGTCTGGTTTTATGGTTTTCCATGGCTAAAATGCAATTTCTTGGAGTGCCAAGAAGCAAGCAACCAGGGCAAGATCTTCAACAGAGGCTGAGTATAAATCCTTGGCAAATGCAGCAGTTTAGCAATCTTGGTTGCGTCAGATTCTCAAGGATCTTCATGTTTTTGAGTCTTAGGCTCCTACTATCTTCTGTGATAATACCTCAGTGGTAACCATGGCTTCAAATCCAGTGTTTCACGCTCGAACTAAACACGTAGAAATCGATTTCCATTATTGTTATACATATACCCTCACAACTTCAAGTTGCATATTTATTCACAAAACCCCTTTCCTCCTCTCATTTTATGTTTTCAAGAGACAAACTTATCCTAAAGAATAAGATAAGATTGAGGGGAGATGTTAAGTGGGTGTTTAGTTTAATTTTCTGATTTAGTTTTTAGAAGGTATATTTATCTTTTCTGTTTTGTTGTTGATAGTGCTTTCTCTGTATAAACATTTGGTTCCTTTCGTTTTAGTGTTAATGAGAATTTATTTTGTTCTTCTTCTTCTTCTTCTTCTCTTGCACTCTTCTTGCTTCTCTTCTCTTTCTTCTTCTTGTTCTGAAATTCTTCACTAAAGAAGCAAAATTCATAAGAGAAGAAGTAGTCAGAGTTAGAGTAAAGGTGACAAGGGAAGAAGCATGCTTCTCGGATTTTATCAAAGTGTAGAGATGGAGGAGTGATTGAATTCAATCACGTTGCTAATGAGCTTCTTCAACTCCCTCTTGCTCGTCCTAGTGGAGTTGAGTTATTGTTTTAAAATACCTGGAGGTTCTGAAGATGCATTAAGGATGATGTTGTTTCCTTATTATTTAAGAGACAGAGTAGAGCATGACTCAATTCACTACCTCCAAACTCCATCAACAGTTAGAATGACCATACCGAGAAATTTTTGATGAAATATTTACCTTCCGCAAAGAATGTCAAGCTGAGAAATGAGATTACATCCTTCCATCAATTGGAGGATGAATCCCTATATGAAACATGTCATAGAATTAAGAAATTGCTAAGGAAGTGTCCACATCATGGAATTCCTCATTGTATACAAATGAATATCTTTTTTAATGGACTGAATTCCTCTACAAGATAAATGGTAACGCTTCAGCAAGTAGAGCCATATTATCTAAGTCTAATAATGAGGCTTATTAGATTTTGGAAAAGATTGCAAGTAACAACTACTAATGGCCAACTGTTAGAGCAAGTAAGAGAGTTATAGGAGTTCATAAGTTAGATGTAATGATAGCCTTAATGGCTCAAGTTTCTTCCTTGACCAACATGATCAAGAATCTAAGTATGACACCTCAGGTAGTTCAAAATCAAAACTAAGGCATGCAAAAAGCTTTCAATCAAGTAGCAGAAATTTCCTTTGTATATTATGGTGAATGGCATTTATTTGAGAGTTGCCCTGGAAATCTAGCATCTGTCAACTATGTAGGAATTTCAATAGGAATAACAACAACAATTCCTACTCCAATACGTATAATCCTGGATGGAGGTAGCACCCAAATTTTGTTGGAGCAATCAAAGTGCAGGCCCCTCAAATGCGAAAACCGACCAACATATCCTCCTAGATTTAACCAACAAGCACAAGGGAAAAAACAAGAAACATCTGAGCAATATGGTACTTTGGAGAATCTCCTGAAAGAATACATCATGATGAATGAACCAGTAATTCAAAACCAGTCTGTGATGATCCAAAGTAAGGCAATATCTATGAGAAATTAAAAAGAATCAGGTTGGACAGTTAGCCAATGCATTGAATTCAAGACCTCAAGGAGCTTTGCCAAGTAATACTGAAAAAATTGGAAGAGAAGGAAAAGAACACTGCAAAGTAATACATTTGAGAAGTGGAAAAGTCGCAACACAAGCTGCTGATGGAAAAGAAGATAAGACTGAAACCAAAACCAAGGAAGCAAGCCAGAGTAAAGATATAGTAGAACAGCGAGGAAAGGTCTTTGCCACCATTCCCTCAAAGGTTGTAAAAGAAAAAGCTAAATGATCAGTTTGCTAAATTCCTTGACATATTAAAGCAGCTGCACATAAACATACCTTTGGTAGAAGCTTTACAACATATGCCAAATTATGTGAAGTTCATGAAGGATATTTTGACATAGAGGAAAAGGCTTCGAGAGTTTGAAACTGTAGCCTTAACCGAAGAATGCAACATGATTTTGCAAAACAATATTCCTCTAAAGTTAAAGGATCTAGAGAGTTTCACCGTTCCCTGTGCAATTGGAAAACCTCATTGTGGAAGAGCCCTTTGGGACTTAGGAGCTGGTATTAACCTCATGTCATTGTCCATATTTAGAAAGATGGGCATAGGAGAAGACAAGGTAACCACTATCATTCAGCAATTGGTTGATAGGTCTTATCTCAAACCAGATGGTAAGATAGAAGATGTTTTGGTACAAGTCGACAAATTCATATTTCCATCTGATTTCATCATTTTAGACTATGAGGCAGATAAAGAAGTATCCATCATAAAGGGAAGACCCTTCATATCCACTAGAGGACAATGATTGATGTGAAAAAAAGGAGAACTCACTATGATAGTCAATGATTAGTAGATCACTTTCAATGTCTTCAATGCTATGAAGTACTTTGATGAGGAGATCAAAGAATGTGCAACTGTATCTGTGATGGATTCCATAGTGATGGACAAGCTATGCATAAGCTGTAGCAATGCTACTCTACTAGAGTCAACTTTGAAAATTCTGGATGAAGGCTGCAATGATTAGGAGGAAGCTGAAGTTACATGGATGGATGCAAGGAAAGACAACTTTAGATGTGGTGAGCAAATGGATTCCTTGTAGTTTTCCAGAGAAAACATTTGAACCATCACTGCCATCTGTTGAATCTCCCTTTTTGATTGAATTGAAACCTTTTCCTGCCCATTTGAAGTATGTCTATTTAGGTGAAAACAATTCACCGCATATCATCATTTCCTCCTCCCTCAACCATGAAAATGAGAAATTATTGCTAGAAGTCCTAGGGAGGTACAAATGAGCAATTGGCTGGTAGATGACTGACATTAAAGGGATAAACCCTTCAATATGTACGCATAAGAAATTGTTGGAAGAAGGAAGTAACAACTCCATATAGTAACAAAGGAGGCTGAATCCAGTAATGAAGGAGGTTGTGAAGAAGGAGATCATCAAATGACTTGATGTATGTATAATTTATCCTATTTCTGACAGTGCATGGGTCACTCCTGTTCAGTGTGTGCCCAAGAAAGGTGGAGTCACTATTATACTAAATGAAAGAAATAAATTGATTCTGACAAGAACAATAATGAGATCAAGAGTGTGTTTGGATTACAAAAAGCTAAAACAAACTACTAGAAAAGATAACTTTCCCCTATCTTCCATCGACCAAATATTTGATAGACTAGTTAGTAAGGAGTACTATTGTTTCCTGGATGACTACTCACACTGCAATCAAATTGCTATAGCTCTAGAGGATCAAGAGAAGACTACATTCACATGCTCTTATGGAACCTTTACTTTTAGAAGGATGCCATTTGGGCTGTGTAATGCTCTAGCAGCATTCTAGAGGTGGATGATGACAATCTTCACAGACATGGTGGAATAAACTTTAGAGGTATTTATGGATGACTTTTCTAATTTTGGCGAGTCATACATAAAATGCTTGTGTAATCTTGAAAAAGTGCTTGAAAGATGTGAAAAGACCAATTTAGTTTTAAACTGTGAAAGATGTCATTTCATGATCCAAGAAGGAATAGTCTTAGGTCATAGAATGTTGAAGTAGAGAGTGAATAAGAGTTTGAACCAACTCCACCACCAAAGCCGTCCCCTGAAAAGGAAAAATGTAAGGGAAAAATAAAGTTATTTACCTCAAGCCCAGAGAAGGAAAAACGTTGTCATTTGGTAGTTACAGTCGTCGAATTTTGCCTAACACTACTTTTGGGTACAACTCAATTGATAACTGGTCCGTCCAGGCTTATCACTACCGTGACATGCTCGGTTAAGTTGGCCACGCGGCTCCGCCTTTCACTATCACTACTTCCTCGACCGCTGGTTATAGCACATGTGTTGTTGAGTCATATCCTCTTACTCTTGCTCCCGAAAAGGATATTCTGTAATTTTGAAGTTTTCTACATTGTACATGTTGAGTTGGAATTGTTCCGCACACGGCCACGACACCTACTATTGTAAGTACATTGCAAAGAGCTACATCATTCCAACTAAATTTTCATACCCAGCCCGAGTAGAAAAATCCAATCTTTACCTTAATAAAATATTTCATGAAACTTTTTTGTACAGGTGCATCGAGCCGGCATCCTTATTTTTTTAAACAAACTTTAGAAATCTCAAATTTAAATTAAATATTTCTATGCATAAACAAAGCCACATAACCAAAAGTAAATAATCAAACAATTGGCGTACGAGGAAATAATAACCACAAAACATTATATCATTAAGATTTTAGTTGTACCTAGTAAGTCTAAGATTTTAGAGTTATCTTACCATTTTTAATCTTTAATTATTGCTTATCTTAAGGAGAGTTAGTATTTTGTTTCTTAAAATCTTAGTTATTTGTCTTATTTTTTTATGCTTAGTTTAGCTGCCATGCTAGCATCTTGACTGTTTATGAGCAATCGTTATTCCAGTTGTCATCAGCGCCTGCACTTGTACTCCCTCACGAAATTAGAGCTCGACACACGTTCTTGTGTAAAGAAGAAACCCTAATCCCCAGGCCCTTATTTATTAGAAGTACACCTTTTTGGAAAGGGATTCGAAGGACAAGCCGACATTGCTCTGTAGAAAGGAGACACTCCGCAGAAGGAAAGAAGAGGAAGAAGACAGAAAATAAAAGTTTCTTAAGCTCACTATGAGCTAAATACTCAAAGCTAGTATGATAATGAACCTAGATATTACTTTATCTTGTTAATGAAGTTTCTGTTGTTATAATCTCTTTTGCATTTAATTCAATTATGCTTAATGTTGATTTTTCATTATTGATTCACTATCTTTACTAAAATACAAGTTGGATTAAAGTCTGAAAAGATTTAGTTTAATGGAAATAACTTGAATGATACATGAGTATTTAAATCGAAAATACATAAATATTGAATCGTGTAGGTCTAAGTGCTCACCTTATAAACCCTTTGGCTGGAACTCAAAGAATCAAACTCTAATATGAAATTAAGCTTAGACATAATAATGAAGGTTGGAATTGGTAATTGCTAGGTTGACAATCCATTGTACATTTGAGCTAAGTTTAATGCTACTGAGATGTTATAACAATTAAAACATAGTTAATTAAAAAAATAATTGATAGGGGGTTTGACTATACTAGACCTCATTATTACTGAATATTTCTTTAATATCAAGTTAGCTTCATACTTTTCATGTCATTTTACATCTTTTTTATTAGCTTTATTAATCTCAATTTAATTTTAGCCCGTTTGAACTATAACCATAGTTGCTATCCTGCTTTCACGTTAAATCTGTTTTGGTTTATATTATTGCATATTCACACTAGTTCCTGTGGGGATCAATACTCACTTACTAATTTATTACTTGTTAACGATATGTGCACTTGCATATACACATCACATAACAAGTTTTTGACGCTATTGCCGGAGACTAGAGATAGAATATCTTTATTTCAGGAACATGAAATAATGTTGTAGTCATTGCTGATGACAAAGACAAAGCATTCAAAGACTATGCCATTCTTCAACCAGAAGCCATGAATCTTGGGATAGTGAGACCATAAATTCAAGCTTTTCAATTTGAATTAAAGTATGTGATGTTCCAAATATTACAAATAGTAGGAAAATTCAATGAATTGCCCTCAACATTGGATTTAAGCAAATATTTAACAATATTGACAAAAAAGTGACAACCAAATATCATTATATTTATTTTTTTTCTATATGTACAGGAAAATAGTTATATGAATGAAATTTACTATATTAATATTTTTTTTCTATTTATATTTAATTACATTTACTTTTTCTCTCATTTTTCTTTCATTCTTATTTTTCAAGATTCAAACACAACTAACTTAATTGATAAAATAAAAATATCATTCTAATCCGTACGTTCATATTTAGCTCTTCCATTAAAACCAAATAGTGATATATGATTATAAGGGGAGGGAAATTATACTCTACCATAGATTGTCACTCTTAGTTTTTGATTCTCAAATCTTAATAAACTGATTATAACGCAATTGTAACTCTTAGTTTTTTATTCTCAATTTTTAAAAAAAATAGAGTTTTTTGCTAAAATAGACATTCTTATGAGCTGTTCAATCAAATGTTATGATCTACTCACTTAACACTTAAAACATCCCTACCCACCCCATTTCTCCTTCTTTATTTTTCATTTTCTTCTTCGTCTTCTTCAGCGGTTCACAAGCATCGTGTAGCATCTATTACATTACACGAGGACTACACGATTATACTACACGATCATCGTGTAGTACACGTGTAACGCTTATTACAGTTACGAGGTCTACACGATCATTATGTAGTGTACACTACATGATGACTACAAGATGCTCGTGAAGGCTCGTGTACACTACAAGATGACTATACGATACTCGTGAAAGCCTCGTGTACGCTACACGATGGCTACACGATCATCGTGTAATATTCCATTTCATTATGTATTCTTCTTGTACTAACTTCCTTCATTGATGTATATACATATATCTCTTAAGTTTGAATTTTTGTAATGATGGAGATTGGGTGAAAATGGTATAACATGGTCTTTTAGTTGAGAGAAGACTAAATTATTGGATACATCTACTAACTACACTCACCATGCGCTATTGGGTATATTGCATGAAGAACTCCAAATAGACCCCTCGAAGTATGATATGTCTATCAAATTTCTTTATAGAAGCCATGTCCCTTACCCTCCTGATGAAATTTTAAAGGGTAGAGATTTGCAGTTCTTTGTTAAGGAGAATTGATTAGAATCACTTAAAACTCACTATTTGTAAGTGCCAAACCTAAATTTTTTCCATCTCAAAGCTCGGTTTCCTCAAACCGCAATGTCACAACAACCTCGGGTTCCTAAAATTACAGGGTTTTATAAAAGTTAGGTTCCTAAAACACAAATGTCACGATAATCTCTACATAAAATTATTCCGCGCTTTGAGAGTGATCATTTTGAAAGGAATTATCATGATGATGATGTTTTTGGTCATGACGATTATAATATTTTTAAGGATGAGGATGTTGATGTTGATAGAGATGATGATGATGATGACGATGATGATTTTGATCAGAGGGTGTATGATGATGCAATCCACGGAGATGGCCATGATGAAGCTATCAATGGAGATGACCATACAACAACTTTAGACTTGAATACTGGTTTTCAGCTGGAGACCACTTGCCCATTGTCATCACGACCTGATTTGAATGAACAACTTCCTGGGTCTAGTGAGCAACGGGCTGATTTGAATCAGCTTGTATCAGACACAATAAGTATGAATGATTTGTACAATGATAAAGCCAAGCTGCTTAAGGTTGCTCATATGATGGTCATCCGGAAAAATTTTGAGTTTTGGATCTTCAAGTCAAAACAATCAATATTGATACTTGTATGTGTTGAAAAAACATGCCAATTGAGGTTACAGGCCATGAAATTGAAAAATTTTCCATACTTCAAAGTTACAAAGTTCATCAATACACATACATGCACATTTAAAGTATTGAGACATGAACACCATCAGGCTACATATTCATTGATTGGTCATTCTATACGGTCTAAATACACAGGTGTCAGACGTATATATAGGCCCAAAGATATAATTGAAGATATTCAGCTTGATTTCAGTGTCAACATAGGTTACCATAAGGCAATGAGGCTAGGGAATATGCATTGAAATTAGTTCGAGGGTCTCCTAAAGATAACTATACGATGCTCCCAACATATTGTCACATATTAGAATAAAAAAATCATGTACTTATTTTTTATTTTGCCATCATAATGTCTACACGAGTACTACACTAACCTCGTGTAGTCATCGTGCAGTCTACACGATGCCTACACTAACCCCATGTAGTCATCATGTAGCCTACATGATGGTTACACAGACCTCGTGTAGTCATTATTTAGTTTACACGATGGTTACACGGGACTCGTGTAGTCATCGTGTAGTCTACATCATGGTTACACGGACCTTGTGTACGCATCCTGTACACTATGTACTCTGCCGATTATAATATAGCAATATTAAATATTTTTCAGAGACAATGATACACATAGAGACCGATGAGCATGATCGTTTTAAATATTTTTCATGGCTCTTGGACCCTCTGTTCGTGGATTTTTTAGCTGTATACGGCCTGTCATTGTTGTTGACGCAATCGCCTTAAAAGCCAAATACAAAGGGGTATTATTTGTTGCAACAACAAAGGATGGGAACAACCAAGTATATCCCATTACATTTGGAATTGCAGATTCAGAAAATAATGATTCATATGAATGGTTGTTTCATAAACTTCACGATCTAATCGGTGATCTATAAGACATGGTGTTTATATCCGACAGGCATACAAGTATACTAAATGTTGTACATGTTGTCTTTCCCAATGTGCTTCATGGAGCTTTCATCTTCCATATGAGCCAAAATACCAAATCAATTTATAAAAAAGAATATGCGGTCGCATTATTTTTGAAAGCAGCAAAGGTCTACCGTTAATCAGAATTTGATTGGCTGATGACTCATTTTACAAATGCATTTTCAGATATCTTACAATACGTGTCGGTGGGGGGAGTTGAGAGGTGGGCACATTCCCGTTTTGATGGAAGGCGATACAATATAATGACTACAAACATCGCATAATGTTTGAATGGGATTTTGAAGGATTTTAAAAAGATTCACATTACATGCCTTATAGAGCATATCTGTGACATGTTACAACGGTGGTTCTATGAACGACAGACGGCTTCCTGTCAAATCGCCTCGCAGATGACATATTGGGTTGAGACAGCTTAAAAAGAAGCATATTGCATCACATACACTATCATTGTTTCCTTCCAACATCCACGAGTTTCGTGTTACGAGTGGGGGTAGGGAAGCAGTGGTAAACTTGCATATTAAGACTTGTACAGGCAGAGAATTTGATCTTGATCAAATTCCATGTATGCATTCGTTGGCTGTATGTCGGCAGTGTAATATTTCCGCATACAGTATGTGTTCGAGGTTCTATAAAAATGAGGCTCTAATTGCTGCATTATGCGGAAACAATACACCCTCTCAGAAATCAAGTAGATTGAGTTATCAGCCAAGAGGTTCATGAAAAAGTGGTATTGCCACCTAAAAGGAGGCGGCAATGTGGCAGACCTAGGACATAGAGAATTCCATCTAGAGGTGAGGAAGTAGTGAGAAGAAAGTGCAAACGCTATGGGCAAATTGGCCACAACCGACAAACGTGCAGAAATCCATATCCTTTATCTCAACGAGATGATCAAGCCACTTAAATATAAATAATGACCTCTGTAGACATAAATTAAATATTAATATAGAAATATACTTGTGTTTATTATCTAATAATATCATAAAGTTTAATTAGCCTACATGAATCCTACACGATTCCCATGAAGTTATCGTGTAGGCTACATAAAGACTATATGATGCCCATGAAGTCATCGAATAGTCTAAACGATGACTAAATGATCCCCTTGAAGTCATTATGTAGGCTACAAGAAGCCTACATGATGCCCATGAAGCCATTGTGTAGGCTACAAGAAGCCTACACGATGCCCGTGAAGTCATCGTGTAGGCTACATGAAGCCTACACGATGCCCGTGAAGTCTTTGTGTAGGCTACATAAAGCCTACACTAAACATATAATAATAAAAAAAAGACTCATAATCCATAATTCACAATTTAATAAAATAAAAATCCATAAAATATATCCATATTATTTTGGTACAATATTGTCAAGTGCAAATAACTCAATTGCAATTCATCTTTGATATTCTGACATTTGTTGTTGAGTTATTTTTTGGAGGTTTTTCCCATATGTGAGGGCTTCAACAAACGTGAGGGTAAATACCCCACAATCGAACCTACAAAACACATGAAATGTAAAAAAAACAATTACATAATATGTCTGGAATTTTAAGTGGATTTAAAAAAATGTATATTTCACTTACACGTTCTCTTGTTATGGACACTTCATGATATCATATTTCCACTCATCTTTGGGTTTAACCTCCTGTCTTCTCTGATAAATATTCATCATTTGAGCTAGCCGAGGGACAATCTTCATGAAAGGTTTTATTATTTTAATGTACAAGGAGCGTTAATAAGGCGTGTTCATGGAATTATAAATACGAATATACTGGCCAATCAAATCAAGCGCAACCACAATCCAATGTTTGCGGTTCACATTCATTGGAAAGATAACCTTCTCTGACTGTTCCCAACTCCTTCCAAAATTCGTCTGCAAGCCGAGGACCAGGTACCAGAGTTGATCATCAACGTCAATATCCCATCCCGCGGGATCTGGCTCAAACTCTGCCATTCGGCTAGACAGGTTCCCTGTAATGTCACGAGAAAAAATTTTAATCCTCAAGATCAATAAAAATGGTCATGAAGACTACACGAAGTCTACACAAGGCTTGTGAAGACCTCATGTAGAATACATGAAGTCTACACGAGGCCCGTGAAGGCCTCGTGTAGACTACCCGAAGTCTACACAAGGCCCATGAAGGACTCGTGTAGACTACATTGTACAGTTCATTAAGTTCAAAAATAAATCGTACTTACTTACAAAATCAAATCACCAACATTGATTCTGATATGAGGGTTGTATTCTTGTAAATCCCTCCTCATGAGCTCCAGGTATGCATGGATATACTACAATGTAATAAAGATTAGTTAAGATATTTATAATTATTTTAAATATCAGATTAAAAAAGATTATAAATGATTTCTTACATCTAACTCAAGCTATTGATAAGGTAAAGAGACTAGTTTTTTGCCAGGTAAGGTCAACGGTGCAAAATCTAACGTTTACTTTCTCGTTCCAGTACAAAGTAATTATAGATCAAAATTAGGTACACAATTAGTTTACTACACGCTGGTTACACGATGTTAGTGCAACGATCGTGTATACTATACGATGGCTACACGAGGTTAGTGTAACCATCGTGTAGTATACACGATGGCTACATGATATAAGTATAACCATCATGAATACTACACGAAGACTACACGAGGTCAGTGTAGCCATCATGTATACTACACAATGGCTACATGAGGTTAGTGTAACCATCGTGTAGCCTACACGATGGCTACACGAAGTCAGTGTAACTATTGTGTATAATACACGAGGTCGATCTAACCATCGTGTAGTATACACGATGTCAGTGTAACTATTATGTATACTATATGAAGACTACACGAGGTCAGTGTAACCATCGTGAGAAGAAGAGGTGCACAAAAATATTATAGATCTTACTTTTCCCTTGGGGAGGTGAACCATAATTTAAAACGGGCTTCATCCTCTGAAGATACATCACCATATGCTTGAAAAGGTTTGAAGTCTGTTTTGGAAATGATATTCTTATCATCTTTTTTCCTTCATTGCTTCTTCTCTTCAACCATTTCGATTTCCCAATTAGGTGACTCTAGGACCCGAGATCTTTTTATCTTCCTCTTACCAAGTACACCATGGCAGACGAGCTCTTCTTCTCTTCTCTATCGTTGGACTGCTCTGTTAACTAAACTGAATCCATCAATACAGATTTACCGATGCAATCTTTTTTTTCTTCTTCTTCTCCTCCTTCTTCTCCTTCTCCTTCTCCTTCTCCTTCTCCTTCTCCTTCTCCTTCTCCTTCTCATTCTCCTTCTCCTTCTCCTTCTCCTTCTCCTTCTCATTCTTCTTCTCCTTCTCCTTCTCCCTCTCCTTCTCCTTCTCCTTCTCCTTCTGCTTCTCCTTCTCCTTCTGCTTCTCCTTCTCCTTCTGCTTCTCCTTCTCCTTCTGCTTCTCCTTCTGCTTCTCCTTCTGCTTCTGCTTCTCCTTCTCCTTCTCCTTCTCCTTCTCCTTCTCCTTCTTCTTCTCCTTCTTCTTCTCCTTCTTCTCCTTCTCCTTCTGCTTCTGCTTCTCCTTCTCCTTCTCCTTCTCCTTCTCCTTCTCCTTCTCTTTTTTATTTATTTTTTCTTCCTTTTTATTCGTTATAATTCTTATTTTCTTCACCTTCTCCCCTTCTTTATTTCCAGCTTCTTCGTCTTTGTGTATTTCTTTTTCTTTTTTCGTCTTCTTCTTTTTTATCTTTTCTTCTTTTTCTGCTTCTTCTTTTGCTTCCTCTTCTTCTATTTTTCTTATTTTTTGTCCTTTTTTTATTTTCTCTTTAATTTTTTTTTTCTCTTCTGTTTTTCTTCATCTTCATTCTTTTCACCTTCCTCCTCCTTATTACATCTATTCTCTTCTTCCTTTTCTACTACCTTATCTTCTTCATTTTCTTTTTATTATTCTTCATTCTCTACCATCTCCTTTTCTTCCTTCTCTACTATCTCCTCTTCTTCTTCCCTCTCTACCATATCTTCTTCTTTTTCATCATTCTCTCCTTCTTTATTTTTTATACTATACTTCCTTCTCAATCTCTGTGTCCTCGCCGTCGCTAGCCATCATCATGGCAGATCGAGGATAGCATTAGTAATCATCTGACCTCGATGTTACCAGATGATCCATCAAAATTTTAATTTGGGAAAATCTAATGGAAATGTCTGATTGCATGGACAAAATCTTCTTGTCCATTGAAGTGATCTTTTGGTCCATCCAATCAGACATTTCCTCACCAAATCTTCATGTCCACTGAACTTCTTGGACACAACCTTCTTCTCCTTTATTTTTTCAATGGCCTCTTCGGGCATCTTCCTCTTATTCTTCTCATCTTCCTTTTTAATGGCCTCCTCCTCATCTTCTAGTGGAAAGGGTGACGGAGGAGGCGTCGACTAAAAAAATCATGTAATATTAAGTAAACTAAACAGAAAAATGTGACTACAGATCAGTTACATGAACCTCATGTAGTCATCAGGTAGACGACACGATGGTTACATGGACCTCGTGTAGTCATCGTATAGACTACATGATGGTTACACAGACCTCGTGTAGACTATAAGATGGTTACACGGACCTCGTGTAGACTACACGATGGTTAAACTGACCTCATGTAGTCATCGTGTAGACTACACGATGGTTACACTACGTGTTTAAGAAGAATAATGGTAGAAAATGATTTTGAACATACATTCTCTCCAGCTACTGATCTCTAGAAACTTTTTTCTTCTTCCACCTCAGTAAGGACTAAGAAAAAACTGTCAACTAAAAATGAAAGAAATATAAAATAGTATATGTGAAAGCAATATAAATTAACTTGTCAACATAATTCACCAGCATACATTCTCCTTCAAAATTTTTTTTTGAAGATTCTCAACCGGTACTATCGTGGTCGGACACCACTTGAGAATCTTTTACACCTTGGTCGAAACCATGTTACTATACAAACTACACACCAAGGGGATAGTTTCAAATACCCATGCCTATTTAAACAAAATAGAGTAATTCAGTATTCAACACATAAATAATTTAATACAGCACCACATAGAATTAAATAAATTATACCTGGAAGGTAAATAGACATCCATTGAGTGAATACCTATGAATAGTATCTGGGGATATCTGTGTTTTTGTTTTTTTCTTGATCTTTAAGATCACCAAAAACAGCTTTGTATTCTTCACAGCTAATAATGATTTCATTATTTTGGAGAACGAGAGCTATCCCCACAGATATTGGTTGAACGTATCAAGATCGTCAACCAAAATCAACCATCTCTTCTCAATTAGGGTACGCTTCTCTTTCCCCAACAGAAAATGCTCTAGCAAAAATCAGAGCCATCTTAACCCCCATCAGAATCTGACTTATATTCAGTGTTTTTAAACTTCTCCTCCAACTCAGCCAAGGTAATTGATTGGACTTTGGGAAAGTATAGATCATAGAGTCTGTTGTGGGTCTTCTTCTCATCCCGGGCTTCACCGAACTTTAGTCTGGTCATCAACGAGAACTCCTTCTTGGAGAAGCACAATGGTTCCTCATTGACAAGAAACTAGATTTCCTCCTCCGATGGAGTGTCGTTGACATATTCGGCCTCCCTGGCCAGCACCTGGTGGCAGACAGTTACTGAAAACTTCAGGGCTGGGTGATCAAGGAGATGTCCAAAGCATGTCTCCCTAAATAGGGAGAGTTGAGGAGTTGTCAGCTTGGTCTTGATAACCTCTATGCAGTGAGTATTTCACTTTGTATTGACCCCTTGCTTTTGGAATAGTGTTAACGTCATGGATGTATCTTAGTTGCATCTTTGATGAAGTCATAACCTGTAGAATATTCAAGGAAAATATAAGATCAGGAAATGTACACGATGCTCGTGTAGTCATCATGTAGATTACACAAGGGGAACACGATCCTCGTGTAGATAACACGAGGTGTACACGATCCTCGTGTAGCCCTCGTGTAGACTACACGAGCTTTACACGACCCCTCGTGTATTCCTCATGTATCTTGCACGAGGCCTACACGACCCCCGTGTAGCCCTCATGTAGCCTACATGAGGCTTACACGACCCCCATGTAGTCCTCGTCTAACCTACATGAGGCTTACACGACCCTAGTGTAGTTCTCATGTAGCTTACACGAGACTTACATGACCCTCGTGTAACCCAGAAAATAGACACCCATCAAGACCAGAACCTCAAAAACCCAAAAAAAAATACTCAGAAACTCAGGAGAAAAAAACACTCAGAAACCCAAAAAAATATTAAAAACAAAAAAAATAACCTTGTCGTGATTCGAACATTCACAAAAAATAGAAACGTAGAAATTCAAAAAAAAACCCTCAGAAAAAAAAATACCTCAGAAACTCAGAACAAAAACTCAGAAACCCAAAAACTTACCTTGTTGTTTTTTCTTGTTGTGGGAGACGAAGACTTAATGATTTGCAGAGAGAAATGTTACGACTTCGAGAGAGAGAGAGAGAGAGTGTGTGTGTGTGAGAGAGAGAGAGAGAGAGTAAAAAAGAAATGAGGGTAATGCAAGTGAGTAAACAAAGGGGTGGGGTTTCGTGTAATTATCACTTTTTTTCAAGTCATCGTTTGAAATTCGTGAAAGAGCTTTTTAATAATATATCAAGCTGATTTTATATTGAAGGTGAGCGAGAGATCAAAGTAAACAAAAATTAATGTAAGAGTCTAATTCTACGTGATGAATAGTGTAAATGTCTACTTTAATAAAAAAAAACTCAAAAAAAATATATGATTATAACATAACCAGCTCAAAAGAAGCAGAAGTCTTGTAGCTCCGCGCATAAACTATATTTTACTTACCTTTTAATCTCCTGCAAAGTCATACGAGCTGGCTGTCCATGCATGTGAGGAAGTGTTCCAAATTTGAAGTACGAAAGTGATTCAAACTCAACATCACACGTCCTTTCAAGTTTGCTGTCATAGTACAAGTCAGTAAAGTTATAGAATGCACGTGGTTTGGATTTTTTTTTTTTTGAATACAAGATTGCCATTAGCCGGCATCAAACTGAGCATACTCTGTTTCAATCTTACTAGCTTACATGCTATAACATGAGTTTATCCAAATTCAATTGGCAAATGTTTTATCAGACTTTTGAAACTTATGAAAAAGAGAAGAAGAAGAGCTCTTATAAAAATATTTTTGTGGGTGATTCCTAGCTGGTCCTAGATTCACACATGTCTGGAGCCTTCTGCCAACATGACCAGCAATGGTTTGACCTCGTCATACTTGGATAGAGATGCATGCCGAGGGAAAAACCGAATCCACCAGCTCGGAACTTTCTCATGTTAGAGCTATGTGGTGCGAGATCATCGTCAAATATTATTAATTTCTTATTTTCCTCACTCCTATTCTTAATTTCTTATGTTTCTCACTCCTATTCTTAATTTCGTATTTCCTCTCATATTTCAAAGACTCAAAAGAAAAACCAAAAGGTTGAAACCATCTGTGACAGAAAAAAGTAAAAAAAAAAACTCTTTAATAGCTATGTTATAAGAAATATTATCAACTCCTCAATACATTTACACCTCTACTTGTAGATGTTAGAAATACAATGTCCATAATATTGCCACGTGTTACCTGAATATCGCCTGATAAACTCAAACGAGAAAAAGAATATGAAGATATTAGCTTGATACTGGTGTGATGTCTAACCTAATACACTATAACGCTCAAGTCAGTAAAGTGAAGGAAAACCAAAATATTGAGAGTTCAAGTGTTTTGAATGTCATACATCATCTGAAAATTGTCTATCTTTATATAGATAGCTCAATATCAGTGTCCGAATATGAAAATGCTTCATATTAATTAAGGAAAATGAAAAGCTTTGTATCTTCTCTTCTTACTTGTGATATTTTGATCCTGATACACTACAGTATGCCATTCGGTATTATCATCGTTTTATCCTTTTTGTTAAGTCTGAGTACGGGATACATCATTATTTTGACTCGACTGTATTATATCCTTATGTTATCTCGGATATAACTCATATGGTTCTCTATCATAATTTGACCTTATGTGTCATCTTGTATAACATTCGGTCTAATTATTACGTCACCTCATAATAGATTCGGTCATAATTTGACCTTACTTTGTCTTGTATGAAACTAGATCACAATATGACCTAATGTAATCTTGTATTAGATTCGGCCATATTTTAATCTTACTCCGTCTTGTATAAGATTCGGCCAAACTATGACCTTATATCACCTCATACTAGATTCAGTCATAATTTGACCTAACATCATTTTGAACTTGCAATTAATTATTTTTGGCTTTGTAAATGATCTTTATATAGGAATTGGGCCGAGTAAGCCCTCATGCGAAATAAATCTATAATATATCTTAGGCTCAATTAGGTAAATAGGCCACTATATGAAAATAAAAGAAAAATTGACCTAAAAATTTGTAATTTGCACAAATGACTGAATTTTATAATGGTCCATTTTTAAAACCTAAAAAAATATTGTAAATAGATGAAATTGCCCTCACTAATAAGGGACAAAAATCACTTTATTCGCGTAACCACCCCGGCATAAAATGTTACATAGTTTATAGATATATACTATATGGTATATAATAATATATTGTGTTACGAATTTTTTGGAATTTATGTAATATAGTATATAAACATGAGCTAATGGTATATAATTACATATTGCGTTATACAGTATAGTTGTTATATAGTATATAGACATATATGTTATAGTATATATTTACATATTGTGTTATGCAGTCTTTGGTCTACAATTTTGTAGCATATATACAATATTTTGTAGTTTTTTACCGTAATATATTTTAATATACTCAATATATCATAGTATATATGTATCATATTTGTATATATCACTAGTATATCGTCATATATCTATAATATATTTTTATATATTATTAGTATATCATAGTATATATGTAATATATTTTTATATACCATCCGAGCATGTGTGAATCTAGGACCAGCTAGGAATCACCCACAACAATATTTTTGTAAGAGCTCTTCTTCTTCTCTTTTTCACAAGTTTCAAAAAGTCTGATAAAACATTTGCCAATTGAATTTAGATAAACTCATGTTATAGCATGTAAGCTAGTAAGGTTGAAACAAAGGGAGGAAGAGAATTGTTATAAACTTCTACAGATGATGAAGATAAATGCGGAAAGTTTGCCAAAAACCAAAAATCAAATTCGAATAAACTGTCCGAATTTGTCGAGAATATAACCAAACTAAGTCTAGATAAAACCAGTTGAAAACGCGGTGCTCACTCGACGGAAGTGTGGGGCTTTCAAAAATTTATAATAAACAACTCTTTTTCAATAAAAAGAAAATAAACGCAACGCAATGATTTTCAAAATAAAAACTTTTATTGAATTTTTTTTCAATCAGATCCATTATATATTAGAATATTAAATCGAAGACATACATGAATATAGAATATATATCTCTTGTTGACTAATCAAGCGTCTTTACAAACCAACGATCTTCTGTTCCTATGAAGAACGAATTTCAAAATCCACACCAAAATCTTTTAAGTCAATCCTCAAACAAACCAGGACATGTGTGGGCACGCAGAATATAACAAGAACATTTTTCTATCTCTAGATGTACTCAACACATGAGATTTAGAGATTTTTGAAGAATGAATAATTTTGTGAGACTAATCATTGAGAGAATACGATTATTATTTTTACAGAGTTTTTTGATTAACTTTTAATCTCAGAGAGTTTCACCCTGATAACAACTGTGTTGTTAGCACACTTAATCAGCACTGAGACTAATAAAATAATATATATATATATATTCTAGGCACCCCAAATTTTTTAGGGGTATACACAAAATAATAATTAATCATAAAATTACCATTGCAGTGTGACCCACTATAACTGTGCACAACTATAGTGTCACATGACACTACAATATGCTGTGAAGTATCACAGTGTCTCACGGCACTGTCATTCACGGTACCACTGTAGTGGCGTGTTGTACTACAGTATTGCACGTCTAATTATAATGTCACGTGGCACTACAATAGTTCATGTCAATTTATAATTCTCAATCAGTGATTGAAATGTGGCAGTCCAACATACCACGTTGCAATTTCTGTAAACTATTTATTTATTTTAATCAGATAAATATCTAGATATTAGTAAATTCAAAATTAACTTATCTGATTATCTCTATCAACTAGCTTAGCTGCTAGTTCACAAATAACAGATTTAGTTGATTTAAATTTTGAATTATTATCTAACAATAATTTAACATTATCAAACTTCACAAATTAGATATATTGTCTAACTTATCGATAATTAGAAAATTAATCAATAAAATTATTTTTATATAATTTCCAAAAATTAATATAAATAATTTAGTTAACTAATTAATCAAACATAATTATCTCATAATTTTGTACTTGCCCCAGAAATATAATTTCTTTTACAAGTTAATCATTTTCCCATGTCCTGAAATATTCACACCCGAGATTGTGTAGTACAGATGTGATTTAAGGACCATGAACCTATAATCCTAAGTAGGGGTCTGCAGAATTTTACGAACCGAATCGGTTCGGTCGGTTCTTTTTCTATGGTAATTGTAATCGGTTCGGTTAATTTAAGTAACTGAACTTTCGGTTTGATTCTATTTTACAATAAACATGTAACCGGTTCAAACTGATTGTAACTATTTTTTAATATACATATATAAATTAGACATAAATTATTAAAAACTTAATAAATTAGACACAAATTANTGTGTGTGTGTGTGTGTGTGTGTGTGTGTGTGTGTGTGTCTAGTTAATAATTACTGTAGATGCTTGATTCGTCAAGAGAGGTGGCTAATGGTGAGGTCGTTATGAGAGTTGGTAGTGGTGCGCTTGTGTCAGCAAAAGAATTGGGAATGGTCTGCCTTAATTTTAGAAATTATTATTTAGGTTTGAACGATATTTATTATATTCCTGAATTTTTGAGAAATTTGATTTTTATTTCTATTTTGCATGAACAATTATTTGAAGTTTCTTTAATTATTAATGAGTTTATTATTTCGAAGAATGAATTTAATATTTGTTATGATAAAGTATCGAATGGACTGTATATGCTAAAACTGACTGAACGCGTGTTAAATAATTATGAATTATTTAAAGAAGCAAATCCTAAAAGTAACAAACGACAAATAGTTTCTCCTAGTGATGATAACACGTATCTATGGCATCTTAGGTTGTGACCTATTAATCTAGATAAATTAAACAGGTTAACAAAACATGATGCTTTGAGAGAATTTAAAGTTGAAACTCTTCATGTTTCTGAATCTTGTCTAAAAGGTAAAATGACCAAGAGACCTTTCATTGGAAAGGGTCAAAGAGCCAATGAACCACTTGAGCTAGTACATAGTGATGTATGTGGACCGATCAATGTACAAGATAGAGTTGGGTATGGGTATTTCGTCACTTTTATTGATGATAACTCAAGATATGATTATACTTACCTGATGCATAGAAAGTCCGAAACTTTTCGAAAGTTTAAAGACTTCAAAGATGAAACTGAAAAGTAATTAGGTAAATCATTAAAAACACTTCGATCATATCGAGGTGGTGAATACTTGAATTTAGAATTCAAGGATTACCTGCTGGAGTCTGACATCCTATCACAACTCACAACACCTAGAACGCTACAGCAAAATGACATTTCAGAAAGGAAAAACCGAACCTTATTGAATATGGTTAGGTCGATGTCAAGCTACTCATCACTACCACTCACTTTTTAGGAATATGCACTTCAAACGGCAACTTACATTTTAAATGTAGTGCTTTCTAAGTCTGTAAGCAAGACACCTTTAGATTTCTAGAATGACTCCAAACTCAATTTACTTCATTTTCATATATGGAGGTGTTCAGATCACATTCTTAGACCCAAGACTGGAAAGTTAGATTCAAGGTTAGAAGTATGTATATTTGTTAGCTATGCTCCAGAGACTAAAGGTGGGTATTTTTATAGTCACAAGGATCAAAATGTGTTCGTATCGATAAATGTCACATTCCTTGAACAAGACTATATGGAAAACTACAAACTTCGAAGTAAAGTAGTTATCAAAGAATTAGCGTCTGATGAGATCAGATCACCTTCATCATCAACTGATAAATGACAAACAACAAAAACCCCAATTCCTATTCATGAAACCCCAATGCAACAGCGTAGTGGGAGGGTTGTAAGACAACAATTTGCTATGAACTAAAGGCACATGTCCTAATGTTAGACACTGATAAGGATGATCCATTAACCTTTAAAGTGGCGATGGATGATCCTGAAAAGTAGAAATGGTAAGATTCCATGAACCAGGAAATGGAATCGATGTATTCCAATTCCGTCTGAGAACTTATAGATTCACATGAATATGTTAGGCCCATTCGATGTAAATGGATCTTTAAGAAGAAAAGAGGTGCAGATGAGAAACTAGAGATTTTCAAGGCACGGCTGGTAGCCAAGGGCTATACACAAAGGGAAGGAGTCGATTATGAAGAGGCAGTCTCCGTTGCTGTCATGCTAAAATCCATTCATATTTCTTTGTCCATTGCCACTAGTTTAGACTATGAAATATGAAAAATGAACGTCAATACAGTTTTTTTGAATGGCTCTTTTGAAGAAAGCATCTATATGATTCAACCAGAAGGGTTCATGAAAAAAAGGCAAGATTAGAAAGTATACAAGTTACTTAAATCTAATTATGGATTTAAACAAGCATCTAGATATTGGAATCTTACCTTTCATGAGATTATTAAATCATATGACTTCGAGCAAAATGTTGACGAAATTTGTGTTTATAAATACATTAAAGATAAGAAAATGGTTTTCTTAGTTCTTTATGTTGACGATATTCTATTCATTGGGGATGATACAGAAACTTTGTCAACGATAAAGATATGGTTAGCTGAGAAATTTCAAATGAAAGATTTGGAAGAGACGATCTATGTTCTAGGCATCCAAATCCTAAGGGATAGAAAGAACAAGCTCACTTTCTCAGGCATCTTATATTGATAAGGTGCTAGAGAGATTCTCTATGGAGCATTACAAGAAAGGTCAACTACCGACCAAACATGGAATTGTCCTCTCCAAGGAGCAATGTCCTAAGACAACTCATGAGGAAGAGAATATGTGAAAGTTATTTATGCTTTAGCTGTTGGTAGTCTCATGTATGTCATATTGTGTACGAGACCAGGCATCTGTTATACGGTAGGAATTGTCAGTCGTTATCAATCAAATCCTAGTTTAGAACATTAGATTGCTGTAGAGCACATTCTCAAGTATCTTAGGAGAACGAGAAACTATATTCTTATTTATTCAGGTGGAGACCTGAACCCCCACTAGATATACTGATTTTGATTTTCAATCAAATAGAGACAGTTGAAAGTCGACGTTTGGATCAGTTTCACCCTAGGTGGAGGAGTTGTTATCTGGAGAAGTATTAATAAATCTAGCATTGCAGATTCTGCTATGGAAACTGAATATGTAGAGGCTTGTGAAGCTGTGAAAGAAGCGGCATTGCTAAGAATGTTCTATACTAGTCTGGAAGTAGTTACAGATATGGACAAGCCACTGATCATATTCTGTGACAACAGTGGGGCGGTAGCTAATTCCAAAAAACTGATGATTCACAAGAGGGGCAAGCACATGGAGAGGAAATATCACCTTGTAAGAGAGATCGTGCATCAAGGGGATGTGACTGTTATGAAGATAACATCAAATCAGAACCTGGTTGATCTTTTTACCAAGACACTTTCTGTGAAGTCATTTGAGGGTCATGTGCGAAATATGAGGTTGAGAGAGATGCCACATTTTCTTTAAGGCAAGTGGAAGATTGTTGGGGGTAATACCCTCAAAGTATGCGTGTTGACATTTTAATTTGATAGAATTACATTTCTTATAATTTTTTTAAAATTATTGTTACATAATTTATATAAATATCTTAAAATTCCATATTCATTAGGGTTAATGTCATAAAATCCCTCTGAGCTTTGTTGCTGACATATTTATGCCTATTTCAGAAAGGATTTTCCCGAGAAGTTAATGAAAGACCTATTTTGGGGTGCATCTAGAGTTAAAGAAGGTGAACGTGAATACACATGCATGGCTTGAGAAAGAGGCAACATCCTCTTGGTCTAAGCATGCTTTTTACACGGAGATTAAGTGTGATGCAATCACAAACAATGTGGCTGAATGTTTCAACAAATACATTTTGGAGAGTAGGTACATGCCTATTATTACCACGATGGAGGTGATAAGAAAGTTTTTGATGAAACGGTTTCAGCAAAAGAGAGACGGGATGCAATTGTATAAGGGCGTGCAGAATTTTTAAGAACCGACCAAACCGAACCGAATTGAATAGGTTTGGTTGGTTCTTTTTCTATGGTAATTGTAATCGGTTCGGTTAATTTAAGTAACTGAACTGTTGGTTCGATTATATTTTATAATAAATATGTAATCGATTCGAACCGATTACAACCAATTTTTAATATACATATATAAATTAAACATAAATTATTAAAAACTTAAAAAATTAGACACAAATTAGACATATATTATTAAAAGAAGAACATACATGGTTAGTGACTCTTGAATCCAGTATCCAGGAAGACAAATCAAATTTCACTAAACAAGCTTCAAGTACAAGTAAATCATATTTACTTTTCTTTTTAAGCTCGGAGAGATACTTGTTACAGTTTCTTTTCCGATGAACTTCAACCCCATAATGGAAATAATTTCCTGCGAGTTCGTTGTCAATATTGTTCTTCTCGCCCTCGGCTGACCTTTTGGCCTTCTTTTCATCATTATTCTTGCTTTTGTCCTTATTACTATTCTTCTTCTTTTTTACTACTAACAATAGAGGGAGAAAGATTTTGCTCGGTAACATTTACCTCACCCTCAATGGTAGCCCCTCTGTCAATAATTCGAGTAGTGACTGCAGACCTTTATGGACTTTCTTCAGCAATAATAAATTCATTATGCTCATAAATTAGCAACATGTTTGAGTTGGATTTCCATCTTATGGAGTTATCACCATTTAATTTCTCAAGTGCAAGTAAAGCAGTAATAGGGTTGCCCATGGTAGACGTAATAATAATTGAAAAATGAAACATACATAATTCAATATAATTGAAATAAATATCCAATATTTAGAAAGTTAACGTGATGCATTCATGCAACATATTAAACACATAAATTTAACATTTACTAATCCACAATAATATAGCCTAACAATTAATGTACTGCCTTAGAGTCAGTCAGAGTAATCTTCGACTGTCTACATTCTTATCCTTATTAATTAAAACTTAAAATATATCATACTTTGTATTTTAACAATAATGTATCACCAATTTGGGCAAGTAACAATCATACACTCAGAGTTTAATTATTTTGGATTCCATGACTTGATTTAGAATATGCTGCATAAGGGTCGGTCAATACTAAACTACATCACTTAGTTTTATCTTCTTAAGAAGTCCAACATTGGTATTGGTATAGCTCGAAACCTTCCTTGGGGGATGAAAACAAAACCATCTCGAGGCCCTCATCGTACCTCACAGTGTTATACTAATAGTGGAGACCATAGGTTATACTGACATGTCAACCCTCTCCCACTCACTATTTTAGGATAATATGTTTTTATTTTAATTAATGAATTAATTCTAAATTAATTACTAGTTAAAAATATAATCCTATGAATGTGAAATTAAAAGTTAATCCAATCTAATTGGTCTAAGTTTATTTAACCTTCTAAAAAGCCTAAGTTAAAATTAGGTGAACTTGAAATAACTAATTAATTAAATTCATCAAACTTTAATAAACTATTTCAATAAAGTTGGTTATCCTAAAGGTTATTATAGCCTTTAGAGTGGTGTGATAACCAAGTGTTAACTAATTAAAACCTAGCAGTTTGCATGCAATTGATTTCACAAAGCAATTCATATAAATATATTAGGAAAGTCCTAATCAATCATGTTTCTACTAATGAGATGCATGATCAAATAAAACAGTGTGAGGTTTCATGTATGACATTTGATCGACTAATGCATAATCATGTTATTATTCATATTAATAAATATTTATTTAACAATTAAATAAACTAATGATGAACCCGGTGACTATAGAGTATTTCTAAATTATAACCATAAAAAATTAGAAATAAAATTACAAAGACGACTTCATGAGTACATATTTACAAAATAACTCATTCTCCATCAGAGGTCCATCTTCGTAATCTTCAAGCTTTGACAAATATCCTTTTAATTAGAATAAACTATTTTTCCTAATTAAATAATCTCTATAATTATCATTTAAAGATATTAAATTTTATTGGTAAAAAATAATTTAATGACTTATCAAACTTAGGTCAAACATAATCAATCAATTAATTTTAATTTTCATAAAATTAAAAATAATAAATAGTTTTAAAATTTAAAACATAAAAGATAGAGATAGGGTTTTCGTAAAACATTGCGGGCTCGTTTGACAGTCAGGATAGTACTGAATAGTACTGTATTAAATTTGTCAGATTGTACTGTATTATATTGTACTGGATTAAATAATATTGTCCGGTGTTTAGTGCTGTATTAGTTAAAAAATTGTAATACTTATACAATATTTGACACGTTATAGTACTAGATTGTAAAACTGTTTGTCATGATTTGATCCACAAAAACTTATTTGAAATTCATTAACATGTTATTTTACTTTTTTAACTATAAAATAAATTATCTAATTCATGCTATCACCGTAAATTCCCTATTTTTTGACTAAAAATGCAAATTCAATTATACCCGTAAATTATGATAGTGATAATTTATAGTTATAAACATTAAAATTAGAAAAAAAATTCATTGAATTTTTAATACACAAAATAAGTCATTTAAAATATATAAATAATTACTGAACCACTCATATGTTGAGAGACACTAAAAATTCAGAAAAAAAGGAAGAAAAAGATAGTAAATGACTTTGAAAGTTAGTAAAATTAAGTCATAAGAAGTAACTAATTTCGCATCTTTCAAAAATTCAAAATTTATTTTTGTTAGTGAGTGAAGTTCCTGTAAGATATAAATTAAAAAAAATCATTTTAATAGAAAAATCATTTTAAAAAATCATTTTGAGATATAAATTAAAAAACAGTTTTGTTTTTCTTAGTCTGGTGCAGTCCCCCCTAAAAGGAGGGGACTAAATTATTCCATGTGGGTGGGACTAAAGAGTCTCACCGTATTAGCTAGTACGGGATTCATATTTTTGTCAAACGTCAGACAGTACTAAAATAGTATTATCCTGCTTTTAGTACTGTACTGTACGGGTTACCAAACAAGCCCTCCAGGGATAGGACAACACGGTATCAGGGTTTCTACGAAACTTCATTAGCAGTGACAACAATTGCCACCGATGATAGGACTCTCCCACCGCCGACCACCGTCAACCGCCACCGCCGACCATCGTCGACACCACTGTAGACCACCATCGGCCACCGCCGATAAATCAGATTATTAATTAAACTCTTTAATTAAATAATCTTATTTATTAATTCTATTATTACTTCACTATAAATATGAAATTACACTCTTAGAGATTATAGAATGTAGTAACAGAGTATTCTCACGTAGTCCATTAATTTAATCATCTCATGTAGTTCTGTCCACCAATTATTGGTTCGTAAATTAGAGCTGGTCAAAATTACAATTTTACCTTCTAATTATCTATTGATCCTTAAATGCCATTAGTTCACCAGTGAATGACTAATTTATAATCGTATTATAAATTTGAGCTCAATACCCATTCAGTTTCAGAATTAACCTTTAAAGAAACCAATATTCAATCCGTTAGGAAAGCTTGGATTCAAAATTTTGTAAGATCATGTTCCCAGTTATCTACATCACTGAATCCAAAACAAAAGTCACTAGCATGTTTTACAAACAAATCTTAACGAATGAATCAAAAGATCCAGTAGACATGTATATGAGTTTATGACCACTCAAGATTCATGCTGACCTAAATATGATCATCAGATTGAAAATAAGTTAAAATTGCTAAAAACTAAAATACTCTACTAAAATGACTAAGCTACAATTTCTCAAGGGATAATGGCATAGATATGCCACTTTTATAGTAATAATTTAATAATTGGGCTAAATAAAATTGAAGTAGATAAATGACCCTTTCTATTTTATTTAATTTTAATTTTTTATGATTTGTCTACAATACCCTCATCCCATATTTTTACTCAGATTTTTTAGTTATTTTTTCAAATTTAACTTCTGTAAACCTGAGTGTTTATGATAATATTTATTTAGTTGAATATAAATTTCATATTAAGTGAACGTTTCGTTATTATAAATTTATCAATAATATTTATATTATAAATGAAATGTAAGCAATATATTTACGATTAGATAATATGTATTAACATTTATTTAGGATAATGTATAATATTGTATTAACATTTTTAAGATGAAAGTAGCGCATAATATGATATTAACGTTTATTCAAGATATGATATAAAAGCTAATAAATATGTTAACTAGAATGATTTAATAATGCATGAATAGAGTATTAATATCATACAGCATTGTATTAATACATGAACGGTAAATTTTATAATTAAATTAAAAAATAAAATTATTCGTTACTTATATAACTACTCAAACAAATATGGGATAATTGATATCATTACTATTTAATTTATTAATTAAATAATTTAAAATCTGAAGATATATTATAAATAAATATATTTTAGACATCCTATTTAAATTACATTAGTTATGAACTATTTAAATTAAATTATATTAATTAAAAATGATTATTTATCTACTACATATATTTTAGACTAATTAATAACTTAGCTCTTAGACAGTGCTTTATGCACTAGGATTTCTAATTTCCCAATCTGAAAGTACGACTAGTTGTTGGATTGATGGACCAATTACTCAGTTCGGGCCGTTAATGGCAACTTGGATTTGTCTTTCAATTTATTGAAGCCCAATTCACCACCACCTGCAACTCCGCGAAATCGCTACCGCCATAGCCCATTAGTTCCCGTTACATTGTCAGCTGCCTCGTCGATCAGGCCTCGCCTCTCGAGAGTCTAAGATCATACGCGATCGCGCCTCTCTCTCTCTCTCTCTCTCTCTCTCTCTCTCTCTCTCTCTCTATGCTTTCTGGATCAGGAGGCAGCATTGTTACGGTTAGCCTCATTACACTTGTATAATGATGTGTATGACCTCCAAATTGCGGATCCGGAATTTTCTTTTATGTTACGTCTAGTATCCTTATACTCTGGCATCTCGAGCTGTTTTCTCTGTTGTGTTTGATTGCTGAGGAAATAAGAAAAAAAATGAAGTTCAATTCCAATTAAATATATCGTTTCATGAAGAAAAACACATTTCTTCTTGAATTTGCTTGTTTTTTTATGTGTTGGTTTTTCAACTTCATGTCATTTCGAGTTGTCTTTGCGAGAATCATTTTTCAAGTGGTGAATTAGGTCTTTCAGATTTCAGTTCTATTGGCTAATAAGTGGAGTCTGCTTTTTACATTAATTTTATTTTTCCTGACCCATATCATTTTGAAATTAAGGTCTTATTGCTTTTTTATGTTGCAGTGCTTGCTAATTTAATCTGCTATTTTTATTTTTTATGGCTTTCCTGTGATTATAGGATATGGTTGAATTTGTGACTTCACCCATTCAATTGAATTCATTCGAGCTTGTTGTGTAGAGGGATAGCGATGGCATACAGGCGTAGCCTCTCGACAAGAGCAAGCATTGTAGCTCGACGATACTGCCCATCTTTTAGTTACATTCATCATGATGATGATTCTAAGCGTCAATTGATAAATGAAGATTTATCCCAGCAAAAAGTCAACAATTTTTTCCAGACGAGGTCTTTTGAAAGCACTTTTAATATGTCAGCTGGGTTTAGCGCATTTGGCAATGATAGAAGAAGTCCAAAGATTTTCCTTCCCTCAAGTGCCGGTTCCGCTGTTTGTCGCCATATGTCAACTGCTATAGGTGAAGGGTCTGACAAGATTCAACTCATGAGTGATGTTGCGGAAGTTCTCTCGGATGCAACGGTCCAAGCGGCAGCTTCCCATGTTGCTGCAATGAATGAAGTTGCCATTGCTGCTGCAGATTCTTACCTTCCTGTCAAGAGTTTGCAGTACGTAATTGATGCTGTGCATTCTTTTACTGGATTGAACTGGTAAGAACCTTTTTGCCTTTTAGAATAAAAGCTTAAGAAAATACAATTGTAATTCATAAACTAAACTGTGAATTATTACAAGTTGAAATTTTGCTCTGTAGTTTATTCATAGTAATACTAATATGAAGAACGACAAGTAATAATCTATTACAGGAAAAATTAAAACTTGAAAGAAACAGATAGGAATTATTAAACTACTACTAGATTTTATCCAATTACAATCCTTGCATGAAGCAACAAGTTTATTGTTGAAAATCATTATTTCAATTAAAATATATTGATTTTCCATAAATGCAAATAGAGAGTTCTTCTGAATATGGTAGCTTTTATGATAGTTAAGAACGCGGAGGTGGTGACATGATGAGCAGTTCTGCCATTTAGTACGAGTACAAGGATGGTATTCTTTTACTGTAGGAAGGATGGTGTCTGTAGGTTTTGATGATAAAATTGTATCTAAACTATTTGTAAATTTGTTGGAAAATTCTTTGGCCTTCTCAGTGGTAGGTGCTCCATGTTAATTAACACAGCTTCTAACATAAAAAGTGACGAGATTAGCAAAAATGGAGTCTGTGACCTATTAAACTATGGTTAACATAGTAGTGTGGTCTTGTAATCCGGCTCATCAAACAATGCTTTATGTATGGGTTTTGAGTTCTTTCTTATAGGTTTTTAGTGCAATTAGGAATTCGGTGGATTAAATTTTGAAAACGGTTTCTCGATCTTTAGTGCCACATTACATTTTGGTTGTTATGAACTTCAAATCAAATCCAATTTTTCTATATGTTTCAGGTGGGCTGCTATAGCAGTAACAACTCTTTTGATAAGAGGGGCAGCACTCCCGCTTTTGATAAATCAACTCAAAGCTACTGCAAAACTTACTGTAGGTTTCATTTATTGTTCATGTTTTCATTTTTAACTGCGTCACATTCTTTGTTACACATATATACAAGTATGCCTTCATACTTTCATTCAATAAGAACTAATACTTCTACTCTGTTTAAACTTTTCGTTTTGTTTTATAGGAAGCTGCTTATTTAATTTGTTTTTTCTGTAGCTCATGAGGCCCCGCCTGGAGGATATAAAGCAACAGATGCAAGGAAAAGTATGAAGCCTGGTTCTGCCTGTGTTATGCTATCATTTAATGGACAGCTGTAGTCATACACAAATATTTAGGATTATCTACCTTGGAAATTCTGGCCCTTGTCTTGGATATATAATCTTAGACTTTGATATTCCTAATGGGATTCTTTTCGGATATTGATTCCCTGCAAGTGTGCTTCTATCAGGGTAAAAATGCAAAAAAAAGGGTCCTTGCAAGTACGCAGGTTGAGATTAACTCAATTTGTTGGCTTAAACACCAAATTGGCAAACCATGCTTTGAATATGCATAAAATGTGTACGTGAAGTGCGAGATTTTTTTGTTGAAAGACAAAGTAGCCCAAATGAATCTTTAATTTGGACACCAATTTCAGTACTTCAAATCCTGTCCAGTCACATCTTTCATAATTTGCATGTTGCATCGTTAACAGACATATCTTTTTGGACTCCCGCCCACATTAATGCTGGCCTCGTATTAATCCTTTTTGCTTCTTAAATTAATCAGTATTCCTTCCTCTGCCATAGATGACCTCTGCTGTCTCAGTCTTTTTGTAGTAAATAGTTGTCTACCTTATTCTTGTCATGAATGAGGTGCTATTACATCAATGTTATGCTGAGATGATATTTATGTGAACGTTTCTTTTTGTAAGGCTATGGACCCTGCTGCTGTGTCTGATGGTCAAAAAGAAATGCAAAAGCTATTTAAGGAGTAAGCTCCTATTTCCTTTTTATCTATCAGGGTGACCCGTAATAATGATATTGCATACTCTTGCATTAATATCTGTGTTGCTTGTGATCATATGTGTCTAACCTTATTGCATTCTGATAGGCTTATTGATGATAAGATGCATCTTTCAGCTTATATATTTTTTTCTTTGGAAAGAGGGAAATATAAAAAGAAGAGATGAGAATTAAAGAATTAAATGGTATATGGAAAATACTGGAGCCTATTTATACCTTCCTGAACAAACTAGTTCACTACAAATGACTAAATGAGGCTATCTACTGTCAATAAGTGCTTATTTGGAATGCCAAGATTCCAGAACACGAGAAAGTTGGCTACTTAGATATGTGGTTCTTCCTTGAAAATCCTCTATTATAAGGTCACTGTTAAACAAAGAAGTAAGAAATCATTCATTCTAGGTTGTTGGACAAAAAGCAAAAGCATGTTGCTGTACACGTGAGAATTGAGTCAACACTGAGGGGTATAATTAGAGACTTTGAGTAACCTTGATATTCGTATTATCCTTGGAGGATTTTTTTATCTGTTATTATATTGTTAGAGTTACAATCTTTTATTATGACGAGCTACCTATATTAGCCTCTACTATAGAAGATTGTGTTGATTTATTTATTATTCTTCCATCCGTGTCTAATATAGTTCTAATCTTTTCATTTTGAACGGCAGATATGGTGTGAGCCCATTTACACCTTTGAAGGGACTCTTTATTCAGGGTCCTGTCTTTGTCAGTTTTTTCCTTGCAGTAAGACATCGTCTTTTTTCACATTAACTGCTGGTGATTATTTTTATTACTTTTTTTTCTTTAATGATTGTGTTAAAATATTTTCTAAATGACTCTTTCTGCTGACAGGTATCTAACATGGCAGAGAAGGTGCCATCGTTTAAAACTGGTGGAGCCTACTGGTTTACTGACCTCTCTACTCCAGATAGTTTATATGTACTTCCGGTTTTGACAGCATTGACATTTTGGATTACAGTGGAGGTAGGTCTGGTTTTCAAAATCACTTTGTATGACGTTTTCTTATTCTTTCTAAGGTGCTTCAGAGTATCAGTTACTATTATAATGAATTAAAAAAAAAGGCTGTTGAACGCCGTGTAGCATCAAACTGTCTTTTTTATTTTCTCCATTTTTTCCTACTTCTTATGGAAGTAGGGGTGTTATTTTCTCTGTTTAGACATGAGGGGTTGGGGAGGGGGACGTGAGGAAACAGTTTTGAATTAACTGGTATGTGATTTCTTCTCAGTGTAATATGCAAGAAGGCATGGAAGGAAACCCTGCTGCCAAAACAATGAAAAACGTGTCAAGGGGTCTTGCTGTTGCGACAGTTCCATTTACCATGAGTTTTCCAAAGGTACCATTATTACTTCCAGCTACCTAGGGCTTAATGATCTTAAGTACCATCTGTTTACTTCCAAAGTTCCCAAGTGGCAGCAAACATGAGAGCTTCCTATGTAATTGCTGTCCTCCTCGTATTGGCTCGATGTAGATCATGGAGCTTACACATTGATTTGATCAGGACATGATCCTTAATGTTTCTCTTTTTGGTTGTCGAGACCGATTTTTACTTGATTTTCCAGTCAATTACAAAGTAATAATGAACGCACTGGGTGTTCCATTTTTGTTAGCTTCAGAATTAATTTTCCCCATGTATTTTCATATAAATTATATAAATTGACTCTGCAAGATCTAAATGCTGATTGGTAAATTTTGTCTCTCTAACATGCAGGCTATATTTTGCTATTGGATCACATCTAACTTATTTTCACTCGCATATGGACTGGGTGAGTCCTTTCAGATTATTAGCTTCGTCCTTAGTAACGGTTCTGGGTAGAGGAAGGAATGGAGATTTTCATTTCTATTGATATGCATTATCTTCTCAAGAAAATGTCAATGAGATTTTCAGTTTACTTTTCTCTTCTCGAATATCTTAACAATGCATTTGATCTTTTCAGTGCTCAAAGCTCCGGGTGTAAAGAAATTCTTGGGTGTTCCTGAAATACCTGTTGCAAAGCCAAGTACTACTCCGCAACCTGCTTTCTCTCTAACTTCAGTTCTGAAGCGAATCACATCAGCCACACTAGAGCCTAGTTCATCACCCATCGCACCATCTTCACTTTCAGAGAGAAAAGCACCTTCGTCCGCAGTTATCAGTCAGAAGCTTAAAAATTTAGAGAAAGAAGTGAAGGGAAGAAAAAAGTACAAGAAGAGGTGAGAATACATCATTTGCGGAACTCGGTCCATCTTTCTCGTTTTTTGTGGTTTGCTAATTGAATTGTTGTATAAATTCTTTATAAACCAGTTATGTTTGGACTGGAAGAGGTTTGAGAAAAGATTATAGATTTTAGAAATTAAAAGTGCTAGTAGATTTGCTAGAAGAGTTGAAAATTTTGTAGCTAGAAATGAGATTATCAACGTAACTTCATTTCCTGCGCAGTTTTGCGGGGCTTATATCAAAGAGTTTGTAAATCGTAATTTAGAAACATCAGGATAATGTTTATTCTGAGATATACGATTGAGAGTCCTTTTTAACTGTAATCAGCGTAGTTGAATACTATAGAAGAAACTAGATGATGCTTAGCATGGAAAAGTGATAATTTGTTATTATTCTTTGTTTCTCTGGACGTTTTGCTTCTTTTTATGTTAAGCTGCTCCGTTCAGTTGAAATTATTAGATAATTTTTCCATTTCTTGATCTAATTTTTTTTTAAATATCTAAGTTCTTGTTCATGTAGATGTGAGTACCAAGTTTATGGTCTAAGTAGTTGAATTAATTCATAATTGATTTTGATGCAAACAGAAGCAGAAAACTGGCATTTCTGGCCTAGAAAACGAGGAAGACTACTGAAAACACAGTCTGGAAAATTTCAGTGTCATTTGCTAATGAACTTACCGCACTTTGACCCTGTATTTCGAAATATTGTTGATCACCTTGGCGTAAAAGAAGTTAAACCAACCAAATTATAAAAACTCGCTGATTAGCTGAAAGGTTATGGTTGACCAACAACTAACAATTAGAGTCTTGGCTTGAACCATACGACATGCAGATTTAGGTGAACTTCATCGTAACGTGTGAAATTGCACAATTGGTCTTTCAATGTTAGTTAAGGGCGACGTGAATTTACTGAGAAAACAATATTAGGTTCACGTTTTATTCACCGACTTGACGTTGATTGGCTTTATTTTGGTGGGGTTAACTTTGATTGTAAGATGAGAGATTGGATTGTGAAAAGGGTCCATAAAGTTAATATGATTCTTCTGTCGGGTTTGCATGAATGGAAATCTGTGCACTGAAACCTTGTTTTCTTATCGTTGCCATACATGGGAGGTTTTGTTGCATACCACTGTCTCTTCTACATCTACACACTTTTTAAAGAGCTAAATTTTGTTGCCTAGCACTTTTCCATATGCTTTACTTCTTTCCTATTTGAAAATGCCTTTTCTCAGATTGCCAAAAGGATTTGGAAATAAAAGTGCCGAGGCTGCAATCAATACATAAAAAGCCAGACAAAGCAATAAGCATATCATATTTTCCCTTCGACAATGGGTTTTCTTGTGATGCATTCTATTACTTCCACGATTTAATCTTTTTAGTAATTCCATGATTTAGCTTTAACCCTTATTTGTACGCAGAGATTTGTCTTGCATGTTTTATAGAATTAATTATGTTGTGATAAATAAGAAATTAAAAAAAATAAAGTTGAGTTATATTATATATTATAAGTTTTAATGTTAAAACATAAATGTATATAAAATATGATGCGTTGAATTAAAAGTTTGATAATTTAATAATATATAGATTATTATCTCCATCAATTTGTCACATTCTTAATAAAAAAACATATCATAAAGATCTAAATTTTTTATTTCAATATATATCAATGTCTTTTTATAAATTCATTTTTATGAATTTTTATGCTACTACTAAGTACTAACATAATAATTATTAGTTAAATAAATATTCATGTATAAAATCGGATCTTGAAATTCATCTTTGGAGACATTCCCAATCCTAATTACATAATGTTATGAAAGTGTATGATTTTATAAACTAATTATTAAATTTCGTTATATAAATGAACTAAATGAAAAATGACTTGAAAGTTTAATTTTTACAAAGTTTTAAGGCACTTAAAGGGTAAAGAGAAATTAAGGGAGGGAGGGAGGGTGTTGGATGCCATTGAGCTTCCTCTACCCTCAAATCTAGCTTGAGAGGTGAGGTTTTCCCTCACTCTAATAATTTGACTATCAGTCATTTTCACAATGATATGGGATAACCCCAACAATCGCTTCGTCACACATCGAGTCTTAAGTCGGATAATCATTGAGTCGCTCCCCAGATTCATTAACCATTGACTCTCCAGTCAGATAACCAACAACTCACTTCACCCGAATCACCATACATCGGGACGTGAATAAGGGAGCCAACAACTCACTTCACCCAGACCTGGTTTTGATATCAGTGTTTGGTGCTATTGAGCTCTCTCAACCCTAAAAGTTAGTTTGAAAGGTGATGCTTTCTCTCACACTTATAAACAAGGGAGGGAGGGAGGGAGGGAGGGGGAGCGACATGAATGAGGGTTTTCAGAAAAAGTTGAAGTGTGAAATACACATACAATATAAAAAAAACCTCATTTTTTATGTTTAATATGATTCGATTTAGTTCGGTGTGAGTTTCTTATAGGAACTATAGACCGAAGCGAATCGTATATTTTTTACTAAATTGAAACAGAATCAAACGCATAAACACCCAAACCGACAGAAACGTTGTGGTTTGGTTGATTTTATCAGTTTATGCAGTTTAACTCACACCCCTACTTGAGATAACATATATTTTTTTAAGCAAAATTTGATGGTTTAAGAAGAAACCAGCAACTGCATTACAAAAGCTATTAAGGCATACATAATTGTATTTAAAGCTTTGATAGTTACACATAACTTATGAGTTTATTAATTGTAAAAAGTAGAGGCAAAGATCAGCTGAATTTGAATTGAATAATGATGTAAAAAGAAGAAAAAGAAAAATAAAATTCAATACAACAGAGTAATCTTAAGCAGCACGCGAATCACAAAAAAAATATTAATTATAATTAAATATACTACTACTAGACGTGTGGTTAGGGATTAATTATTTAATAGGCTATTTTTAGAGGTTGGTACAACTGAATTGCTTGATAAATTAATTATGCAGTTAGAAATTTCTTCAACTTTTACTTGAAATAGCTTCTTTCCTCCTTTTTTTTATTACAAAGTCATATGATCATACGGTCGAAAGCCATTCGATGAATTTCAAAAGTCAAACCTAATGAGGATCGTAGTTAACCAATCTTCCACCTAAGTAGATTTTGAACTCTCTGTCAACTAGTAAAAGAGATTTTTGCATTTTTAATGAACCTAAAATATTTATATTTATTTTTTAAGTTGAAATATTTATTTATTTATATTTAGGTCCTTCGGCCATCAACTGCTACCCATTTGCTTGACAATTTCATTTTCTTTCCGTTTATTTGTGGTATAAATACGATGGCTCCACACTCACAGAGTCACATTCTACCACATTCATAATCGTCACAAGTAGCGAGAAACTGTGATCATTTGCATTCATACTTCATTGCCGCGAAATTCAGAGAGATAGAGAATGGCGCAGAGGAAGTACATAGTTGAAGTGGAGAGGGCCAAGGAAGCTAAGGATGGGAAGCCGTCAATTGGACCAGTTTACCGCAGCATTTTCGCTAAGGACGGATTTCCGTCTCCGATTGAAGGATTAAATAGCTGCTGGGATATATTTCGGTATGATTAATCAGACATTCTCTGTTTCGTCGTTCCGCAAACAAACAAAGAAAAACGATCAAGCTCTGTAAACTCTAAACTTACTTTCTTCTCTGTTTAATTGATACCATACTGTTTGCTGAAAAGAAAAAAGTTCCGATGGAGGAGTTAGTTGTAAAAGAAACTGTAAAACTTAGAAAATGTAGCTTCTGTAGTACTTTCTGAGTGATGAAGCTCAACATGGACGCTCCTTCAGTTGTCTCGAGAATTCATCTTCAACTTCCAAGTATTTCTATTGATTAATCTTCATCGTATTATGAAGTCAGTCACTAGAGAACTCTATCACGCAATTATAGTAGAATTTAGGATAATCATTTGAAATCTAGAAGTTTCTTTTGCATTAACAGTTACGTAAAAGCACGAAGGTACACTTCTGAAGTCTCTCCAAGATGCGCGCACTCCTGAATCTCGGTGGGCATTCCTCTACGGCGGCATGGATTGCTTTTAAGCTCTGCTTTATGGCTTACTAAGAATTGCGATTTAGTAACGAAAATGGAATCTGGCAGGACTGTTATTAATTATGCTACATGTATTGTCACATAAGTAGTATTATCTATCGTGGTATTTAATATTTCTTTTTTTATTAAGGATAGCAATTAACTAAGAATTGCAAGAAATGTCCTTACTATTATTTTTTTCCTGATAACGAGTCTGCTAATTTGTCGATGTAATTTATTGCAGCATGTCAGTGGAGAAGAATCCTGAAAACCGAATGCTAGGACATCGTGAAATTGTGTCTGGGGAGGTATAAAAACTTGTTGCCGCCGATAACGTAGGCGCATCTCTGCATTGATTTTGTTGTTCAATTGCCTTCTTTGACTTTGAGATCATGTTGAACTTAAGCCTCCTTATTTTTGCAGGCTGGTAAATATATGTGGCTAACTTATAAGGAAGTGTATGATTTGGTCATAAAAGTTGGAAATTCTATGCGCGGTCTTGGTTTTGAGCAAGTAAATTTCTGCGTCTTTCTACTGGAAATCAGGACTTCTGTTGAATTTTGCCGCAAATATTTGAAACTAAATTGAATTATTACTCGGATATATAGACGTATTAGAATTTTGATGAATTCTACGAATTACATTTTGATGCATTTATTTCTGGTTTCCAGGGTGCAAAATGTGGTATTTATGGTGCCAATTGCCCAGAATGGATTATAAGCATGGAGGTACCCTTATATTTGTTAAAACGAATTCAAATGATTATGATGCCGCGTTGATGATTACTCTAAAAACTAATTTTTGGAATAATTGACAATTTAATATGAAATCAGAAGAACAGGATGTCCTGAGTTGACCTTCAAATCAACAATCTTCCTCTCCATGACTAAATTTAAATGTCACATAAAAACATGTTTATACATGTAGAAAGTATTCAGTACATCTGAAGTATTGAATATTCAGTAGTCTATCATATCATCAATTGTAATGTGTTTAAAAATATTATATTTTATTCATATTTTAAGGAGAGAATAAATAAAATCTTAAAATTTGTAAAACGTGTACATGTGTCATCAAATGATATAGAACAGTACTGAATATTAGATACTCTAAGAGTACCAGAAATTTTTCCCTATACGTGAGGGAATATTGAGAATTAGTTCAAAACCATATATTCCTTATTCTTATTCTTTTCTCATTTGATCTAATCTTTATCCTCTCCTGAATTATCTCTATAAAAGAATCGGATGACAGCCTATTACATTCATGACAAAGGCTTACCAAAAATAATTCTTTTTTACTTAATATAATATACCTTTCTATAAAGTTATGCACGTAAAACTCAATTATCCATTCAATATAATATTGATAAATAATATTACGTCCTTTCTGTAACTAAGAATTTCATTACAATTCTCTACACATCTAACAATCTAATTTAAAGCTCAGTCAGTAGTCATTATATTAGTAGTCGAAGGGCTATCATATTAAGGTTTAATGATTCATTTTCACTACCATATCTTTCCTTGAAGCAGACTTAAGTTAATAGCATTTTAGATGATAGAATCCCAATTGATGCTTCAAATCAAGCAAATCTAAAGAGTCCTTTTTGCTTCTGTTAAAAAAAATGTGATTAAATTCACCTCAATCCGATAAAGTAAGATTTTGGGATAATTGATAATTAAATATTATTCTCTTCCTATAATCTTCTGTACTCTATTGGTGAGAGATTGTTAAGAATTAATTTAAACGAGGGGATTGTTAAGAATTAATTCAAACGATTAGTATTCATGAGAAATGATGACTGTAATATATAGGACAGGGGCCTAAATCTTATGCAAATTGTCTGCGGAAATTAGCAAAGAGACTGAAAAATCTTAAAGAAGTTGATAAATTCTAAACGGTTATTCTGTGTCGTTAACCGTCATCAATAAATCTATATGCTCGACTCAACAATTCTCGAATAACACTTAAGAGCGTGTTTGCAGGCGTGCAACGCTCACGGGCTCTACTGCGTTCCTTTGTACGACAGTTTAGGTATGTGTTTTTTTTATTTGACTTGGTTATAAATTAGCATGTCAGAGGTTTCAATGATGAATATTTTCCTACCATATTCTATGATTACGAAATCTGATCTCAATGGAGGACTATATGCCCAATGCTTTTTTAATTTAAGAGATGTTTTTACTGCAAAAAATGATTTAGTTGCATAGACCTAAGCTCTGTGCAAGTAAGAATTCATGCCAATTGTGAAATAAAGACTAATTTTCGTGTATGGTTTAGGTGCTGGGGCCGTGGAATTTATAATATGTCATGCAGAAGTTTCTATTGCATTTGCAGAAGAGAAGAAGATTCACGAGGTACTCTATCACATTCACGGATAAGTCTTATCGTAATTCCAGAATCATTCTATGATACTGTAGTGTACCATACATGAAGAAAGAGAGAGAGTGAGGAGACGGAGACTTAAATTTTTCCCTCCCCTACCGAATCTCTTATTCTCTCTCTTTCCCATATGTCAAGGTTATGGTAGCAGAATTTTCCTTCAATACCATTACTCAAATGACTACATGGTGCATTTGTTTTAATATCAGAAGGTAGATGGCTACCTAAAATATATATAAGCATGGCAGAGGTGATCTTATATGTAGTTTGTCTTCTTCCTTTGCAGGTGTTGAAAACATTTCCTAACACGACAAAGTACCTCAGAAGTAAGTTACATTTTATTACAGATTTTCTTGCCAATGAGTTTTTGTAATAGAACATTAACTATTTTGTTCATCATGTAGCACTCGTGAGTTTTGGCAAAGTTACTCCTGAACAAAGAAAAGAAGTTGAGAAATTTGGACTGCAAATATTTTCCTGGGACGAATTTTTGAAACTGGTAGGTTATCATAAATAAAAGTTCAAATTCCTTTCAAAATAGCGAAAAGAGAGATATTTAAAATGGAAATTTTCTTTTAATATCCGTTCTTTTAATATTCATATCAATATCATCTCATTATCTGAGCTAAATTATTGGTTATTTTCTAAAGCAGGGAGATAATCAACATTTTGACCCTCCTGTGAAAAAGAAAAGTGATATCTCTACTATTATGTATACTAGTGGTACAACCGGCGACCCAAAGGGAGTAATGATATCCAATAATAGCATCATTACACTTATAGCTGGAGTGAAGTGCCAACTAGAGAACGTGAAGGAAGAGGTGACTTACCTCCATAACTTCAGCTTGCATCTCCCATCATCAAATCATGACAACAAAAAAGAAGCTGAATTTCTAATGCTCAAAAGATACATTTACATAAATATAATTTGATTGCAGAAGAATCCCTTCTACCCTACTATATACTCATTTTAACATTTTCTCTCGTAGTTGAATGAGTCGGATGTGTTTATGTCATATCTTCCTCTTGCGCATATCTTCGACCGGGTGATGGAGGAGTTATTTATCCTGCATGGTGCCTCCATTGGGTTCTGGCGAGGGGTGAGTGACCTCGCTCGAAGTACATTCTTCCTTCACCAAATCCCAGTTCAGTTGATATTTGCTTATCTGTTGTATCCTGCAGGATGTGAAATTATTGGTTGAAGATATTGGAGAGTTGAAACCGACCATTTTATGCGCTGTTCCACGTGTATTAGATAAAATTTATGCTGGTAAACTTTCTAATTATCTGTACTGAAGGCTATATTTCATAAAATTTCTTGTTCTTATGGTAATGAAATGAAACTGTGAACACAATGGCATCACAGCAAGGGCAGTGCTTTGATACATCTGATTAGATTATGCCAAGGAACTGAAAGGGGATTCTAATATTGCTTTGCTTATTTCCAGGATTGACTCAGAAGATATCTTCAGGAGGCCTCCTGAAAAAGACACTGTTCAATATTGCATACTTATAGTAAGCCATACTTAACATATCTAATTTGCTTTAGGTGTTAAAGTTATAGCTACAGCAACTCCTCTTGAGAACTATCTACTCCTACGCATAAGTTGACATATACCTTTGACAGATCTCGCCATCTCATCTGTTTGTGAAGAAATCTTTCTCAAGCATACGTAATTACCACTTGCTAGTTTTATAGCAAAGATATGTTGTGACTTTGAATTACGGTCATTTATTAGCCGAATGAACTTTAGGGTGGACTTCCATTTCTAATCATATCATCTGATTGACAACAGCAAGCAGTATAACATGCAGAAGGGGTATAAACACGTAGAGGCAGCTCCAATTTGTGACAAAGTTGTCTTTAGCAAGGTGACAACCTACCCATGAGTTATGAATGAATCAATGATGATTACCTACAACTAGAAATGTCATAATTTCCTTTTTCACGTCCTCAGGTGAAGGAAGGATTGGGAGGCAATGTGCGGCTTATTCTGTCTGGAGCAGCACCTCTTGCTACACGTGTAGAAGCCTTCTTACGAGTAGTAGCTTGCTCTCATGTTCTACAAGGATATGGTATGGTGTATCTTGAATTTTCCAACCGCCACTCCTTATACTGATTTTTTATCTCTTTTTTTAGCGTGAATTGGATGTTTATTTATTGCCATACCAGACCAAATGCGGATCAATGAATTAGTCTGTTATTCTTAATGAAGGTCTGACTGAGACCTGTGCGGGAACATTCGTCTCAATACCAAATGAACTGTCAATGCTAGGAACAGTTGGCCCGCCAGTACCAAATGTGGACGTATGCTTAGAATCTGTCCCTGAAATGGGATATGATGCTCTCTCTAGCACACCGAGAGGTGAAATATGTGTTCGGGGTGATACGTTGTTTTCAGGGTACTTCAAGCGTGAGGACCTCACCAAAGAGGTCATAATTGATGGATGGTTTCACACAGGTAGGGCATTGTTATATAAATACAATATCAGTCCTTGTCAACAACAATTGGTGTGATCTTTAACTTAAAATCATTCTTCTTCAGGAGATGTTGGTGAGTGGCAACCAGATGGAAGCTTAAAAATTATTGACCGCAAGAAGAATATTTTCAAACTTTCACAAGGAGAATATGTTGCTGTCGAAAATTTGGAGAACATTTACGGTCTTGTTCCTGCTATAGATTTGGTATGCCTATTCCTTGAAGCTGTTATTAGATTTTTAATATAGCATTATCTGATTTGCGTGCATTTTCATGTGTAAACTGATCACACGTGAGCAAACCTAAGTAGTGACACTTGATAATGAAAATTTTCATAGAGGTTTGATACGATACTGCACTTGTAGGGTTGTAACAACTCTTCTGGTTCGGTATACACTTGTCTGAGTGTACCTATTCGTAATTCTTTAGAAATGTGCAAAAGTTTGATGATGTGTAAAAGTTTCTTTGGAAATACACTTGTACGGTTGTAACCACTCTTCTGGTTCACTATACACTTGTTTGCATGCTATAGATCTGGTATGCCTATTCCAGCGATAAATCCAAGCGACTCTTTCTTAAATCCAAACGATCTTTTCGTAGGCGTTTGCCCCCGATCCAATCGGGGGATCGAATTGATTATAGAAACATGAGTTTAATTAGTCGATTTATTAGTGAACAAGGAAAAATATTATCTAGACGGGTAAATAGATTGACTTTAAAACAGCAACGATTAATTACTATTGCTATAAAACAAGCTCGTATTTTATCTTTGTTACCTTTTCTGTTATTAGATATTTAATTTAGCATTATCTGATTTGCGTGCATTTTCATGTGTAAACTGGTCACACGTGAGCAAACCTAAGTAGTGACACTTGATAATGAAAATTTTGATAGAGGTCTGATACGATACTGCACTTGTAAGGTTGTAACAACTCTTCTTGTTCGGTATACACTTGTCTGTATGTACCTATAGGTAATTCTTTAGAAATGTGCAAAAGTTTGATGATGCGTAAAAGTTTCTTTGGAAATGTGCAAAAGTTTCTTTGGAAATACACTCGTAGGGTTGTAACCACTCTTCTGGTTCGCTATACACTTGTTTGCATGCACCTCTTTATAATTCTTTGGAAATGTGCAAAAGTTTGATGATGTGTAATTCATATCCCGTCCTTCGACTTTAGATATGGATATATGGGAACAGCTTCGAGTCCTTCCTTGTGGCTTTTGTTAATCCCAACAAACAAGCGCTTGAAAGTTGGGCTGAAGAAAATGGTGTAACTGGGGACTTTGATTCTCTTTGTGAAGATCAGAAAGCAAAAGAATTCATACTCGGAGAGCTTAAAAAGATTGCTAAAGAAAAGAAGGTACTTTCCTTGACTTGAGTGGCTCTATTCTATGGTAGTTCACATATACCTTTTCATCTTCGAATGTTGAGATCTGACTTTTATGTAACTGATGTTCTCGGCAGTTGAAAGGTTTCGAGTTTATTAAAGCTGTCCACCTTGACCCCATTCCATTTGACATGGAACGCGACCTTATTACTCCAACATACAAGAAGAAGAGACCTCAGTTGCTCAAATACTATCAGGTTCTTCTTTTATCGTTGACTTCTATATCACTCAATTTGTATAACAATCTCAGGTTTCTACTCAATTACTTATTCTTCAAAGTCAAAACGGCAATAAAATAAAATCATACTAAGATAACTAAATTCCAACTTTTCCCATGTAATACAATATCTACATGAACTTCATAACAATTTAAGACGGGATTGCAATTGTATAGTTATTGTACCTCAATTGTATAGTTATTGTACCTGTATGTTGCATTGATACGAAATCACGATTGCTATCTTTGCCCAGACCGTACGACTAGATTATTCTAGCATGTATAACCTGTTTAGGAGACAAAATTAGCATACAGACCAGCTTACCAAATTTCATGCTTCAGTTTGTTGAACTTGAAGATCAATTTCGAGGTTTCAATCTTGAAGAGCACTTAACTGATTTAGTTGAGTACTTTGTTTATATAATGGTTAAGTTGCTCACAGGCAGTTTTTGTGGACAGAATGTTATCGACAGCATGTACAAGACTGCAAACAATCACAGTGCCTGAAGAAGATATTCTTGGAGCTGCACCTAATTGTTTTTCTAATTCACCTCTAACATCGCCAAAATAGATATTTATGGATCTCAATCTCGATGCGATTGTACATAAGGATATCCATAGAAAATGGAACGTCTCAAGTAGAAGGAATAGAATTGTTGTAATCTCTCTTCTAAAAAGCAATCAAGAAAATAGGATTTTTTCAACGAAGCTATGTGATTGCTTTGGAAGTTCTTTGTTATAGCTTCCCTAAACTAATTTGGACTTGTCATCATTGATCAATAGTAAAATGAGTAAGAACAGTTCGCGAGTACTTATCCAATCACTAAACTCACACTACATTCATAATCTCATACTACATTCACAATTTACAATACTCACGCAGTGACATTTAAAGTTCTTTTTTTTATAACAGAACATCAGGGAAATTGAACAAAAACTAACTTGTCAAAGTTTTTTTGACAGATGAAGTTGAACAGCATAATTATTTAAGCTACCATAATGTGGCACGGCGTGGAAGCATTTGAACAGTGTCATTCAATGAAATTTAGAAGCTTTGAGTTCAACCTAATGACCTCAATGAAAAGCAAAGCCCCATTCTTTGAGGCAAACCAAGCTAACCATATCAAGAAAAGGCAAACAATAAAACTTTGTATATTGGTCCAAGCTATAGACAGCAAGCTCAACTTTGGTAATATTTGAACAATGGCAGATCACACTTTCAGCACTTCTTAACAATGGTCAAAATATCATTATTTTAAAAACTTGGAACCAAATAACGAAATTAAGAATTTACATCTGCAAAATATGTCGAATTTGAACAGAGAAGAACCATCATGTTGAATTTCTAAGAAAATCACTATACCAATCATCAATCCATTACAATTTCCCAGATTGTAACTGCACGCAAGCTGAAACCACAAATTTTACATTTAGGAGAAACAAGAATCCAATATTTATTTGGGACAGCATATATGAATACTTGAATCTGAATAAATATACCAGAGAATCATTTTTTTATCGGTAATATACCAGAGAATCATAACCCATCAAATCCATCATCTCTCTGTTTTTCTTGTGCTATCTATTTATGGGGTTTGAATGGAAGGAGAGAAATTTCAAATGAAAAAAATGTGAGACTGAGTATGGATCAATCAGGTAAACACAATCAAGCACAATGAAAGAACATAAATTTTACTATTACACAACTTGGTAAACATAATTTGCGCAAAATATGTCAGGAAAATTACCTGTCGAGAACACAGTGCCTGATCAGTAAAAGGTAAGCCATGAAAGTCCAAGTCTGCCAAGGATTAGAAGCTGGAGACGAGTATAACGCCCGTTTCTTAATTGTGTAGCATTTTTGAAGTTGATAAAATAAATTATTGCAAGCATCAGGAAGCTTTGAACATCTTGAACGGCAAAATTCCAAAAAGTAGAGAAACCATTCCCTGAAATGAACACCGAACAAACGTGAGAAAGTTATAGCATGTCCAATCTCTGAGCAAAGGACAATGTATGGGATTAATAGAGAGGGAAAGAATAAAATTAAATATTAAGGAGCACCAAATCTACCAAAGGAGAAATTCCTATACTCCTCTCCTTGAATACTTATTCCGTCATTTGAACCTTCTCTCTCCTCTAATTAGAGACGATGTTATATTTTGGAAGAGACAACTTATGTAAAGAAGTGCTGTGTCTCAATACACTAACGAAAGTTCCCTAGAGCACACTATTTTGGTGGAGGAAATAACACAACAACGCGTTTAGCTTAGCAGAACTCAACTTTCTATACCCTTATTCATAGTACCCGAGAAACGTGTCACTCTAAAGTATAAAAAAATGGGCAATCAAGTTTAATTTTATCAAGTAGGGCCATTCATTATGCTTAGCGATTGCACTTGTTCGAGGGGATCACTCTGTTAGGTATGGGCCTATTTCCCTTTCTCGTTTCTTATCTTTCTCGCTCAACCACCAATCAGTCACAACCACTTGGTGATTTCCTGTGGTTTTGAGCCAATCAGTCACAGTCACTTAATAGCCTGTCAATCTGTCTTATCTGAGTCATTCAGCTTATCCAATCAATCGTAACCATTTGAATGTCATTTTATATTCCTTTTGTTTGTTCCCTCTCTTCTTCTTATCCTTCTTTTTCCATTCTTACCTAGTTTGTCGAGTGTCTTTCCCATTCTAGAGGTGCGACTCCCCTGTTAGTCTTTTCCCGTTCTCGATGGTGTGGGTCCTCTGTCAGCTTTTCCCCATTGACCAGTTTGATTTTCCCGTTCTAATGAGGTTTCTGCTTCCGTGCTCTTTTCTGTTCTCGAGTTCCTTCTCATTTAGAGTTCTCGTCTGCATTTTTGCTTACTTCATGATCTGTTTGTGCCACTACTATTTTCCGTCTAGCCCTCGGTCTTGCCATGTTCATGGTCCACGCGTTCCCTCAGGATTCATTCATTCTGTACACGTGTCTTGGATGATTTTTTTCCTGTTCACTTAGCTTTACATGCCTTATAATAACTAGTAGTAACCTCATGCTTCAATCACATATGATCAATAATATCTTTGAGAGCTGTCCGATCTCGTGCATCATTTCTATACCTACCTTTAATGCATTGACTAATGATATCGGAAGTTTCTTGACGATGATCACTTTGAATGATGTCTAATGAAAACTATGTTCTTTAATATATTCATGTACCATCCAAAGCTCACCACCTTTGTATATAGATGCCTGAACAAACCACTTACAATTATCAGTAACACAACACACATTTATTCTTTCACGATTGGATCTTTCAATCTTAAATTCAAAATTCCCTTTCAATGCAATCATGTGCAACGCCTTTTTGTAACTCATATTTATTCCTAAACAATGAATTTGTTTTAATGTTAAAACTATTAGAGATATTTTCTAAATCAACCAGCGCGATAAAAATGTCATCGTCCTGAGCATCCTCGTATTCGATTGATGCTGATTGACTACCCTCGTCAAACACATGATTTTGTAATTAAGTGCATTGGTTTCTATTAAACTTACTAATGTCAATAATAAGTGGACAGCTAATCCCATTCTCATGCTTTAACAATGAAACATACCATTGAACGTCTTGGTCATTTTTCATTTCAACAGTAGTACATGAAGTATTGCCAAATTATAATTTGACAATAATTTCAAATTGATATCGTCCATCAACAAACTCCAATACCATCTTGATACCTTCTACTAGCTCAATAAACGTCATATTATCATCAACCAATAAAGGGTTAGAATGAAAATCAATATAAGACTTTGCCTGATCTCATCTTCCATCATACATAACAATAGTAAGAATCTTTAGATTGCCTGAAATATATGTTTATGGAAATTACATGAAAGTCAATCATTCAAAAACTCTACATTGTAATATAGCAAAAAATAATTAATACACTAACATTTCAATATTTTATATATTATATATTTTCAATATACGATATACTGTATGAGTTATCAAAACTACATTTGGATATCTGTAAATGTTTGATTTAGGTATAAAACGATAACTATATAATTCTAAATAAACTATTGATATTTATTGATCAACCAATATATTTATTGTTTCATAAAATAAACCCGCTATTGATTTACTCAAAACAAGCAAAAATGATTCGAAAACATAAACCACAGAATGAAACGAACAATATTTTTTGCAAATATGACATTGAAGCACATATATTGAACACTCAACGACAAATGATGACTAACAACAAATGAAAAATACACACATAGCACGTAAAACATTAAGGTAAAACGAAAAAAATGATGCCAACAAATAATTAAAAAAATACTTGAAAGAAACATATGATGAATACTTAAATGAAATCGAAAACAAAGAATGATTCATTATGCTAATCTAATAAAAACATATGAAAAATAAGATTCTAACAAAAATTAACCTTCCATGATTGAATCTAACAAAAATGTGTGGGGAATGAACCATGTAGCTTAAGATGCCTAGAGAATATGAATGAAGAATAAAACTGAATTACATAGATTTGTCTTTGAAAACGTGAAATTGTATAGCTTCAAGATTATCTATAATTAATGGAGAATAAATGAAACCAAATTGTTGCGGATTTTTCTTCAAGCAAAGCTGCTTATCCAGACTTACTATGAGCTAATGGAAAAAATCATTTCCATAGCAGAAATTCTCTAAAAAAAAAGAAACCGAATCAACCAATTATCATCAATTTAATTTAAATTAAACAATATATATATATATATATTCTGGATTTCATTTAAGGAAATGCACCAAAAATAGGACATCTCATTAAGTGAAATGGCCCAACAAAATCAGACAATTAAATTTGTCAAAGAAAGTTAAAAACGTCAACAATAAAATCATCAATAACTGGTTGATGACGTGACACCAAAAAACTTCTATTTACCTAAAGTTTTGAAAAACATGTTATCTCTTAAACTAGCTTTCAAAACATGTCTATGTGGTGCAATTACTTTTAAGTTTATGAGCTGAAGTCTGACCCAATTGATTTTAGGCCTCTTCAGTCATATGAGTTAGCTCTACATGTATCTATCATATTGTATAAAAATAGGTCTAAAACATATTTATGGTTAGAGTANATATATATATATATATATGTAGTTAGGGGAAAGATAAACAAATATGTGAGGGTGTCCAGAAATTAGTCAAATTGACAAAATCATGGCGGTTCAATCTATAATTTTATGATATCGGTTTTCAGTTCAGTTTGACAAATTTAAAGAACTGCAAAATCAATCTGTTAGTTTTTCTTTGAAAAAATAATTGGTTCGGACGATTATAGCAGAAAAATATACTTTTTCATATATATATAACACTAAATAAACCGAATAGATTACAACCAACCGAATCGAACCTCATACTTCCGTTTGGTTCGAATCTTATACCCTCGCCGGTTTGCTTCGGTTCGGTACAATAGATAACCAATGAATTTGGGTTGATAACAAAAATAACCTAATAACTGATTGAACCAAGCCGCGCCCACACTCAAAATATGTTGCAAAATGGATTCACATATGATCAATTTATATTTTAACGTGTTTCTAGAAATGAATAAAGAATATTTCTATTATGTTTATCACATATTTCAAGTATCAAATATTTGATAATGCATACAAAATCTTAATGTGTTCCATATAAACCCTAACTTGTTTTGCAAAATTAATTTTCTGACTCTGTCACTCCCCGGGAACACTGTATTAGAAAAAAATTTAAATTATAGATATCAATTATATCTTCTCACCATATACTCTGGACTTGTAAATGACATATCACCCAAATTGTATATCTCTATGCATTGAACCTAAACATCCCATTAACCGTTTTGAGACATTGATTGAATTTTTCAATATCAACAAATAACACCTAAGAGATTTTGCAAAATTGTGAATGAATCACCACGAGGAAGTATACTTACTCATAAATGTACATAAAATACGTAGCTTATTTTATTTTGATATACCTCGTTTTATGTACTGGTGTACCTTACTTGGGTATAAAAGATACCTCACGTGCATACGGTATTAACATAATTTTGTAGAAAGACCCTAGCACGTATCTATCTCCATATGAAGATACTTCGAATGAGGTCCTGTTATGAATCAAACAAAACGACAAGTGTCCTCGGTATTTGTTTTGAAGTTAGACAAGTGACTCAAGCCCTACTCATAAGCTTACATTCTTTTCCTATGCTTTCTATTTATGGTCGCTCTTCAATGTTAGACAACTTTTTCTGATACATAAGTTTCAAAATTTATTAATTAGTCTTTTTGAACTTAAACTCTATAACTTCAATCTCCCGACATTATAAAATTTTCCACCGTTTATTGCTATACAATTAATGAAAACTAAAAGGATACAGACCCTCTAGCCATAACAAAACGAAACGCTAGGTGCACCTTAGCCACCAAGCAAATCTCCTGGCAACATGGTAAACAAGCCATGTGTCTGATCTTTCTGCTCCATCCTTCCACGTCTTCTATTGGAATGCCGCGAGAAAACAACAGCTGGTGGCTCATCCAATCACCCCTTTAATCCAACGGTTCCAATTTCTTTCACATCCTCCTTTTAATGGAGGATCATTGCCTGGTGAAATGCCGCCAAAACGGCTTCGCATCAGGCAATTGAATCCCGTTAGTGATATGGTGGAGAGCACAAGCCGCATGAAATTGAATCGAGGAAAATGAGAGAAATCAGATGTTCTCGTGAAGGAATCTAAATTCGATCTCGCCCTTAAAGAGCTGTGTTTGGAGCTGTTTGTTTCGACGACGCCTCCGTTGGAGGACGGAGTGGCGGATGTTGGAATGACAGGAGGAACGGATACCTTAGAGGAGGAGATAAGGAAGTGCTTATCACACGGGTCAATATCGATGATGGGGCGGCGGCGAGCGATGGAGGACGCGTTGACGGTGTTGCCTGGAGTTGCGGTAGGAGAGCTGAATACGTACGATTTTTTCGCCGTGTACGATGGCCACGGTGGGTCTCTAGTAGCGAATGCGTGCCGCGATCGGCTCCATCAGTTGATAACGAATGAAATGGAAGGGATCACGACTGGTGGCAGTGGGGGATTGGACTGGGAGAAAGTAATGGCAGCGTGTTTTTCGAAGATGGATGCCGAGGTAAACGGCGGCGGGTATGAGAAGGAGAATATGACGGTGAAGAATGTGGGATCGACGGCAATGGTAGTAATGGTAGGGAATGATGAGGTGGTTGTGGCTAATTGCGGTGACTCAAGGGCGGTTCTTTGTCGTGCTGGTGCTGCCGTGCCATTATCACGTGATCGTAAGGTAGCGTGACCAAATTTAGTTATATGTTAGATTAAAAGGTAAAATATATTCTGCACCTTGATCAAAGTAAATTTAAAAATCTGCAAAATATATATTTCAGTATAATTTTTTGATTAAAATTAACAGAAATTTTACTCCGTTTAAGTGGAATGGGTATATTTTACATTTAGCATGGGTATATTAAAATTAATATGGAGATTAATTTTACATTTTAGCCAATATTAATATATAGATTACTGGAATGGTTATATATTAAAATTTCGATAAAAGTAGTTTTAAAAATAAAATATTACATAGCAACAAAAAAAAGATGAAGAAAAAACCACTAGTGATTTTCTTCCTCAGCTGGTGGCTTTTCACCACCAACGTGGAGTTGTGTTACCTTTGGGGTCTATGAAGGACCCTGTGTTAAGGAGGACACGTTATAGAGGCAAGAGAAGAGAAGTTGCACCTGCGAGGTTTCAATCTTGCCGTTCTTGATACCCGATGCAGCGATCCTTTTGTTGTCCTTACTCGTTATACTGGTCAACAGGCACGTCTCATTTCCCAACTATCTTCAATTTATCATCATCTTCCCTTAATTTTTTTCTGCTCCTACTGTTCGATTAGATGCTTAAATGAAATCATTTTTATGTTCATTACCTTCGACCCAGAGAGTTCCACAGACAGAACACCATCGACTCTGTTTCTCCTTTTCGAAACCCTAGGTTGAGCCCCTCCTCTGTAGCGAGCTCTCCCCTGCAATGGACACAATGGAGCTTTTGAATAAACAGTAAAAAATAAAAAAGTCCGAAAACAAAAGGAAAAAATAAAAACTTAATTTGACTTAAAATGTTAACCTTAACTAACTTCAACAGTATTTTAACGCACATGCTTTTTATAATTTTTTTATGAAAAATTCTATGGGAGTGATCTATTTTGTAAATTTCTAAAATTATAATGCTATAAAAATATAAAAAAAAGTTTAAGAATATAATTTATATTTTGATCAGAAGTGTAGGAGTGTATTTTACATTTTAACTTATATTTTAACATAGACCAAATTTGATTAGTCATTCACAAGGCCGAGGACACGAGTTTTGCCGAAATAGGTATATTTTAAGGGTGCTTAAGACCTTTCAGCTTGAATATGTTTGTTTTTGGTTTTGACGTTGCTGATTTTGTATTAAGCGGGACTTGAAGCAGCCTGATAGGCCTGATGAGAAGGAGAGGGTGGAAGCAGCAGGTAGAAAAGTCATTGTAGTAGTAGCAAACTCAAGATCTATTGGTACCTTTGATACCTCTATTATTCCAATGATCTTAAACGTAGAATTAAACATAGTTTGAAATACTATCAAACATAGTTCTCCTTATGAAACTGTGATTTAACGTTGATTCTAGTCAACTTGATATAAGTTCTATTCAAAGATGGACTATTATTTTATAAAAGGAATAGAAGTTAATTAAAAGGATGATCAGATGGGAAAATGTGAGAGAATTTTCCATCCCGTTTAATCTCACATTGAAGAGATGATTTAGGACTCATCATATAAATGCATATATGTTGACCTTTCTTTATCATCTTAACAAAATATAATCATTCTCTCCATGCAATCCACAGGAGATCAATATATGAAGCCATGCGTAATCCCCGAGCCAGGGGTTACTGTCAGTATGCGAACCGAGCAAGACGACTTTCTGGTGATTGCCAGCGATGGTCTATGGGATGTAGCCTCGAACGAGGTGGCCTGTGAGGTAGTAAGAAGATCTCTCAAAGACCAAATCAAGAGGGAGTTTTCAGAGGGGGAGTCGAGTGGGAGTTGGGCAACAAAGGCAGCATCAACTCTTGCTGGGCTGGCAATAGCAAGGGGAAGCAAAGACAATATCAGTGTCATAGTTGTTGAGCTTAAGAATTCTAGGTAGGGTTGATGTCTGATAATATATATATGTTTGGTCTTCATTTCATGTTTTTAGTTCTGAATGCATGTGATGCTACTAGTAGTGTAGAGGTTTGTTAAGTTATAGGGAGAATTATGGAATTAAACTAGTTTAAGTTACTATTTTGTTTAGTATTATGTCTCTTAATTTAAGAAAGATCTTATAGTTAATTAAGATTCTATGTGGTAGTTTACTTCTTTACCGTTAGTATAACTAAATATCTTTTTTAGGTTTTATTGTATTTTTATATTTGTTTGCGGCTATTACACGATAACATTTCTTATAATTGTTTTTTAAAATTATTGTTGAATAATTTATATAAAAATTTGAAAATTTCATATTCATTAATGAGACTGATTTTGTATTAGTACGATAGAATTATGATCATAGATAATAAATAAAATAGTCATCAACATATTAAAGTAGAGATTCGTTAATGAATAGTTGCTAGTACAGTTCACTAAACATTATGAATGCATGTGATCTAAATCTGAATCATTGATGTGGATATACATCTTAGTGAATGTACTTTATAAAATAAAATTATATATGACATAATCGATGTGATTTGATATCTTTATCAACTTGTCGTTTATCATAAAAATTTAAGTCAATTTATGTTGATCATAATTTCCTATTCCTATTACACCCTTTTCTAATTAAATATAAAATGAGAGAACAATGATTATCTTTTTGTTTATACAATTATCTTTTTGTTTTGATATTTTTAAAAATATAAATTTATTAATATACAATTATCTTTAACAAACGTGTAAAAATTTGTTGTGATATTAAAAAATATATATTTATTAATAAAATAATTAATATAAAATAAGAGTAAATAACAGTTTCTCCTAACAGATACTCTCTTTTTGTTTATACAATTATTTTCTTTATTTTTTAAAAGACAATTATCTTTAATAAGCGTGTAAAAGTTTGTTATCATTTTAAAAATATATATTTATTAATAAAATAGTTAAATATAAAATAAGAGTAAATAATAATATCTCCTAACAACGTGAGTTGTTCTCAATTGCTTATACAATTATCTTTTTTTTTTGAATTTATATTAACATACTCAATTATGATCTAAATATGTAAATATAAATTTCTTCTAATATCGTGGGATGTTCTCGATTACTTATACAATTATCTTTTTATTTTGAATTTTTATAGCATATTCTATTATGATCTAAATAAGAAAATCTAAAATTCCCCTAACAACGTGGGATATTCTCAATTGCTTATACAATTATCCTTTTGTTTTGATATTTTATTTTCAATTTTTATTAGCATATTCAGTTATGGTCTACATAATTAAAATAAAAAAATGTGAAGATTATTATCTTCGATATAATTTCTATAAGAACTTATATAATTTATTATGAAAATTATTATCTTTAAACATTGTCTCATATATTTACTTATATAATTTTCATTGAATGAAATTCTTAAAATATTGATCTTGTAACGAAGAATTTATTTTGGTTTTAAATAAATACATATTTACCAATAAAATAAAAAGAGCAAATGAAAAGGTAAATTTAAGTTCATATTTTTTTAAATTATTAGAAAGTGGCATTTTGTAACCAATTTGCCTTATCAAGTGGAAAACGGACGGGTTAGTTTAAACTTTTAACATGTAGTGGTTGATAAGGGTGTAGCAAAATTTTAGGGAGAATTTAACCATTTTGCACGTTTATTGACATCCTTTTATTATATATATATATATATATATATATATAATCTTATTAGCATATTCTATTATTAACAAAAATATGTGAAGATCAAACAACTCAATACTCTTCTGTATAATTTCATATTCGATTGTAATTTTTCAGATGAACACCCAAACAAGGTTGAACACTCAATCGTAAAGAGTTTTGTGCTATGCTCACATACGACAATGGTAATATTTTTTATTACTATCAAACTTACACTCTTAGTTTCTCTATCTATATTATTATTAATTACCAGTTATGTCGCAACGTGCACGCGACGCGGACCGGCAATTAAAAAAATCATTTTTTGTAAGAAAAAGAAAATTGGAGTCACCACCAATCATTTTAGGGTGTAATTGGTCGCCCAATTTTAATATGAAAATTTTGATCTACGAAAATTTAAAGTTGGTTCGGGAGTTATTTGTGTGTGGGGAAGACATTAGCACCCCACAACACCCATTATAAAATGGTTACCAAATTTAATCAAATGCTATCCAATTTTTTATTTTAAGGCAAAGGTTAAAGAAATTCATTTTTTGAATGTCTCATTTGGTGCATTTTGAATCATAAAAATGAACAAAATAAATTACCTTTAATGGGTGGTTCAAAGACCATTGAAAAATTATTTTTTGTATTTTTATATCTTTTTAAATCAAAGCATTATTAAAGTTATTCTCGGTATTCCAATAATAACTCCTCACCTCAGTAGTTCGAGAAGTTTGGTATCCTGAAAATCTCAAAGTCCATTGTAGGCTTTTGTTTAGTGAAAATTAAATAATGGAAGTAACAAAATTTAAATCTAATTGTTAAAATTAGAATCCACACATACATGAACATTAACTCTAATAATAAGGGAATAATGCAAGAATCATATTATAAGCATGACGATATAAGAATGCTAAATAAATAAACATGTAAAGAAAATAAATGTTAATAATTACAACAAAAGGGAAGTAAAAGAATAGAGATAAAGTTATAGGATGTCAAATTATAGAAAACATAAAATGTTAAGATTATATAAAGCATGCATAAAAAGTAATACATGCAAGTATAAAATAAAAAAAGTACTATGTAATAAATGAAAGAAAATAAAGAAAAATAAATTTAAAAAATACAAGAAAGCACCGTGGCTTTGCAGGGCAAGAGCTGCAACAGAGGACAGTCTTCCTCTGTTGCAACTGTTTGCAACAGAGGAAAATCTCCTCCGTTGCCAACCCATTTTTTGTTTTTATAATATAATATGTTATGATATAATAATAATAGTTATAATGATAATAATATCAAATAAATAAATAAATGATAAAAAAATTGAAAGGAAAATGATGAAAATCAATAGATTTTTTTAACATAAATATGTCCATTTTTTTTTATTTTTGACTACTTACTCTACTAATTACCATTTTTCCTTCCTTCTCTCATTGGTCATTGCTAATCAAATAGCAAAGGGGATAATCATGGATGATAATTAGTTCAAACAAGTGTCAAAAAAATGATGAACAAAATTTTCTTAAAAAAAGAAAAGACTTGTAGGAACATTAAAAATTTCAAAAACTTAGATATTCGCATAATCTTGTATAGATGTTTTACTCTTTATTTTATGCATTGTTATGTGTGAGAAATTATCCTAGGGAATCTTTGCATCAAATGTACACTTTCAACCCATTAAAAGGTGGATTCACATTGAGTTAATTTTTTCACCCCTCAAAAGCTTTATCCTCATCCTCATTAATTGAGTTGATTATAAAGACATCTCATTATCCAACTTGTAAAGAAATCATCAATGCATGGAATTAAAGAGTTAAAATTTAAAGTAGGAGAAATGATAAAGAAGGAACAATCGACTTATGTATGGAAAAAGATACAAAAGATATCAACTACATGAATATGAAACAGATAGATGAACAAGATATATTATAAGCAAATGTACAAGACATTTAAGCTACCTTAAGAAAAAGAATGGAAGAAGATGAAAATAATAGAAATGTAGAATCTCTTCCTCTCTCTAAAATCACATCTCTTTGTCACTCCAATCCCTCTCTTATCACTCTAAATAAATGACTTTTTTTCTCACACTTCAAAGAGATCCCCCCTCAAGTGAAGACCTCACCCCTATTTATAGGCAAAATTTGGGTTTACCGTTTTTACTTTTAGTCTTTTTTGCTCACTTTTTACTTTCTAGTCCTTTGAGCACTTTTCTTATTTTAGTATTGGACTAGTTTTCAAATTGTACATAAAGTCTTAGACTACTATATGAACCAAAATATAAAGTATGTATATTTAATGTATTAGACCGGATAAAATACGGTATCTACAGCTGCCCTCCTTGAGCTAGCTTCTAATCTCAGAAGGTGTACAAATGTGTAGATAAGTATTTTGATCGGTACAAGAAAACAATATATGAAATAGGGGAATAGAAACCTCGACTAAATAAGGCTCTATGAAATGGAATGAGAGCAAAATGGACCTGGATAGACACAGGCTTCGACCTCGCTCAATGCGGGTTCTATTTAATCGAGATATTTGAAAGGAAATGGACCTGGATGGAGGCAGGCTTCTACCTTGACTCAGTGCGGGTTCGATTTGACCGTAGATATTTGAAACAGAAATGGACCTGGTGCTGACACCGGGCTTCAATCTTGACTTAATTCAGGTTCGATTTAACCATATTAATTGAAATGGATCAGGCGCTAACACCGGGCTTCGACCGCGACCAAGTCGGGTTCGATTTAACCAAAGATATTTGAAAGAAAAATGGACCTGGACAGACACAAGCTTCGACCTCCACTCAATTCAGGTTCGATTTAACCATATTAATTGAAACAGAAATGGACCTGGCGCTGAGACCGAGTTTCGACCTCGACTCAATTCGGGTTCGATTTAACCATATTAATTGAAATAGACCAAGCACTGACACCGGGTTTTGACCGCGACCAAGTCAGGTTTGATTCAACCGAAGATATTTGAAAGGAAAACAGACCTGGATAGACACAAGCTTCGACCTCGACACAATTCAGGTTCGATTTAACCATATTAATTGATGTTGAAGTTGACTTATGCAAGTCTCATATGACAACAAAAGCTAGACTAATGCATGCTTTAAATGTTGGAAAGTCATGTGTGAATTTTGAAAGAATATCATTAAGTGATTCATGCACCTAAATTTGTCAGAACAACTAATGTGGTGCATGTCTACGCATTGTAATTCTTGAACATAAATGTAAAGTAGTGATTTTGAATGCATGCATGCTATGCATGATGTTGAACCGTTATAAGAAAATTATATGATGATTTTTTAGCCATATCCAACACCATTTAGAACAATCACTTGGCCTAGGATCATGGACTCGCAATGAAGTATCGAGCATACTTTTAGGAAAATGATACATCCTTATTATTTGTTTATGCCCCAGTATTTGGCTCCATGTCAGTGGTGAATAATTTCTCTGCTTCTCTTTTGTACTTCTAATTGGGTAATCCTCCAATTGCGCTTTAGCTTTTGTCATGCGCATATTGACTTTTCTCGTGATGACCTTTTAGATTTTACTTTGCACTCAGATCACCTTTCTTATTTAATTTTTTTTTTCAATTAGCTTTCACATAACTAATTTTATGCTTCTGAGTTATTTCAAGAGTAATTAATGACATCTTAGAAATAAAAGGAATAGAAATAATGGAAATATTGAGAAGATGCGTATATGTTTACAAACAAGGATTTACAAAAATTATGGAATAAGAATTTATTCAGTATTCAAGACAGCTTTGAAAACATTTTTTCAACTTCCTCTTCCCCATTCTTATAGCGGTCAAATGAAATACTTCTTGACTGCATCAGAATTAACTGTATGAGGTAAATCGTCTCCATCCATGTTTAATAGAATGAGAGCTCCACCAGATAAGGCCTTCTTGACAACGAAAGGTCCTTCGTAATTTGGGGTCTTCCCACAGTGATCCTTTTGATATGGGAGTATCTTTTTTAACACAAAATCTCCTTCTCGGAAGCATCGGGGACGTAACTTTTTGTCGTAGGCTTGTATCATTTTTCTTTGATATAATTGCCTTCTACATAATGCATTCAATCTTTTTTTCTCGATGGAATTCAATTGCTCATATCATGTTTGTACTCATTCGGCTTCTTCTAATTTTGCCTCCATTAAGATTCTGAGGGAGAGAATTTCCACCTCGATTGGAAGGACCGCTTCCATGCCATATACCAGAGAGAATGGCGTTGACCCAGTTAATGTTCAGACTGATGTGCGGTACCCATGTAGTGCAAACGGGAGCATCTCATGCCAATCCTTATAAACCTCCGTCATTTTCTCTATTATCTTTTTTAAGTTCTTGTTGGCTGCTTCCACCGCTTCGTTCATCTTTGGGCGATAAGGAGATGAATTATGATGCTTAATTTTAAATTGCTCACATAATTCTTTCATCATCTTATTGTTTAAGTTTGTCCCATTATCTGTAATGATCCTTTCAGGTAGACCATATCGGCAAATTATATCCTTTTTAATGAACTTAATAATCGCACTTCTGGTTACACTCGAATAAGAACTTGCCTCCATCCATTCGGTAAAATAATCTATAGAGACCAAAATGAAACGATGCCTGTTAAAGGCTTTGGGTGTGATAGGACCAATAACGTCTATGCCCCACATAGAGAACGACCAAGGTGCGGCCCTGACATGTAAAGGGGATGCGGGTACGTGAATTTTATCCAAGTATAAATTTGACATTTATGACATTTCTTGGCGTACTTGATGCAGTCAGATTCTAGAGTTAACCAATAATATCCTGCTCTCAATGCCCCACATAGAGAACGGCCAAGGCGCGGCCATGACATGTAAAGGAGATGCGGGTACGTGAATTTTATCCGTATAAATTTGACATTTATGACATTTTTTGGTGTACTTGATGCAGTCAGATTCTAGAGTTAACAAATAATATCCTGCTCTCAAGATTTATTTGGCCATTATATGTTCATTAGCATGAACTTCACAAATTCCTTCGCGAACTTCCTCTATGATTTGATTCGCTTCCCTTACGTCAACACATCTTAAGAGCATCATATCATGGTTTCTTTTGTAGAGTATTTCACCATTCAAGAAGAAACCTGTGGACAATCTTCTAATAGTGCGTTTATCATTCTCAGAAGCTTTGGATGGATATTCCCCGTTCTTTATATACTTCTTGATGTCATAGTACCATGATCTTGTGTCTGGCTCTTCTTCAATGCTCATACACTGAGCAGAAAAATCTCGCTTCTCAATTTTTATGGGTTGAACTTCTTCCTTAAAGTCTGCAGCTTAATCATATTCAGCTGAGAGTCTCTAGCTTCCCATTCTCCGTTTAGTTGTCGTATCACCAATGGTGAATCTCTGTACACTCGAAGCTTTCTTACCTTCATATCACAAGCTGCTTGAATTCCCATGGAACATGCCTCATATTATGCCACATTATTTATACAGTTAAAGCATAGTTTTTCCGTGAATGGGAAAATTTTTCCCTCAGGTGATATGAGGATTGCCCCAATTCCATGTCCTACATCATTAGATGCACCATCAAATAACATTGTCCACAATTCTAGGTCTGCAGATTCTTCTTCATTTTTGAATATGATTAAAACACTCTCATCAGGGAAATCAAACTTCATAGGCTCATAATCTTGTATTGGTTGATCTGCTAGATAATTAGTAAGTACGCTTCTTTTTATTGACTTCCTCGTGACATAGACAATATCATATTCTGTGAGTAACATTTGCATTTAGCAATCCGTCCAGAAAGTGATGGCTTTTCAAAGATATACTTAATAGGGTCCATCTTTGAAATTAACCAAGTGGTGTGGTATAACATGTATTGTCTAAGCCGATGAGCAACCCAGGCCAATGCACAACACGTTTTCTCCAATATCGAATAATTAGCCTCATAATTTGTGAACCTTTTGCTTAAATAGTATATTGCTTGTTCTTTCCTTCTAGAAGTGTTATGCTGATCAAGTACACAACCCATGGATTTTTCTGTTACTGTAAGATACAAAATGAGTGGACGTCCTGGAGTTGGAGGAACAAGTATAGGCAGATTTTGCAAGTATTACTTGATCTTCTTAAAAGCATTTTGACAATCATCATTCCATCCTTCTGTATCACTTTTACGAAGAAGTTTAAAGATAGGTTCACAAGTTGCAGTTAGCTGTGAGATGAACCAGGCTATATAGTTTAACCTCCCCAAGAAACCTCTAACTTCCTTTTGAGTTTGAGGTGGTGGCATATCAATGATGGCTTGAACCTTGTCAGGGTCGACTTTTATTCCTTCCTTGCTCACGACAAAGCCAAGTAAATTTCCTAAGAAACTACGAATGTACACTTTGTCGGGTTAAGCTTTAACTGGAACTTTCTCAACCGTTCAAATAGTTTTCGTAGAGTGACAGTGTGATCTTCCCCTTGACGAGATTTGGCGATCATATCAACAATGTATACTTCGATTTCTTTATGCATCATATCATGGAACAACGTTACCATTGCCCGTTGGTAAGTCGCCCCTGCATTCTTTAGACCAAATGGCATAACCTTATAACAAAATGTACCCCACAAAGTTATAAAAGTGATATTTTCACGGTTTTCAGGAGCCATTTTGATTTGGTTATACCCCAAAAAACCATCCATGAAAGAGAAAGTTGAATATCCCGCAGTGTTATCTACTAAGACATCGATATGGGGTAATGGAAAATTATCCTTGGGGGTTGCCCGATTCAAGTCTCTATAGTCGACACACATTCTCACTTTAACATTTTCTTTAGCACTGGGACTACGTTAGCAACCCATTCAGGGTATTTTGCCACTTCTAGAAAACAAACATCTACTTGCCTTTTAACTTCTTCTTTGATCTGTACCAGCATGTCTGGTTTCGTTTTCCATAACTTTTGTCGTATTGGTTTACTTTTGGGCATAAGCGGCAAACGATGGACCACGATATCGGTGTTTAGACCTGGCATATCTTGGTAAGACCACGCAAAGATGTCCATATACTCCTTGAGCAAATCAATTAATTATTGGCAGCTTTTTCTTGTCGAAGTGTCGATTTGGACTTCTTTTATCTCTCTATCCAATCTCAAATTTATCACCTCCGTTAACTCTTAATAAGGTTGAGTTATTTTATCATCCTCTTCTCCCATTCTTAACATTTCTGGAGATGGTTCAAAATTATCCTCGCCATTTTCATCTGACTCTATGCTAAGAAAGGGATCGTTGAAGTTACTGCTTATGCTCTTGTTTTTAAATTCACCATTCTCAAACCTGAATCAGATTATTGGATGAAAGGAAGGCAAGAAAAGAAAATAAAAAATGCATGAGTATAAACATCATTTAGATATGGGGAAAAATAGACATAAAAGGAAGAACAAAAAGAACTGGAATTGTATTTATCATTAACAGAAGGAAACAGAACAAGTTTTTAGATTTTAATTCAAAGAGATGACATGAAACAAATGAAAATATAGGCCTATAACAACGAAATTCCTAAGACCTTGGGCAGAGTTATTAGAATTTTGGCATTATTACTCTTGAAAATTTCCAAGAAGCATTGGTAGCTCAGTGACATCCCAGTTGTTAAGCTCATGATTTGAATTGTATCACGAAACAAAGTCCTCTGTATTTGCACCTGATGATTTTTCCAAGATTGTAGATATTGAAAGCTCGGTGATATCTTCCTCAAGGTTGTATTGCTTTATTGTAACTGGCTCTTTGAATGAAATCCCTCAACTTCTGAAGGATTTAGAAATATGAGGTATGATTGTCATTTCCACATTGAATTCCCTATTTTCAAGCCTAGCAATCATCTTTTCTTTCTTTTGAGCTTCCACTCTCCCTCTATCAGCCTTGGTCGGTCTATATCCAAGTTCAAACCTTTGCTCATTCTTGTCCCAGTCGATTAACTTATTTATGCCTTGATGCTCACTCCTGAGTCCCTTACCTGGCTGGTATCCCCCTTTTATCATCAACTTTACAATCATCTGAGATGCTTTTGATAGGTTTGGCATTGGAGAGGGTTTCCCACTAGCAACAAACGTGGTGTTCGTAATCTTAAATGATCGAAATGAGCGCTCCAATGCTTCTTTTTCAGCCTCGACATATGACATGGTGGCTGGCTTAGATACCAATAAATCTTCTTCCCCATATATACAAATGAGTTTATGATCCATTATGAATTTCAGCTTCTGATGTAAGGAAGATGGTACCGCCCCAGCAGAGTGAATCTATGGTCGACCCAAAAGGAAACTGTATGCTGGATTTATGTCCATCACTTGAAAAATAATATTAAATATGCATGGTCCGATTCGAATTGGTATCTCTTTGTCTTCGATTACTTCTCTTCGGGTACCGTCGAATGCTCTTACTATCATCATGCTCGGCCGTATATGTGTCACGTCCATAAGGAGCTTTGCTAGTGTGGATCTTGACATTACATTTAGAGATGAGCTGTTATCAATCAACACTTTTGCAACAACATAATCCCTACATTTTACGGTTATATGTAGAGCTATGGTGTGCCCAGTACCATCGGCCGGGATTTCATCATCTGTGAAATTGATAAAATTCGATGCGGTAATATTTTTCACAATTCCACTCAACTTCTCCACCGTAATGTCATGACAGACATATGCTTGATTTAAAACCTTCAATAATGCTTGGCGGTGCGGTTCAGAATTAAGAAAAAGTGATAGTAAGGATATGCGAGCAGGTAAGCGATTGGGTTGCTCTATCACCTTATACTCACTTTGTTTGATAAGCTTTAGAAATTCACATACTTCTTTTTCAAATACTGGTTTTTCTTTCTCCATACCTTTCATTATATCTGGATCCATCACTTGGCCGCCATGCATTTCTCCTTGAAACTCATGACCATTATTGCCTTCTTTGGTATTTCCTTTCCTTTGCCTTTCAAACTTATCGCGTTTATCCATTTTCAAAACTTCTAGTGTGTAGCATCTGCCATTTTTCATCATCCCACCTACTCATGAAATATTTATTATGGGAAGATCGAGGTCAGACAGATTTAGCGCTTGAGTTTTGTTGTTACCACATGCAATAACCTCATATCCCTATTTTGATGGTACTGCTCTTGAATATCTGAAAGCAAATGCACTTGGTATTTGGATGGTGATGGGCTTCGGAGTGTAGGGGCGTGAGTTGTCTTTTCCTCATAATGTATTGTGAGAGATTTTGGGATATAGGATGACATTCCAACATTTACTGCACACGATTCTTTAGTTATCATGAGGACTAAAGAGTTACCTTCTTGGTATTCCTTTTCTCCTTTATGACCTATGGTAAGTATCTTTGCATCCAACAACCTTTGCACTTCAATTTTAAAACCAACACACTCCTCAATTGTATGCCCAACCACCTTCTCATGAAACAAGCAATCAAAGTCAGGTATATGCTTCTTAGAAAGACCTTCATCTTCTAAGCGTGTTGGGTAGATGTACCCCACTTTAGATAGAAGATGAAAAAGTATTTCCATTTATGTGCTCATATCTGTCACATCCTTCTTTTCATATGAAAAATATTCCTCAATTGCATTTATGGCAGGATTCCCATGATTTGGTAGACGGTTAGAGTTGATATCTGGGTTCCCATTAGCCTTTTTGAAATTCAACCATCCAGCTTTGATCAATTCTTGTACTCTACCCTTTAATGCCGTGCAATTCTCTGTCGAATGTCCCATTGCCCTAACATGATAATCACATCGAGCAGTTGGATCATACCACCTAGGATATGGTGGCTGAAGAGGTTCATAAGGAATCATCACCAATTGATTATTCCGTATCAATTTTGGTAGGAGTTCCGTATACGACATGAGGATTGGATCATATTGGAAAAAACGTTGATTGTTCTCATTTTCCCTTAGAGGCTGATCAACCTGACCAATATTTTGTTAGTGAGTCGGTGGTCTGAAACCGAGTCTTTAGTTGTTTTGAAATGTTGATTGTTGAGAGTGATAATTATACGAAATTTGTGAGGTATTTACCACATATGATGTCATAGACTTGGGTCCTTCCCATACTTTGAAAATCCTGATCCCGGGTTCACAGCTTGTGATGGGTACCCGAAATTGATCATCTTTACATCCCCTTCTTTTCGCTTCGATGGAGGCCCCTTTTTTTTACTGACGATGTATCTGATACAATTTCCAAAATTCTTCCATGCTTTATCCCATACTCAATCCTTTCACCGATCACTATGATGTTAGAGAAGTTATTTGAAGTGTTTCCAATCATCCTGTCATAGAATGAAGGTCTCAATATGTTAATCAACATTCCAGCCATCTCCTTGTCTGACAATGGGGTGTGTACCTGAGCAGCTAATTCCCTCCACCTTTGTGCATATTCTTTAAAGCCTTATGTAGGCTTTTTCTCCATCCTTTGTAAGTCCAAACGATCAAGGGCTATGCCTATGTTCTACTTATATTGTCTTAAAAAAGCATCTGCTAGATCTTTCCACCTCTGAATATGTTGGTTATCCAATTGGATATACCAACGAGATGCGGCCCCCGTCAGGCTATCTTGAAAGAAATGAATCAGTAGCTTATCATCATTTGCACAAGCAGTCATTTTTCTGCAGTACATAATAAAGTGACTTCTGGGGCACGTACTACCATCATATTTTTCAAACTCAGGTAGTTTAAACTTATGTGGGATGTTCACATTAGAGACCAAACATAATTGGGTGGCATCAATGGTACAGTATACATCAGATCCATTAATAGCACGTAATCTTTCCTCTAGAAAGTCCAATTTGTCTTTCAATCGTGGGTCGTCACTTAGCTTGGTAATAGGCTTCTGCATCTTTGGGTCGTCCACATCGGTTATGGTGATTGGCTCATTAGCGAGTTCGCCTTGTGGAGTGAAATCTTGGTTGTGACCACATGCCATTGCGGATGGGTTGTACCTAGTTTTCTCTGTCTGCATTATTTCCTGGACATTTGGAAATGGATGATGCTGGATATCTATTGGTGTGGAAGCATGCTGAAACTGGTCAACCTGATGACATTGATAGGTTGGAGTGAACCCAGAAGGGTAAAGTTGAGTATCGTTTGGCAGTTGATTTTATGATGATTGAGCCCCTTGCAGATTTTCAAAACAGGCATTTCCATTACTTGCGGCGAGGAGTTTGAGGACTCTAGCCATTCGCTCTTTTAGCTCCCTAATCTTTTCCTTCATTTCTTCTCGCAATTGCTCTCTTTCTTGCTCGTCCATGACCCTAACTTGAGCTCGAGTTTGATAGGGATGTCGAAGTTTTCGGGCTATCTTTGGAAAATTTCTTTAAAATAAAAAAAAAATAAAGCAATGAGATGTAGATTTTTACTAATAAAAAAAAGAAATAATGAGAGTAAATGTATGCATGAGTGAAAGTTCTAAAGTAATCAATTTCATTCAATTAGTAAAGTCATCCACTACATTTGAGTATTTAGAAGTCAATTACATTATTTCACAATATGAGTTCATACAAAACGACCAAAATGACCTAAATCCCGGTTGACTTCTTCCAAAAACTTAGATAAGTTCTCCCCATTAGGATGGATGGGCAAGACATTTCTCTTCAAAAATGAAGCTTGTTTCGCCAATTTTCCCGCTCTTACAACCATGCCTTTAAGCCACTCCATAGCCTGCCCAGATCGTTGTCGAATCGAGTTGTACTCTTGTTGTAGCAACTGATAATCATATCTCAGTAGATCGACATTAGCATCATTGTTTCTTGCCAACTTCTCCACCATGTTCTGATAAGCTCTAACTTGGTGCTTAAGGCTTGTGATGACTTTCAATAATTCTTCAGAATCATTTGTTAACTCAGTCTTCTTAACTTTCTGATTCTCTAAATCAACTTGCAAATTGTTAGCGATTCGTCGTAATGCGTCATATTGCTATTCTAACTCAACGATGTACGCATTTTTCTTATCAACAGTTCCCTTCACATCTTCTAGAATTTCTCGCTTCAGATATGCCCGATCCTCAACCTTATTTCTCAACTCTTTAAGTCATTCTTCAGCTTCGATTCTGTGTTTCTCAGACAAATTCGCCTCGACTGCTAGTCATCTGTTTTCTTCCAAGAGGGCTAGAACTTTTTGATGCTCCTGATATAACTCATCTAGCTCCTCTTTTTTAACAATCTTTTGATGAACTTCCAGTGATTTGGCTGATGGTACATCCTCAACTGGTAAGGCAATAATTACTTTGTTTCTACTCTCAAGCCATGCTTCATACTCATTTGTGCAGTTCATGCGATTATTCTCATTTCGCATCATTCTTGTTATTTTCCAAGCTCCAATCAGCTGTTGCAGTTTTTGTTCAATTTCTTGATAATTGTAACTAATTTCAATATCCTTCAATGCATGCGTGGTGGGGATAAACTGTCTCATGTATAATTGACGGAGTGCCATTAATGGAGCATAACTAATACAACCCCGTGGTCCCAGGAGCGGAACCCATTGAAAATCACCACATCTCTAGATCATTGATGTTAACGGCATCTAATGGGCTTTCCAAATAACATCCTCATCTTTCAACTTGTATAGGTATGAGAGCCAAGCCCCTTTTGTGGGAAACTGTGGATTCCGTTTGGCCATTCCAAATTCTGCAATAGGGATCCTCATCTTCATCCATGAACTTGAGAACATTTGAAATCTAGCGGAAATCTTAGATGACTGAGAATCCAAATACACAAAAGAGTTGAAGAGACGATGAACTTTCCTTTTCCAGACACTCGGATGTGATTCAAAGAACGTATAGTCTCAGCGAGAATTGAGATAACAGGGTTAACACCATGTTCGACTTGAAGGAACATTTTTATTACTTTATCATCTGTATAACCTTGGATCTTTGGAAATAACACGGTACCATTAATACACAGAGCATAAAGAGTCATGCCCTTATACTCCTTCAAGAAATTTTGGGTGAGATCTATGAGGTAATCCAACAGCACACACTCATTTCCCCATTTAATTTTCAAACTATTTCTCAATCTCAGACGCATGGACAGTACCTAAGAGATTCGAAAAAACTCTCTTCAACGTGAGCTTTTTGTCATAGTTATAAACTTTGTTTGCATTTTACAACGGGACATTCAGTAGTGCTTGATATTCTTCAATTGTGGGAGTAAGATCGATTATTCTGAAGGTGAAACATCTATAATGAGGGTCCCATAAATGCATTAAAGCTTCAAGGACGGGAACGTTGACTACAATATACAACAGATAAGCTATGTGACCATATTTTTCGACAAACAAACTTTTCTGCTCTGGTGAAAAATCCTTCCATATCTTCTTCAACCTCTCCAAGTCAATGCGTGAGAACTCTATCTTAGTGATTGATGGTAGAAGAACAACGTCTTCCTTTTTCAGACAATCTCGTTTATGTTTCTGCGATTTCTCTGACCATTGGGCTACCGTAACTTGATCTTCTATCACACTCGAAGTTGGAGTCATGGTCTCTAAAATATGAATGAATTGAATACTTCTTTACAGTCCATATTACACAGCATGATGCATGTATGCAAAATAGAAAGATGAAGTTAGAAGTGAAACAATGAAGAAAAGACATGTTTAAGTGACACTAGACATATATACATGCACAAAATTAATCATGATATCATATTTCAGCAGAAATCTAACGTTGGTCATGAGGTGGGCTCTAAAAACATAATACATGTGTGGTTGGGCTCAAAAAATCTCTTAATAGGCTCCCAAGTTGTCCATACTGTAATCTGAATAGAGTAACAGCGGCCCCCAAACGGTATCCCGAAAGGGTTGACCTGAGTGAGAACTTTCATGAGCCTACACAGGAACCTCAATTCCACGAAGGCATTCCACTACTCATTCTCGCTAATCCTAAAGGGAAAGCCCAGGTATGTAGCTAGTGTATGTGTGTGAATATTAGGAATTATGCAAACAAACATACATCTAAAACAAACTTTGTACAACTATAAGCATGAAAAAGAAAAACAATGAATCAAATAAACAAACAAAGAGTCATACAAGAGAGGACAACATGTGATAAAATTTTAGCTTGAATCTCTATCGATCTAAAAATGGTTAGACCGATTGCGTCCCCAGTCGAGTCGCCAAGCTGTCGTAACGTGCACGCGTCGTGGAGCGACGATTAAAAAAATCATTTTTTGCAGGAAAAAGAAATTTGGAGTCGCCACCAATCATTTTAGAGTGTGATTGGTCACCCAATTTTAAGATGAAAATTTTTGTCTACGAAAACTCAAAGTTGGTTCGGGAGTCGTTTGTGTGTGGGAATTGTATTAGCACCCCACAACACCCATTATAAAATGGTTACCAAATTTAATCAAATGTTATCCAATTTTTTATTTTAAGGCAAATGTTAAAGAAATTCATTTTTGAATGTGCCATTTGGTGCATTTTGTATCATAAAAATGAACAATAAATTACCTTTAATGGGTGGTTCTAAGACCATTAAAAAATATTTTTTGTATTCTTATATCTTTTTAAATCAAAGTATTATTAGAGTTATTCTCGGTGTCCCAAGAATAACTCATCACCTCAGTAGTTCGAGAAATTTGGTATCCTGAAAATCTCAAAGTCCGTCGTCGGCTTTTGTTTAGTGAAAATTAAATAATGGAAGTAACAAAATTTAAATCTAATTGTTAAAATTATAATCCACACATACATGAACATTAACTCTAATAATAAGAGAACAATGCAAGAATCGCATTATAAGTTTGATGATATAAGAATGCTAAATAAATAAACATGTAAAGAAAATAAATGTTAATAATTACAACAAAATGGAAGTAAAAGAATAGAGATAAAGTTATAGGATGTCAAATTATAGAAAACATAAAATGTTAAGATTATATAAAACATGCATAAAAAGTAATACATGCAAGCATAGAGTAAAAAAATACTATGTTATAAATGAAAGAAAAAGAAATTAAAAAAATACAAGAAAGCCACGGTAATACCGTGGCTTTGCAGGGCAAGAGCTGCAACAGAGGAAAGTCTTCCTCTGTTGCCAACCCCTTTTTTATTTTTTTAATATAATATTTTATGATATAATAATAGTAATAATAATAATAATATTAAATAAATAAATGATAAAAAAATTGAAAGAAAAATAATGAAAAACAATAGACTTTTTTTAACATAAATATGTCCATTTTTTTTTATTTTTGACTACTTAGTCTACTAATTATCATTTTTCCTTCATTCCCTCATTAGTCATTGCTAATCAAATAGTAAAGGGGATGATCATTGATGATAATTAGTTCAAACAAGAGTCACAAAAATGATGAACAAAATTTTTTTAAAAAAGAAAAAACTTGTAGGAACATTAAAAATTTCAAAAACTTAGAAATTTGCATAATCTTGTATAGAGGTTTTACTCTCTATTTTATGCATTGTTATGTGTGAGAAATTATCCTAGGGGATTTTTGCATCAAATGTACACTTTCAACCCATCAAATGATGGATTCACATTGAGTTAATTTTTTCACCCCTCAAAAGCTTTATCATCATCCTCATTAATTGAGTTGATGATAAAGACATCTCATTATCCAACTTGTAAAAAAATCATCAATGCATGAAATTAAAGAGTTAAGATTTAAAGTAGGAGAAATGATAAAGAAGGAACAATCGACTTATGTATGGAAAAAGATACAAAAGATATCAACTACATGAATATGAAGAAGAGAGATGAACAAGATATATTATAAGCAAATGTACAAGACATTTAAGCTACCTTAAGAAAAAAATGGAAGAATATGAAAATAATAGAAGTGTAGAATCTCTTCCTTTCTCTAAAATCACATCTCTTTCTCACTCTAATCACATCTCTTTCTCACTTCAGTATTGGACTAGTTTTCAAATTATACATATAGTCTTAGAGTATTATATGAGCCAAAATACAAAGTATGTATATTTAACGTATTAGACCGGACAAAATACGGTATCTACAAGTTATTATCTTATTGAACATAGTTATCGATGATCGTGTTTTTTTTGTTTAAATATTGAGATGGACGTTAATAACATTTGCGGTGAAACCGATCAAGATTTAATTGTGCAAGATGAACTACCATATTTTATTGACAAAGTTAATGTTGAAAATATATCATTGTCAATTGACATATGTAATAACTCTTTTTGTAAGAACAAGAAATAGTTGAAGAAGCCATTGCAAGTCATTGCTTTGAAGGAGAATTTTGAATTTAAGTCCACTAGATCCAACTCTAATCAATTGATTGTGCGACGTTTAAATGATGATTGCACACGGTGTGTACGAGCATCGAATTATAAAGACCGAGATATTTTCCAGATGTAGAGACAGATCCAAAGCCATTTGATCGAGATCGAGTAGCTATAGCTAGGTAATTAGAGAAAGTGTAAAACAACATACTTGCTCTATTGGGTAAATATCCACACACACTCTCTCTCCATGTCTCTCTCTCAAGAAATTATGGTCACCTTACGACATAGGTAAAGGTTGGTAAATCTCTCTCTCTCTCTCTCTCTCTCTCTCTCTCTCTCTCTGGTAAATGTATTTTCTTTCAATAAGTATTTGGTAAAAAATAAAGTAGAATATTGGGATAAATATAAAACTTAATTTGAAAACAAATAGGTTAGGTAAATATCCAATCGTTCAATCTCTATCTCATTTATTCCCTCTCATTTTCTCTCCTAATTGATGGTAAATTTAGGTTAAAAAATAAATAGTGAGGTACATAGCATATCTATCTCTCTTCACCAAGTAATTGAAAACAAATTAATTTAATATTGGAGTAAACTTAGAGTTAAAAATAAATAGTGAGTAGAGTACATATATAGCATATCTCTCTCTTTCCACTTAGATGTTGATTCTCTAGGTAAATAAAAATAATAATTAAATATTAAGGAAATGTGAAGTGATTGTATTTAATAAATAAACAATTTTTTAAACAATAATCATATTTTTTGGATTATGCAAATTCATAAGTAAATAAAATCTAAGTAAATTTACATAAATTTAAATAAGCAATTCTACAAATTTTTAGATATTCTATTTTACTAGATAAGCTTATGTACCATTTTTATATTTTTTTAATTATCCATTAACACCCTTCGGTCCTCATTAGGTATTAAAGTTAATTAACTATTTCCTTAGAAAAGGGAAAGCTTTGGGTTTTTCTTAAATAAATTATACCAAATGGTCAAGTTTCAAAGCTCAATTTAGAATATAGCAATTTTTTTATATTTATAACAATATACAACTTTTAATGGCACATCATCCATTAATAAAAAATGAAATTGACAAAAATACACTTTTTTAGTTTTAGAATTGATTACTGTTAGGAGTTTTTCTTTTTGACTGTGTTACTAAATATCAGCTTAATTATTGAAGAAGAATCTACATATCATTGATTTATTATAAGTTATATTTTCAGTTTACGAATAACCAATCAATATCAATAAATTGTTAATGATCCATTTTAGTCATATTTTGCATTATATGTGAAATAAATTGTTAATAATCCTTTTTAGTCATATTTTGCGTTATATGTGAAATAAATTGTTAATAATCCTTTTAGTCATATTTTGCGTTATATGTGAAATGGTATCTTAAATTTCGCCGAAAATGACATTTATTTTTTTTTTTTACATTTTTTTGTTTAATTGACAATAACGACAGTTATTGGTGTAACAATAATTGACCAACGATTAATATATCATGCGTTTTCTGTTTGGTAGTGATTGTTTATTGACGATTGTTGATTAATCTATTATTTAGTTAGTGCAGCACATCAATTATTCGCTAACGATTAGAAAATCACACGTTAATATTAATTAGTTGTTATTTTACGGGGTGTCCGGATGCTTGTTTCAAATTTTGATTGATGATTATTGTTTAATCTATTATTTAATTAATGTTGTTGATCAATAAGTTGATTTACTCAAATGGCGATTTTTTGGTTGATTTGCAAAGTAAATCTATGATTTTCGGTGGTTTAGAAATTTCTAGATAAATATTTGAATTCATTTAGTAATCTCGTTGCCAATATCCTTATTTAACTCATATTTTGAATTAATGATATATATGTTATTAAATTTTACGGATTGGGTTAATAGATTTACTTTCAAAATTTATTGATTAATCTTAAAAAAATTATAATGAGACATATTTTAAATAGATTAAAGATATTTTAGTCGATCATTTTTAATAATTTTAGAAACTTATTATTTTTCTAAGACTCTAGAAAGACTAACGTTTTTCTTAGTCTTCATCATCTTCATTAAGTAGACTGTATAAAAGTCATAGATATAAATAGTTAAGCAAGAAACAGACTACTTAATTGTACACTATTAACCCATTTAACTTTCAATTATCTAAAAATAATTTTCAATAGTTAAAATTAATATTATAAATGTACTATAATAAATAAAATTTTGTTATACCAAATAAAAAGGGGTTTTGAGAAAAAATTAGGACCTATTGAAAACATATCTACCCTGGCTCTTGATTACATTTTAACCTCAAAAGTTTAATTGATTAAAACAAACCCGAAAAAAGATAATATTGAGTCAAAGAGATGTCGCGATATGTAATATTCTTTTTATGTGACATACTAGTAAGTTATTCATAAAAAGAGAGGTATAAAATTTTAGTAGTTGTTAAATATTCAATCCTTTTCAACATTAACATCAAGATGAGGTATAATATTACTGTCTTGCAGCCTGCAGGGATAAGCTCCGTTGCCAAAATGGTCTAAAATACACCCAATTATGATAAGATCACAATTAGTCAGCATCCAGCTTCATGATAAATATTTTCAAATTCAACCATATTACTTTGAATGAAAATGTCTTCTGTTATTATTTAATAAGATTACAAACAATGTCCAGATAATAGTTTATTAGTCTTGATTAAAGACAGATTGCATACAAAGTCGGCTTCTGCAACGTTCCGTTATTGAAAGTAATGCATTTCTTGAAATAGCTTGAGTCATCAATGATAGTTATTGACAACCCTGCTTTTATACATGTATAAAGAAATTCATTATTCTTTCAACTTCTGAATTTTCAGTATTTTTCTTGAAATAGCTTGAGTCATCAATGTTTGTAATTTTTTTTAATTCTAACTACACATTTATCTTGACAAGTTGAGTTGACGCAGTTGATTAAACTCACACACCCGTACTCTAGAAGTCGTGAGTTTAAATCATATTCTCTCATTCTCTTTAGAATTTGTAATGTAATTTTGATTAAAAAAACTACACATTTATCCTCCCACGTTGAAATGTGAATAACTTTAAATTATATGAATGTATGTATGTATGTATGGTATCAAAATCCTAAATAACTGAAATGATTACAACAAACCGAACTGAAACCATTAATTCAGTTCAGTTTGGTTTGGTTTTCATACACATGTCGGTTTAGTTTAGTTTGGTTACTTAGATAACCAATGAATTTTGGTTCCGTTACAAAAATAGTCTACTAACCCACTAAACTCAACTATGCACACCCTTATTTCTATTCTTGAGAAATAGTAAATAGCGGTTCACCTTTTTTCGTAACATATATATAGCAATTAATCAAAAAATTTAAATTTGATGATTAATCATCTTAACTATTAGAGTAGCTGATAATTATTTTGGTAGATGTATCGATGTTTAGAGGACACTTCAGCATAAAATACAGCTATCGATGTATACATAACTATTGTATGATGCCAATTTAATGACCCACAGATAATTTGTCAAAAGAATTTATCAAAACTCTTGATTCAAAGATTCACCCTCTATGTTTGTATAATCACAGAAAAATCTTGTATAACGTACCATATACAAAACACGAACTGTATCATCAATCTATGTTGAAGGCATTGACGCTAGCGACGTCGATGAAGACGATATAGTACGAGAGGAGTCATCCGGTGAGTTTCGACAAACCGGGCAAGTCCCATTCAATCTGAGCCATTCATCAATGCAAGTATCATGAAAATAGTGATTACATTCGGGTATGGTCCTAAGAGTCTCTTTAGGCTGATACTCAGACAAACAAATTGAGCAAGTGTTGTCGTTGGGCTTGGGCAGTCGTCGGCTCTCACCCAGCAAAGTCTTGGGATAGGATTCAATGGTTGGCCCATCAAGGCCCTTAACAAAAGAAATCGGCTCCGGCATTATTGAGTTTGAGGCGTCGGTGTTCCGGTGGTGGTTACGGCTGGTGCAGGTCCTGACTTTGCCGCAGATGTAGCAACCTAAGCCCATTAAGCATAGGAGTCCTGGTACTCCCACGCCCATGATGATACCGTACTTAGCCGTCCTTGGAAGACCTGCGAGCCATCGAGATTTCTAATTGTCAAAGAAAATTAAAACGATCAAATTTTCTTCTATACAATATGCTATAATTTAACTCTTGTTATAGTTTTAAAAACTATGCTTTTAATTAGTGTACTTTTGAAAAATAATATTTTGTAATAAATTTTTTTTTATAAATTCGTAATTGCCGCATGTATCTGGCTTAGAAATCTCAGTCAATTTGACTGAGCATAACACTTAGATCACTGATGACAATAAAAAATTTATCACTTTGTAGTGATATTGGATGCGCGAGCGTGCCAAGTTTGGATGATGAAGTCGAATTCTAGAATTGATAAACTAAATCTAACTTCTACTAAACGTTTTGTAAGCAAGTAGGGGAACGTAATTTTCTCAAGGTTCATGAAAACTAGGGAAAACTATGAATATACGACCACCAATATTGAATAAATTATGAAGAATTGAACTAGAGAGATCTAATTGAACTTGTGTAAAGAGGTAAAAAAGCCTAAAACTTGAAGTTATAAAAAATAAACTATCGAAAAAATATCTCGAATTGAAAAAATAGGATAAACTACTAAAGTAATTTCAAGTGATTTGTTGGAATTGGCTAGAGAAAATGTAGCAAGTGATTTGTTGGGTGAGTGAAAATTGATTTCTCCTTAGCCTTGAGCTCCTTAGATAAGCTGAAAAGATAGAGTCCTAATAGAGTTTGTTGATCTTATATTGATGCTGATAAGTCTTTCAAATTTAAACTTGATCACCTTCCTCCACAATCAGTTTTCATCATCTTAATATTAATTTAAAATTAAAAATATTGTTTAGCTCGAAAGTCATCTCTTCAGACTTCTTGATAGCTAAAACTCTTCGACCCGCTTGACAAGAATCTTGACCTCTTATCATTAACTTGCATTGATACTTGAATTTCATGGGCTTGGTATAGTTCAACATCTCATCATCCTAATTGTCGTATTGGCATCAAAATGTTAGGCATTGGTCTGATGGCAACAATCGACTAGAATCAAGTCTTTTTTAGAGCATTTGTAATATTAATGTTCATCAACTTGGCTCGAGAGTTGACTCAAGTGACTTTTAGTCTTAAACTTCTATTAAGTTTCAAGGATCCAATCTATCATAATAAGAATGAGAAGTGGTACTAGATAAAGAGCAATTATATGTAGTATTGCGGAGCTCAACACCGCCATGATCATATCAATGTACTTGATATGAGATCACATATCCATCAACTTATATAATGTTGAAAATCATGATACTACATGTAATTTTAATTTTAGACACCAAAGTTAATGTATTAGAATTTTGTTGACTCGGCTAGTGACACCATCAATTTTGACCATTATGATTTAGGACACCTGACATCATCTTAGAGGAAAATACTAGCCACCTAAGATTTTTTTAGTTTTTATTTTTCCTTTTCACTTGATATCATTTGCATCTAAAAGATGGATCATTCTCATATACTAAGATTTTTTTTTTGAATGTCAAAATTTTTATGAACCTCACATGTATTTGATAAATTGTAAAACGTATTTAGTGAACTTCTTATTTAATGAACTCCACGCATAACACATATTAGTTGAACGTTTGATGCGGGCCCGCATCATAGAATTTTCTTTAAAAGACTAAATGATTCCACTCGTGGCCCCACCTTTCATTCTCAATCCTACTGATTTCTTTGACTTTCTTCGTTGTCTTTGAATTTACTCTGTTTCTCCCTCGTCCCTCTGTGTCCAGATTCCAGCTGGGCGAAAAATCTGAAGCGCTAAGACAGAAATCGGAAATCTATTCGTCGCCGATTCAATTGGAAAATTAAGACTTGGTTTTTATTATGCATTGTTTAAGAATTTCGAATTATTTGTTGAAATTGTATAGAAAATAAGTAATAATTGAAACTGAAAGTTATTCTATTCTGAATTTGAAACTTACCACCAGTTGGAAGATTAAAGCACCCGATAACAAGACCCGTATTGCTCTTGAACCCACAATCTCCACCGCGCCTTTCGCAATCAGAGCAGTCAGGCTCGCTCCAACTCAATGTAACATTCCCCTCCAGCCCAATCGGCGGACGCCACGTCACCGGAACCCACGCCGTCGAAATCACCGTGCACCACGACCAATTCGGGAACGAGTCCTCGAAAATGATCGTTGTCATTGCCATGACCGTGTAGTTTCCGCTACTGAGACAGGGGACTCGGATGAAGTACGGAATATCTGACGTCAAGTCGGGGTTCGAGCAATTGAGAAGGGTGTAGTTCTCAAACTTAGCCACGCGGAAGGGCGAGTCGAGTAGATCGAAGTTTTGAAGGAACCGCCGCGGGAGGCAGTTGTCGGGATCGTTAATCGATAGCTTAAGAGAATTGTAATTGATGCTGGTGACGACGAAGTCTCCTGAGAGAGGGAGAGTGAGAATCGTTTGGCTCCGATTGTTGCAGTAGAGTTCGAAATCTGGGTCGTAGCCACACCGAGGGTCTTGAAACTGAAAGTAATTTTTCAGCCGAAAAGGGAATCGGACCGGTGGTCCGCCTCTGCTGCAGAAGGAGTTTCTGCTGCAGATACTCGAGCTTGCGGTTGTGTGAAGAAGAAGAAAGATTAAGAAAGAGTAGAAGAGTGAGATTGTGGAGGTAGCCATGGTTTGCTTGTGAGAGAGAAGAGGCATACAGAAATAACTGATTATGTTTGTGGGGGCAAGGCTAGTCCATTTTAGGCTATGGGCTGCATGAGATCGTGATTTGGGTCGATATATCGTTCATGTTTTAATGTTCTCTTTGAAACCGAAAGAGTGCATGTTTTGTTAACCAAGTATTTTGTGGTATTGGACATTATCTATACATTTAGGAGCGGACCTATGATTCGAGTACAGGAAAGTCACCGGCTCCATCCTTATTTACAGTGTCTTTTATTTTATCACACATATATATATATATAAACACATACGTATGAGATAAAGAAATATTAGGATATAAAATCACATTGGACAATATTCTATTCAACTTTAAATTTAGACAAAACTATAAAATATACCCTCAAATTTTGTGATTATTTTTATTTTTAACCCTTAACTTTTATTTTCATCATTTATAGCTGTGAGCTTATGTTTTTAATTCAAAATCATCATTTCGTCCAATTTCTTCAACGGTTTTGTTAAAATACCATACAACCTCATTTAGCTCACAAATATTTCACCCGATTGAACTTGAGAATTCATTTCATCTCGTCTTCTTCTTCGTGTTTACCTATTCTCCTCACTAAGCCTACTATCTTCGATCTATGAAGCATGAAGGGTCCGTGGTGTTCACGTTGGTAACCTTCTTTTCTTCGTGTTTACTTATTCTCCTCACTGTTTATTTCTGCATTTTGTTTACCTGTTGAATAATACTTACCTTTTTCACATGTTTTCTTCTTTATGCCATTGTTCACCATATTACTCTTAAGGAGCATTATCTTTCATGCGAACACACCATGTTCAACATGAAAAAAGAAGTCCCCCAATGCCATGGTGTCCTCAATCACCTTAAGATCGGGAATGAACGGTTAAAGAAAAGTGAAGCCGAGCTCCAGGGGATTGTGGAGAAGCTGGTTCAGGATGTGGCTGCGACGGCGGAGGAGCGTCTGAAGCTCAATAAGTCTTTGAAGACCACAGAGGAATCTTCGGCAGCGGTTGAGCTAGCCCGAGCTCAAGCAGAGTAGAAGGAAAATGCAACAGGTGAAGAATTTCAAGCTCTGTTTGACGAAGATGAACAAATGATTTCTAGCTTAGGCTTTAAGGATGGCTCGACAAACCTTCCCACCAAGATGCCGCTTGTCGATACCTCTTCTACTCAGGCTAAGATGAATGCTTCTACCGAAAACATCACAGTTACTGCTTCTGAGCCCATTGCTGAGACGACTGCTTTTGATCCTATTGGAGCCACATGAAACGTTGCTATCGAAGCTGTTGAAGAGGAGATTGTGGCAACTTAAGCATCTTTTATGTTTCCTACATTTTTCATTCCTATATTGTGTTTTATTTCAAGCTCTTTTCCTTTCTCTATTTTTTAAGAGCTCAAGGACTTCTGCCTTTATCAATGAAACTTATTTTTTGTTGAACCCCAACTTTCTTTGAACACTTCCGAAAAGAACTTGCAATAATTTAAGCTAAAACTTATAGAATTTGTTCGCGAAGATTTGAAGAAAAATTTAAATTATAGTGTCTTTTATAGGACTTACAGTGATTTTTATTGGCTCTATTTTTTGGCACTGGATCTTTCTTCGTCTTTCCCGGAGAAGGGACCAATAGCCCGTTCGCTTTTTCATGATCCATTTTCATAGACTTCCGCTTTGCTTTGGTCTTTTTTTTTGAGAAACGGATGCTTTGTCTTTTGAAACGGATTTGTTATTAGCTTCTGGCCCCTTTTTTCCTTTAGAGAACCGGTCTAATGAACTGACCATTTTCAATGACTTACGCCCTTATTTCCTTCACAGAGTAGGACTTATGACTTGCCCGCTCCAAGGACTTACGCGGGACTTATGAATTGCTCGCTCCCAAAGACTTACTTACGCCCTTATTTCATTCTGAGAGTAGTGCTTGTCGTCGCGACGCGTGCGCGGGCAGAAGTGTGAAGGCGCATGACCTTTTAAAAAATTAAACATTTAATAAAAACCGAATTTTAATAAAACAAAACTTGCGCACCGCCATGATAATTAAATAAAAACTTTTATTGAAAACTCTTTTTCAATCAGTCTAAATGCATTATATATTTATAAGTAAAATCTACAACATACAAGGTTAGGAATCCTATACTTCTTCCTCTTGAGGTGTCTTAGAACATTGTTCCTTGGAGATGGTATTTTCATGTCTGGTCGGTTGTTGACCTTTCTTGGAATTCTCCATAGAGAATCTCTCCAGCACCTTATCAATATAAGATGCCTGAGAAAGTGCCAAGAACTTGTTCTTTTTATCGCTTAGGATTTGGATGCTTAGAACATAGCTCACTTCTCCCAAATCTTTCATTTGAAATTTCCCAGTTAACCACTTCTTTACCTTTGACAAAGTTTATATATCATTCTCAGTGAGTAGAATATCATCAACATAATGAACTAAGAAAACCACTATCTTATCTTTGGTGTATTTATAAACACAAGCATCATCAACATTTTGCTCGAAGCCATAAGAGTTTATAATCTCATCAATGGTAAGATTCTAAGATCTAGATGATTGCTTTAATCCATAAATGAATTTAAATAACTTATGTATTTTTTGATATTGCCCATTTTGTACGAACCCTTCTAGTTGCATCATATAGATGCTTTCTTCAAGTGAGCCATTCAGAAAAGTTATCTTGACGTCTATTTACCATATCTCATAATCAAAACTAGTGGCTACGGACAAAAATATGTGAATGGATTTCAGCATGGCCACATGAGAGAATGTCTCTTCATAATCGACTCCATCTCTTTGTGTATAGCCTTTAGCTACTAACTGTGCCTTAAAAGTCTCTACTTTCCCATCCACACTTATCTTCTTCTTGAAGATTCATTTACGTCCAATGGACCTGACATCTTCAGGTGGATACAAGTTTCCAGACAGAATTAGAATATATAGATTCCATTTCCTGGTTCATGACATCTTGCTATTTCTCCTTTTTAGGACCATCCACTGCTTCTTCATAAGATAATGGATCATCTTTATTAGTGTCTGACACTAAGACATGCACAGCTCTAGTTCGTAGCGAACTGGTTGTCTCATAACTCTCCCACTACGACGTTGCACTGGGGTTTCCTTTCTAGGAACTGTGGTTTCTCTAGTTTGTCATTTATCAGTAGAAATTGAAGGTGGTGTGATCTCATCAGTCGCTAATTCCTCGAGAACTACTTTGCTACGAGGTTTGTAGTTTTGCATATAGTCATGCTAAAAAAGGTTGCATTTATGGACAGAAACACCTTTTGATCATTATGACTATAAAAGTACCCACCTCTAGTCTCTAGAGAATAGCCAACGAATATGTATACCTCAGACCTTGAGTCTAACTTTCTGGTCTTTGGTCTAAGAACGTGAGCTGGATAACCCCCTATATGGAAATGACACAAACTAGGTTTAGAGCCATTCCATAATTTTAAAGGTGTCTTGCTTATAGGCTTAGATGGCACTACATTCAAAATGTAAGTTGTCGTGTGTAGTGCATATCCCTAAAATATAAGCAAGAATGATGAGTAGCTTAACATCGATCTAACCATATCCAATAAGATTCGGTTTCTACTCTCTGCAATATCATTTTGCTGTGGTGTTCCAAGTATTGTGAGTTAAGATAGGATTCCATACTCCAGCAAATAATCCTTGAAGTCTTTAAACTTTCCAAAAGTTTCAGACTTTCGATGCATTATGTAACTATAACCATATATTGAGTAGTCGTCAATGAAAGTGATAAAATATGCATACCCACCTCTAGCTTATATATTGATCGGTCCACAGACATCACTATGTGCTAACTCAAGTGGTTCTTTGACTCTTTGGCCCTTTTCTGTGAAAGGTCTTTTGGTCATTTTATCTTCTAGACAGAATATACAAACAGAAAGAGTTCCAACTTTTAGCTCTCTCAAAGTATCATGCTTTGTTAACTTGTTTAACCTATCTAGATTAATATGTCTCAACCTAAGATGCCATAAATAAGTGTTAACATCATGATAAACTATTTGTTGTTTGTTATTTTTAGGTTTTGCTACTTTAAATAATTCAGAATTAATTAACGCGCGTTCAATCGGTTTAAGCATGTATAGTCCGTTTATAATTTTAGCATGACATATATCGATCCATTCTTAGAAATAATAAACTCATTATTAATGAAAGAAACTTTGATAAATGTTCTTGCAAAAATGAAAGAGAAATCAAATTCCTTGAAAAACCAGGAATATAAAAGTGCTTTTCTGGCGTGAACAATAAATTTTTACCATTCGTCTCGTGCGTTCTTTGTCTCGGAATTATTACAATAATATTCAAAATAAAATTACAAAAATTATTATGCCTCAATTCGTCTTACACAAGATCTAGAAAAAAATTAAAATAAAGCATCACTCAATAATCACCAAACAATTAACGATTCATTATTTTCATACATTTAAAAAACATAACCATCCATCATCATACATATCTCATATTATATGAATGATGCAAGAAAACCCACACAACATTTAACATATAAATATATAAAGACCGCTCTAATACCACTGGCTGGTAGTCATGGCGTGTGCGCGGCAGAGGCGTGAAGGCGTGTGTGGCCTTTTAAAAAATTAAACTTTTATAAAAATCGAATTTTTAATAAAATAAAACTTACGCAACACCACGATAACCAAATAAAAACTTTTATTGAAAACTATTTTTCAATCAATCAGGATCCATTATATATTTATAAGTTAAATTTACAACATATAAGGTTAGGAATCATATAACTCTTGTAATCTATAACAAGTGTCCTTGTAAAAATTGATCGATCCTCCGTTCTCACGAAATCGTTTCAATGATTAGTAGACTCCGAGATCTACACCAAGATCTTTCAAGTCAATCTTCAACGCACTAGGACGTGTGTAGGCACGTAGAATATTACAAGACACTTTTTTCTGTCTCTAGACGTTCTCAACACATGAGATCTAGAGATTTATTGAGAATGACTTTAGTGAGAAGATTCTCTAAAAGAACGCAATGATTATTCTTTTAGAGATTTGATTAACGTTTAGTCACAGAAGAAAATCTCTCTGACACCAATCGTGTTCTCAATTCAACTCTTGATTGACGAACTCATGATCTGACCAACTGATTCTCTCATCTTCTTTTAACAACTTAAGCCATTAGAATAATATCTGTTTATATTCTAGATAATGACGTATAAGATTTTTAGGGATAAACTGAAATAATATTTAATAATAAAATTATCAATTGCAGTGGAACCCCCTACAATTGTGCACAACTGCAGTGCCACATGGAACTGTAGTGTCATGTGACACTTCAGTGTTGCACACTCACTACTGTAGTGCCACGTGGCACCACAGTAGACCATGTCAATTACTGATACCCTACCAGTGATTCACACGTGATAATTACTGCAAATTAAATATTTATTTTAACCAGATAATTATCTAGATATCATTTAATTCAAAATCAATATATCTGATTATCTCTATCAACTAACTTATCGGTTACTTTACAAATAACATATTTAGTTTATTTATATCTAATAATAATTCAATTATCTAATTTCACAAATTAGATATCGTGTCTCACTTATCGATAAAAAAATCAATAATTATTTCTATATATACATATATAATTTCTGAAAATTATATTTATAAATAATTCAATTAATTAATCACACATAATTATCTCATAATTATGTACTTGCTCGAGAAATTTTTTTTAACAAGTCAGCCTTTTTCTCATGTCCTGAAATACTCACATCCTAGACAGTGTATTATAGAGGTGACTTGAAGACCATTGACATATAATCCTAAGCTCCAATAAATCAGATTATTAATTAAACTCTTTAGTTAAATAATCTTATTCAATAATTTCATTATTACTCCACTATAAATATGGAATTGCACTATTAGATATTATAGAATGTATTTACAGAGTATTCTTATGTAGTCCACTGATATAATCATTTTATATAGTTTTATCCTCCAGTTATTGCTTCGTAAATTGAACCGGTCAAACCTTCTAATTACCTCTTGATCATTAAGTACCATTAACTAGTGAATGGCTAATTTATAATCTTATTATAAATTTGAGTTTAATAACCATTCAGTTCCAGAGTTAACACATAAGGGAACCAATATACGATCCGTTAGAAAAACTTAGATTCCAAATTTTGTAAGATCATGTCCCCAGCCATTCACATCACTGAATCTCCAAAACAAAAGTCACTAGCCTGATTAACAAACAGACATTAATGAGTGAATCAAAGATCCAGCAGACATGCAGAGGAGTTCATAACTACGTAGGATTTAGACTGATCTACATATGATCATCGAATTGATGTGTATTAAATCTTTATGATAAATGACACATTAATAAAGATATTAATTTACATCAGTCCTATCATATATAATTTTATTATATAAAGTACATTCACTAAGATGTTTATCCACATCAATGATCTGGATCTAGATCACACGCATTCATAATGCTTAGTGAACCGTACTAGCAACCATTCAATAAAAATTCCATATTTTAATATGTTGCCGACAATTTTATTCATTATCTATGATCTTAATCCTCTCACGCTAATACAAGATCATAGTCTAATTAATGAATATGAAATTTTTAGATATTTATATAAAGTATTCATATGGCGTAGAGAATCGATTAGAAATTTTTAAGCCATCGTAGAAGGTTTTCACCGTCTTCCCTGTGAATTGAAGCCCGCTATCAGATATGAGTACTCATGGAATTCCGTAAGTGCATATTATATTCTTCCATAAGAACCCCTTCACTTATTCTTTGCGAATTCTCGTGAAAGCTTTAGCTTCAATCCACTTAGTAAAGTAGTTCGTTGCTACCAGTATAAAGTGTTTCTGAGCTGGTATCATGGGAAGTGGTCCAACAATATCAAGTGCCCACTACATGAACGGCCACGGCCTCACCACCATGTTGAGCTCTCCACGAGCCATTTTGGCTATGAGAGCAAAGTGTTGACACTTCTCACAATTTCTTGCATACCCTTTGGCATCTTGATGCATTTTGGGCTAGTAATACCCTTCTTTCAATACTTTATGAGCTAATGACCTTCACTCGGTATGATTTTCGCATATTCCTTCATGGATCTCTGCTAACACATATTGTGCTTACTTTTCTCGTCGACATTTCAAATATGGTCATAAAAAAGACCTTTTACATAATAACCTATTAATTAAGGAGTACCTGACACTTTGCTGCTGAACTTTCCTTGCTCGAAGTTTGTAATAGGCAACATCCATCTTTTAAGTAATAGATTATATCATATTACCATCTTGGTTCCCTCTCGACTTGTACATCTGCTACATTTTTCAATGTGAATGTAATACTTGGCTTTTCAAGAAATTCTACTAGCACACTCCTCTTGTGCGAGTGTTGTAGCGATGACCCCAAGTTTGCTAAAATGTCAGCGTGTCCATTCTCCATTCTCGGGATCTGATAAATCTCGTAGCCTTTCAACAGTCTTAATAGCTCATTTTCCCATTGTAAATAATTTATCATCCTATCATCTTTTGTTGTAAATTCTCCCGTAACATGTTTCACAATTAGCATTGAATCATAGAATATTTTCGTGTCTGTTACCTCAAATTCTTATAGCAAGGAGATTCCCACTATCAAGGCTTCATACTTTGTTTAATTTTTGAGGCGTTGAAATTAAAAGAGATGGAGTGTTTTAGCTTTTCTCTGAATGGGGTCTGTACTACTACTGCCGCTCTCACCCTTTTATTATTTGAGGCTTCATCAATGTACAACTTCCAGGTCCCGTTTTCTCCTTTGATATAAGATCCATTATTGACTTCCCCTTCATCACTGGTAAAGTCTACTACAAAGTCAGTCAGAACTTGCCCCTTCATTGACGTTCTTGGCACATAAAGGATTTCATATTGGCCAAGCTTAATTGCCCATTTCGCTATTCTTCCGCTGACTTCAGTTGAGTGTAACAGACTTCTGATCGACGAGCCTGTTAGTACTTTTATGCTATGCACTTGGAAGTAAGGTCTTATATTTCTTGTAGTTGTCACAACTGCCAACACCAATTTCTCCATTCTTTTGTATCTAGTTTCAGCCGCCACTAGACTTATGCTCACAAAATACATGGGTATCTGTTCCTTTTTTCCTATCTGATGAGAACAACACTGACGACCATCTATAACACAACCACGTACAAAAGTAGTTGCTCACCAGGTACTGGTGATGATAGCAACGAGGGAGTTGATAAGCATTCCTTGATTCTGTTGAAGACCTCTTCACATTCTTCATCCTAGTTGTCAATGTAATTCTTTCTTAACTTTGAGAAAAAGTGTTTGCACTTATTCGTGGACCTTGAGAGGAATCTGTTTAGAGTTGCCAACCTATCCTTCAAGCCTTGTATCTCCTTTCAGTTTTTGGGGACTTCATCTCCATAAAGGCCTTCAAATGGTCTAGGTTAACCTCAATTCCCGATTGTGTAGCCAAATGGCCTAAGAATTTTCCCACTGCTACACTGAATGTGCATTTATCTAGATTCAAATTCATGGAGCTTTCTCATAAGATTGAGAAGGCCTTGTCAAGATCCCCGATGTGGTTTTCCCATTACAACTCTTCACCAACATGTCGTCTGCATAAAATCTCCATGGTATTTCCAATTTTTTCGCGGAACATCTTGTTCACAAGTCTTTGATAAGTTGCACCTGCATTTTTAACCCAAAGGACATTACCTTATAATAAAAGTATCATGTTCAGTTATAAATGAGGTTTTTTCTTGATCAGGCTGAAACATTTTCACCTGGTTATATCCAGAGAAGGCATCCATGAAACTGAGGAGTTTGTGTCCTGAGGTTACATCCATCATCTGGTCTATCATTGGCAGCGACTAATTGTCTTTAGGGTAGGCTTTATTCTGATCGATGAAGTCCATAAAGATTCTCCATTTCCAGTTCTTCTTTTTTACTATAACTACATTGACGAGCCATTCCGGGTAATCCACTTCACGGATGAAGTCGACTTTCAAAAGTTTCTCACTTCTTCTTTGGCTGCCTTTTTCTGTTGTGCAGTAGTTGCAAAGAGGTCTTTGTTTCTTCGTAAGAAATCTATCAGTCTTTTCTTTTTCGTTTGTTGGTAGTCTTCTGAGTTTCCTCATCTAGACAGATGAGCTCACTATTTTCTCCTGCCTCATACCTTAGGCCCACCTGCCTATCTTCATGTTATTGCTATTGCTCCGTAGTCATGGCGTGCTCTCCTATTTTATTTTTCGTTGTCCTTTTCCTAGCAGATTCTAGTGTGATTATTGCGCAAATATGGGCAGCGGCTTTATCTCCCTTTTATGGTCTTTATTCCTTCTGGAGACAGATATTTTAACATTTGATAAAAGATAGGCGGTACAACTTTCATCTTGTGCAACAAGGTCCTTCCCAGGATTGCGTTGTACGGGGATGAGGTGTCCAACACTACAAATTCTGTTCGATGATTAAAGGGTTTCATGCTTAGAGGAAGACCAATAATTGATTCTGAATAACTAATAACCATGTTGAAGCCAACAGTAGTTGTGACGAACCTTACAACTGTTGATCTCCCACGGACATCTTCTCAAAGGTGGAGTGGTGTAAAACATTAACAACGCTTCTATCATCAATTAATACTCTCCTCAACAAACAATTTCCAACCTTTATTGAAATGACCAAAGCGTCATTATGACGTTTGTCATGTTCCAAATCCAAGTCATTGAATATCAACGGAAGGTTCCTGTTGTCACTCGAAGAGCTTCCTCTCTCCATGTGCTCTTCTAATATGGGCTTCTTACAATATGCTTTCCTCTCATTCTTAGTAGTTCATTCTTGCTCGGTCAATGCGATAATTATATTGACAATCTAGAGAGGTTGTTTCCCTTTATCGCATTTTCCTTTAACATGGGTTTCCTACTTGGAGAGGTTCTATTCTTCTTTCTTCACAAAGTGTCGAAGATATCCGTCCTTAATCAATTCTTCAATGTAATCCTTAAGTTGATATCCGTCCTTAGGGTTGGTATTTTCAACTAAGATTTATCCTTGATTATCTCTAGAATTTGATTTACCGACATCATGAGAGGTGTATAGACCTTATCTCTGGGATGGACTGCATCAGCATGTCTCCTTTGGCCTTCAATCCTGTCTCATTTGCTCCTTCCCTGCTCATATCTCTTCTCGTTCTCTATGTCCTCTTCCTATCAGATCTAGAACCCCGTTCTCCTTTTCGTGGTTCCTCAGTCCTTTGCTCCGCTAGTTTCAACAAGCTCCTCTTTTCTTCTTCTAACGTGATGTAGGTCTGCGCCCGTTGGAATGTCTCGGCCATAGTGAACGGTTTCATCTTTGATACATCTTCAAAGATGGGCGAGTTTGGATCTAACCCTGGTCTAAAAGCCAATCTGGTTACTCCGTCATTGCAATTTTCTACCTTACTCATCTTTTCTTTAAATCTATAAGTATACTCTCGCAGTCTCCATTCTTGGCAGAGATAGTCAAGAGGTATTCTGTATTATCCTTTACTGTACGACAGGTAGAATACTGCTCCAAAATGATAGAAGATATAACAATAAAGTTAGTAATTGAATGTGTGGGAAGAGAATGATACCATTTTAAGGCGGTCTCGTCAAGACTAGTGGGAAACATTTTGTACATCAATTCATCTTCTTGCTGATGCAGCGCCATCACTTGTTTGAATCATCTAAGATAATCCACCAGATTGGATTTCCCTTTGTAACATTTGAACTTCGACACTACAAACTTCTTCGGTATTGGAGCTGCTAGGATCTTCAGACACAAGGAAGTTCGGGTGAGTGATTCGAGGTTGGATTTTCCCATACTTGCATTCTAATGAGAATCTTCTTGGGCATCTCAACTGCTGCTCCATCTCTTGCATTCTAATGAGAATCTTCTTGGGCATCTCAACTGGTGGAGTGGGTTGATCAACATGATCATCCATGTTCCCAGTTCTGTTCCCCCATTGAGGGCAGCGTTCGATCTAGTTCTAGACATGTTTTGGTTTTGAAATGGGTTTTCTTGGGACTTTCTTTCTACTCTCAATGAAAGTACCAAAATGTAAAAGTTTTTTTCTAGTGAGGAAAGAATGAATTATGAGTTAACTAAAACAAAATTCGAGAGAGTAAAAAGAATGAGAACTCAATAGTTTTAAAGCTTGTATTTTTTTTTATCTTTGTGGGGTGATGCACGCCCTTATTTATCCACAAATTTTACAATAAATATTACAATAAATTCCCCATATTCCGTAGCTGATAGAGGGGAAATGATAAGCTTATAAAAAGAATATTCCCAAATTAAATCCATATCTTAACTGCATAGTTAATCTTACAGTTCCCATTCCTTCTTCCCTTTGCGGCTATTCATCGGCCCAGATCTTGTCACGTGTAATATTGGATTTAGTCTGTTCAGGAATAATAAATATATCACTAGTAGCAACATAGCAATAATTCCAAATTTCAAAAACAATATGCACATAATTCAACTCCTAACTTACTTAGGAAAAGAAACTATGAGAATAAAATATCATAATCAAACAAAGTTAACAAAACATAGAGTCTAAATCACAAAACAATGAAAAAAACATACAAATTATTGAAGAAAATAAGCATAAGAAAACTTCAAGATTGTGTGTGTGTGTGTGTGAGAGAGAGAGAGAGAGACCAATTGTGCGTGACCGTCAGAGTCATAGTGGCCATTGACGTCAATCATCATCATCATATTTAACGTGGTAATCACTCGCTCTTTTCGCTGAATCGGTGATGGTGTTGTAGTGGTCATCGAAGATGGGTGAGAAATTAGAAATGTGAATTTGGGGGTTTTAGGGATTTTAGTTTAGGGTTTAAAAATGAAAATTAATAAGGTTAAAACTGAAAAGAAAAGATTAAAACTTAAGAAATTTAGTTGGATCACAATTGAAAAGCCAGTGGGGTCAAAAATAAAAAATATCAAAAATCAAAAGGTTTCCATACTAAAAGTTGATTTTTTAGTGAGGTCACTTGACCCTATGCCACACATATGGCTCCAGCCTAGTCTATATCTGAATCTATAGTATATATATATGGCTTAGATGAGAGAAATATTTTTAGATAAAAAATGACCACACTATTGTATGAAATTCAAAATTGATAAGTCAGTTGGTACTCTCTCTACCAAATCACATTTACCATTTCAATTATTGAAAATATGAGTTGTGAAAAATTAAGAGACATATTGGTAAATGGAGGAATTATGTCAATGGAATATATAATGACATTTTATTGCACTATGTGTGTTCTGTGATATATTTCATATTTCTTAGCATTTGCTATATAATTGAACTTAACTGCTTATCCAATACCATTGTGTCTCGCGAAGCTTTCCCAGCACGCCTCTAAAAGGCTTCTTCAACACGCTTCCTCCCACACAATGAGCCAAGTATAATTACATTAACCAACAAACATAAAATGAATGTCTACTCTCCCATAAGGAAATTATGCCAAACTAAATGCTGAGTTAGACATCGGAGGCTTTTCGACATGGAAACCACCCCCGATTCTCTTCGTCTATAGAGTTCCTTATTTGTGTTGTGCAGATCCGAGGCTAAGAGGATCCCTATGTGGAGAGGATATTTTATAGACATTGAGGATACAATTAGCTTAATCTAGAGGGGAGGCTATACGAAGAATGTTGTTAAAGTTTTCAGCTGAAACAGTTGATGCATCTGTGGGAAACGACTGTAAAGCCATTCCTGTTTAAATGATTTGAAACCTTTTCTCTACGTAAAGAGAGGATGAGTTTGGCACCCTACACTTACAAAGTCTGGGATTAAGGGGAGGAATCACCCCTTCCCTCGGTAGAGTAAGGACCTTTTACCGTCATAATGATTGTACAGCGAAGGAGGAAAGGCATGTCGGATACCGTTCAAACCTCGATGGCCACATGCACGAGAATTGTCCTCCCCCATGACCTAAAGGCTCACTGGCAGAGTTGCCACACACTTATAGAGCCATGGGGAAATGTTATTAGTGAGAAAGTAAGGAGACTCCCTAACTTGGAGGAACTGTCACCCCTCGAAGAAACCAAGACCAAAGTGAAACTAGGCTTCGCAAGGCCAAATTTTCATTTTTTGTAAGGTTCTTGTTGGGGTCATCCCAGAAGGAGAATAAGGCCGTTGGAGAGCGAATGAAGGCAAAGGCCCCTGAAGGCCCCTCTTGGGGTAGTATATGAGCAGTTGTAGAAGATGGATGAAAATATCGGCAGGACACCCTCCACCATACTCCTTGGTGCCCCTTTTTGGCCACCGGTAATTTTGCAAAGCTCCAACTGAGGCGAAGGAAAATCATGCTGCATAGATAAATGAACCTAGGCACATTCCCAGTTGAAATACAGGTTCCCACATTAATCCCCCACTACGGGTCATATAGAATCGGGGATAGGCAGCTATCGAATCCCACGTCCCGATTCAGGTGAAACGGAAGGACGAAGGCCGTGCCAAAAGTGGTAGACGAGCTTGTGAACAAAGCTAAGACATGAAGCCCTAGTGAGAGAAAAAGGACGGTCACGATACTCCTTACTATAATTTTTAGCAGAACCTAGCTGTTCAAGGTGAATGCACGGATGTGTTCCTCCCAAACCCTCGTACAAAGTGGTAAACCCATAGGAAATGAGCTCAAGGAATAACCCCCGGGGGGAACCCGAAGGCCTGGAGTGTCAATCTCCATCCTGTCGTAATACTAAAAAGGGAAACTCATGATAAGTTGACACCTACCCCCAAACAGAATGTGAAGCTCAAGGGGTACCGCCGTTAAGGCGAAGATGAAGCTCGGATAAAAAGACACTCCTATAAAAAATGAAGGGAAGGGAAAGAGTTTAGGAAACAAAAGCTTGGTTGCTTTTGACCTTCCACCTTAGTGTTAAGGATGACAAAGATCGAGTACTTACCGGGAGTCTTCAGATAAGAAGTCTCTTTCTCTCCTCATTAGGATTAACATATTGTAAGGACCTTTTCGAGCAAATCTATTTCTACGAAAAAATAGAATATGTTGCAAGAATATTTGCTAATGATTTTCTGGCCGTCCTACAAGTCTTTGAGGATCGACTCTTCTACGATGTGTGATGAATGATTTAGCCAGAGTAGGTATGTCTGGCTAGACATCAATGAAATATGTATGTCGAGCACTCATGCTCAAAGACGGGATCAAGGGTCTAGCCAGAGCAGATGTCTGGCTAGATATCAAGGAAAGATGTCTGCTGAGCACTCATACTCACAGATGAGATCAAAGGTATAGCCTGACTAGACATCAAGAAAATATGTCAGCCGAGCACTCATGCTCGTATACGAGATCAAGGGTCTAGCCAGAGTAGGCACTCATTGCTAGACCAAGGCAAAAAATGATGTCTGTCGGGCACCTCAGCTCGTCAGACGGGATTCAAGGGTCTAGCCAAAGCAGGCACGCCTGAGTAAACATCAAGGAAAGATGTCCGCCGAGTACTCATGCTCGCAGACGAGATTAAGGGTCTAGCCAGAATAGGCACGTCTGACTAGACATTAAAGAAAGATATATGTCGAGCACTCATGCTCATAGACGAGATCAAAGATCTAGTCAGAGCAGGAAAAGTCTCGCTAGATATCAACAATGAGATGTCTGTCGAGCACTCATAATGACAGACATGATCAAAGATCTAGCCAGAGCAAGAAAAGCCTTGCTAGATATCAACAAAGAGATGTCTGTCAAGCACCTTAGCTCACAGACGGGATCAAGGATCTAACTAGAGTAAGAAAAGCCTAGCTAAATATCGATAAAGTTATATTTATTGAGCATTACAGCTCATCAGATTGGACTAAAGGTCTAGCCAGAGTACGAGTATCTGGCTAGATACCAAAGGAAAATGCTATATACTTGCTTGCTACGAAGGATAGACCCAAGGACCCAGCCAGAGTAGTTGCGCTTGGCTGGATGCCAAAGGTAAATAAATAAGGACAAAGATCTAGCTAAAGTACAAACACTTGGCTAGACCAAGGAAATAACAAGGCATGGCAGGACACCTCGGCTCACAAAAAAATGGATCTAGCCAAAGAAAAGGATCACTCTAGCTCATAAGAAATGAAGATCTTCGGACTGATCACTGAAGAAAATGAATTTCAACTTACATTCCAAACTCTACGGATCAGGAGAATTCACCAAAGGAAAAGACGCTTCACTAAGCGTCAACGAAGATCATACCCCATCTAAAGTAGGCCTATTCAACCAAACCCCCTAAAATGGATGGGCATTTTAAGGCCCACTCAGGCTCGGATCGTTGCAATCCCGTAACTTAGGTCAACGAGGGTCGGTAAGGATGTGACACTCGACAACGAAGGATAAGGGTCTTGACCAAACCAGTTCAAATCTCAGGAAAGTAAAACTTACTCAAAACTAAAATGCTTAAATACTATTCAGGATAAAGGTGTCATCCATACCAAGTTAAGGCTACTGGTTGAATTACAGGCCTTTTTCAAGGATGATGTTTCTACAACCATGGGTATAACCAACACAGACAAAGGAATCACCATACAGGCTTATCGATGGTAAGAAATTGCCACTAACTGAACACTGATGACTTTGAGTCATAACATTTAAAAGATGACGAAAGGGGAGCCTCCAGAATGGCAGAAGCCCAAAAAAGGGGAAGGATTACTGTTCCTCTAATAAGAAGAACCGGGGGCAAGGACGCTGATTAACAAGAGCTTTAACTCTGCCAAGAAGGAAATGAGAAGGAAGACAAGCTATTTATAGGCCTTGATTGAAGGAGAAAACAGCTCGTTTGATAGTTGTATTAAGTTGGCCATGATGGCGACCGCTGGAACCATCTTACAGTTAGCAAACGGCTATTTCACAAATCAATAAGCGGATTGCGAAAGATCGAACATCGTCCAATCATTCCCAGGGGTAAAATGATGCATCAGGAATGAAATGACAGGGAGTTAAGCTTCTTTAACACACATCCACGCGCCATCAATGCCTCCACTCCTGAAATATTGATGACATTAAATCGTGAAAATAATGAAACGACATACACGCAAGTCACCACAAAAGTCAGAGAGGTAATTAATTCCATTCAGTACAATCCCCTCTATGTGACAAATTTTAAATGCAAGTATAAAATGCCCAGGACATGTGAAGCTCTTAGACTATCTCCACATAAAGGCATCTCGGATGAGGAGTTCAGGTAATGAAGTCTTCAAACATGACCAAGTAAAAGCCAGCCAAGTCCTCGACTAGGGGTAACTGTTATGGGTGCTTTCCAACCACCAATGACTTGACGACACATGTTACGCGTATTAGAGAGGCCCTAATAAAGGAAAGTTTTAGAGGAAATAACTGACATCACCAATTCAATATCGAGGATGCTCGGGTAAGCATGGACCTGAGCACATGTAACAGTAGAGATGGGGTGCATAAAGAGAGCTTTGATAACCACGAGCACAAGGTCATCATTACTCGCTGAAAATAGCACTCGGTATGATCAATCGCCATGACAGGATGTCAGGATCATCGAAAGTAGCACTCAGGACCAATTGAAGACGTATGAAAAAAAATTATATGTTTGTATCTTGAAAAATAGAGGTGAGAAGGTGAGTATGTACTCCATCTGACATAGAGATTATTAATCTTTTTGCATACGTCTTCAATTGTCTTACCATGCCAGCTAAAGTAAATAGTTTAGGTGACATTGTGAGAAAAAGAGATTGGGTGTTATTGTGTAAGAAGAAGGCTAAACTTTCTCTAATTTTTAATTTAAGATAAATGACATATCGATTAAATAATTCGATTATTTTCTTATATTTTTTTTACATAAAAAATTGCGTTTGTTCAATCATGCCAAATAGAATATTATGCATTCGTAGTAAATGGTCAAAGTCTTTCCATTTGTCTAAAGCAAGAACTTCTTTTATATTTACTTTTTGGTCGGACAGATTTTGATTATTAAGGGTCTAACGACTTATATTGATATGTTAAATTTGTACTCAAACGTGTTCGACACGTATGTGTGTATGAATATATATGGTTCTTGAATGTGCAATTGACTATCTTCAGTTGATATGTCTGATAATTAATGCCATGAATAGAAGTAGAAAACCCTATGCAATCGAAAAAGCTTATTAACCTCTCATTCATCAAAAAGAAAAATAAATGTTAAAACAATCCTGTATTTTGGGAGGTTTGCTAGCAATCACAATCCTTGCTTCATTCTTTTTAGAGTATTAATAGAAAGATACGTTGCACCTAATAAATTTAATTTTTTGTTGATTCACTAATAAAATAAAAAAATTTAAGCATATTCATTTTATTTAATTTTTATAAAGTAAGAGAAAATGTACTAATTTTTAATATTTATGAAATTAAATTTATATTGTACATAGAATTAAATAATATATCAATCTAAATTGTCTGGTTAAATAACATGAGATCCTCTCCAAACAACATCATTGCACGTTATATATAAAATGAGTTACTTAGTGACTCATTAGCATTGTTAGAATAAAAAATTTATAAATTATATATATGAGAAGTTTTGGTACTAGAACATAGTGTATATAAAATAAGATGTGTTAAACTAAAAATTAAATGCTTGGAATTATATTATATAACATTGTTTTTTAAATGTTCTAGAAAAATGACTTTATTTTACCAATTTGCCACATTTCTAAAAATGATAATATCGCTAATAGATTGTTAAAAAATATATTATGTCTTATTTGAATTCATTTATATAAATATTACATAATATAGATTTTACAAATCAATAAGAAAGAAATATAAATAATTAATAATTAATTATTTTATGTATATAAAAAATCTTAAAATAAATCTTTATGGACATTTTTCGGGTTCTTAATTACACAATTTTATTAAACATATTTAATTTGTAAACTATTTATAAAATTTATTATATAAAGCAAATAAAAAATAGGTAAAATATCTAATATCTTTGATAATAAATACATTAGGTTTCAAAATGTGGTAAATGTAAAACAAAAGAAAATTATAATAGTAATTTCTCATATTTACAATTAAACTATTACAAATAAAAAAATTGAATAGATCATGTGTCATCTAAATATGATATATTTATAACAAAACTATTGCAAATAGAAGAAAACTTGAATAAGTTGTACATCATCTCGAAATAATAAATTATCTCTAAAAAATTTTGAACTAAAGAACGCAAGATTCTAACAAGTTTATATAGTAGGATAAATGAAAATAAACTAAAAATAAATTATTTGAGAAAAAAATTAAATATAACAAACTATTTTACTACGGATAATGAACATTGAAAACTATCACATTTATTATAAAACTAAAAAAACTAAACAACAAAAAAAATCTTACAGATTGACAATAATTCATTGTCATTGACTGAAATAATGTTTATTATAAGAATATCTAAATTCGTATACATGATCATTCACACTCCTAATAACATACTAATATAAAAATATTAAATTTATAAATTATTGGTAAACGAATAATTAGTGAATAGAATTATAAGTGAATTATATAAAAACCTTAAACTTATATTAAACTTAGTGAGGCTTAAAGGGTAAACGGGGAAATAAAAAATTTCTCCCCATAATCCCTTTTTAGTATAGTAGAGATAAAGATTTAATATGTTATTTCAAATTTTCGTAGATGAGAAAAAATGTTTCGAAAATGCGATAATTTACTTTTTTACCCACAAAATTCGTACATATTTTTCATGTAACATACTTTCTCATCTATTAAAATTCATGTCACATGTGTTAGATAGATTAAATTCTGATGATGCTTGATATATTTTACTAATGTACAATCGAAATTCAATACAACTTCACAAATCCAGAAAATTTGGTTTGAGGACTTATGTCTCAAATGGTTTTACAATGAGAATTAAACGTCTTTTATGTGGAAATGTTTTAAAACAGATTTTTCAACGAACTATATGAAGAATATAGTTCAGTTAAAAAATTAGTGCATGTATATACTAAATTTACTCAAATAATTATGTATGAGCTGGTGTAGTGTGTAGGATGTTAGATTACAATCCAAAACCAATGTGTTAGGTGGAGTGGTCTAACAGGTCTGTAAGCATATGTAGATCCTCACCCACGATCAACATGAGATAATATCCCTTAACACATCCCTCATATGTAGCGTGCCGTGAGCTGGACATAGAGAGAGAGAGAGAGAGTGAGTGAGTGAATGAGAGAGAGAGAGAGAGAGTGAATGAGTGAGTGAGTGAGAGAGAGAGAGAGAGATCAGGCCTGATGTAGGAATAAAAGAAGCTCTAATACCACGTCAGATTCTAACATAAAATCAATTAGGGTAAGATGGAGTAGCCCAACATGAATATAAGCACAAATGTATTCTCACTCACGTTCTATATGAAATAACATCTCTTAACATAGGAGCTGTAGTCGCAAGAAATCAAAAAATATATGGTGTTTTCTAGAGATGTCAATGGGTAGGGTATGGTAAGGATAGTGTCATACCTACCTCCATACCCATTAACATTTTCTATCCGCATACCCACCTCCATACCCACCTCCATACCCACAAAAATTTCATGGGTATGGTATGGGGAATACCCATTTGCGTAGGAGTATCCGGTGGGATTTTTCTACTTGCAATCTATAATTGACAGTAAAAATTAAAACAGTATGAAATTATATTCATATCAAAATATCACAATTTTTTTTGAAATTATAAAACTTAAAAATAAACATAATTTAAAACACAATTAAATCTTGTAAATTGTAAATCTAAACTTGTTCATGATCATCATATTTTATCTTGTTTCTAAATTTAAATATTATTTAAATTATCCTAAAATATCTGATAGGTCATTATCAAGAAAAATATATAGATATTATTCTGATGGCCTAAAATAATGAATGAGTTCAATCAATTCAACCAATTAGTTGAATTACAAAATCAGCTCATCAATCGAGAGTTGAGAGAAGAACACAATTCTCAAAGAGTGCTTTTTCTACGGTTAAGAGTTAATCAAATCTCTAAAAGAATTATCGTCACGTTCTTTTAGAGAATCTTCTCATAAAAGTCATTCTCAGTAAAATCTCTAGATCTCATGTGTTGAGTACATCTAGAGACAAAAAAAAATATCTTCGTTATATTCTACGTGCCCACACACGTCCTAGTGCGTTAAGGATTGATTTGAAATATCTTGGTATATATCTCGGAGTCTACTTATTGTTGGAATGATTTCGTGAGAATAGAGAATCGATTGATTTCGCGAGGATGCTTGATTTAGACTACAAGAGGTATATGATTCCTAACATTGTGTGTTGTTAATTTAATATATAAATATATAATGGATCATGACTGATTGAAAAGAGTTTTCAATAAAAAAAATTATTATCGTAGCGTTGCGTGATTTTGTTTATTAAAATATTTGATTTTTATTAAAAATTTAATTTTTAAAATAGTCATGCGCCACACGCTTCCGTCGCGCACGCGCCGCGACGACCAACATCAACTTCTTTATTAATATAAGTGTTTTATTTATTATGGCAGTTCAAAAAATAAAATAATGAGGTTAACATAGCTAGTCAATTTTATCACATTTTATAATTTAAAAATAGAAAGTGAAATGGTCAAAATTAAAAATATAGATGATATTTTTAGAAGGTATTTGAATGAAAATTGAATAATATTATTTAATTAGTTTTACAATGTTAAAATTTAAGATAATAGATCAGTTTTAAGGCCTCTAAAATATGAAATTCATTTCACTTATTAATTAATCTTTAAACCATTTTTCCCGAGAATTGTGAGTCTTTTGATAATCGTGGTTGTTAGTAAAAATATACTTAATAATATATGCATCACAATAATTTTTAGAACAAAAGATTATACGTAGTACTATAATACTCTCTCTCTCTTAATTAAAATTAGATATAATAATCTCATCATATTCATTATAATTTTGTCACATTCTATTATCTGAAAATAGAAAGCGAAAGAGTCAAAATTAAAATGATAGATGATGTTTTAGGGAGGTATTTGAATAAAAAATGAATCATATTATTTATTTAGTTTTACAATATTAAAATTTAAGACAGTGGACCATTTTTAAGGCTTCTGAAAATATAAAATTCATTTCACTTATTAATTAATCTTTAAATAATTTTTCTCAAAATATCATGAATTTTTTTATAAATCGTGTTTGTTATGCTTAATAATATAAAACTCTCTTTTAATTAGAATTACATGCAATAATCTCATTCATATTCATTAAAATTTTGTCACATATACAAATTAACATGTTAATATGCTATTCATATTTCATCTAATGAACATATATTATCAAATCAAACTTTAAATTGTATTACTGCAACATATCATAATAACTATTGTAAATGTAATTTATAAATAATCAATTACAACAAGTCAGAATAACTATTGTAAATATAATTTATAAATAATCATTAAGTGTGTAACTTAAAGAGTGAACTAATTATTTAATTAAATAACCTCATTACTCTATAGTGACATTTAATTTTAAATTGAAGGATAATTTAGTGATTTTAAGAAATAAGGAGGATAAGCTTGTCCAAAAATATTGTATTTTTTAAACTCCCTCCCCAAAACATGTTTTTTTGCAATCTTTAACGTAGAAAAATTATTACTACATGTAAGAAATCTATGTACACTATGTAAGGATTATGTTTACTCAATGTAAACGTATTCATTTTTCAAAAGGCTTTTTCTCAAAATGAGATCTTTACTTTAACATGGCTTGTCAACATGATCAAGCAAAATAACCACTGACTCTTATTTGTTTACCATGAACAATGACATAAAACAATAAAATCTCAAGGTGCATGAAGTACACCTTTAATAACACTTAAGAAAATGCAATTACAGATGATATTACAATTTAATCTAAGAGAGGTTAAGATATAGAAAACATTCTATTACCGATCACCTTTTTTTTGTTAGAGATAAATATTATAATCAAGAAAACACAATATTCACAAATTACAAGGCACATACCCAAGGAAACAAAAGAATGAAAACCTAAAGACTAGAGACTAAAAGATTATATTTTCAACATGCCTAGTTTTAGAAAGAAAAGTAAATTTTTTCATGGTTGTTAAACTCCCGATCCGGATCGTAGGATCTTACGATCCTATTATATTTTTTATCTTGGATTTGTAGAATCTTATAATCCTACTACGATCTTACGATCCCACTAACCATAATTTTATAAGGTACTAAAAATAATATAAAATTCATTTAATTTGTTCAATTTTAAGTAGTTATTTATTTATTTAAATTTTACTTAGTAAAATAGTAAAATTTACCGTTGATTAATTAACTATATTTAAGAATTTTAATATATAGTTTGGTAAATCGTATTTTATTTCATAATATTACTAGTATATAGTAGAATCTTACGATCCGATATTCGATTCATGAGATCTCTCCACGATCCTAGGAAGGATCAGGATTCTGACAATCTTGAGTCTTTCCCTAAACATATATTGCATCTTCTTGTAGAGAAGGGAAAAATAAAAAATCTTGCCTAGAAATACCCTTATGTTCCTTTCAATTCAAGTACAATAAATGAAAACATTAAAAATCAGTTTAGAGCAAATGGATCTAATAGAGGGAGACTTGATAATCACAATGAGCCGATGTTGGACAGACTTCCAAGAGGAAGCTGGGATGTCTGTGATGTCATTCATGGGAAGAAGGTCAACAAGCACCTTCCTAGTTCCCAAGCACTCAGAGAAAAGGTGATCTACATTTTCCATCCCATCAGGAGACACATCCAACCCCAACACTTGGATCCCATTGATTTACTTGAATCTTAGTAGACAATTTATCTAAAAAGGCAAGCCAAGCAATGAAAGAACATTTGGGTACGGATCCTGCAAACTAGATAAACTTATGCCAAGTTGCCTTAGTAAGGTGACATATGAGGGCATGATAAGTGGAGCTAATAGAGAATTTCCCATTCTTGTTATGCTGCCAAGACCAAGAATCAGGGTTGTGGGAGTTTCTCAAACAGGGAAGATCAAAACCCCATCTATTGAAAACATCCTGAAGATGTTGGTTAAGAAGTCTCCAAGTGCCATTGCTAAACAGGACTGAGAGAGGAGAAGATAAACTAAAACCAGATCTACTAACCATATCCTTACCTCATTTGTTAAATAAGATACTTGTAGGATGCCAGAGGTCACAAAATAAGGAAATAGTCTCGCATGTCCAACATTAAGCTTACAAAAGTCCCTAAGATTAATTATCTTCCTCTAGGACTAGGAAGGGCCAGCTAGGAGATTCACTCTAAAAATGGAATGGTGCTTTAATAGGTTACTTTTGCACCAGGCAATCCATAAGGAACCTTTGGCTCCAGAAGCATGTCTCCAAAAGTGTGCTGATACATCAATCAAATTCCAGATAGTCGGAGCAAACCATGTTCCATGCTAAACCCTGTATCATTTATTTTTTTCTGTGTGGCCTGTCCAAAGGAAGTTCCTGAGAGCATAGTTAATCTTTTTCATTACCTACTTGGGAAGAATAAGTAGGCTGCACCAGTATCCTTGACTTGCAAACGAGATGGACTTAATGAGTTGAAGCCTTCCCGCATACGTGAGGTGTCTGCTCTCCCAGGTCTTTACCCTTTTGATAATCCTATCTACAAGCAAATCACAGAACCTTGGAAAGTTTAGTAGAGATTAAAGGAATGCCAATGTATTTGACAGGTAGGGAACCTATCTGAAACCAGTCAGATTAAGAATCATATTTTGGACAATGTCTTCTACACTAGAGAAATAAATATGACTTATATGAACATTAGCCTACAAATCTGAAACCTGGCTGAATAGATCCAACCATGTTTTAATACATTTGACTGGTTCAATATCTCATTTGCAAAAGATTAGTAAATCATTTATAAAACATAGATTGATAAGCATGTTTCTCTTGCATCTCTAGTGGTAGTTGAATCCTGGCAGGTTGGCACAATCTCTAAGAATGCTTGTTAAAGCCTCCATAATAATAACAAACAGGTAAGGAGACAGTGGATCTCCTTGCCTCAGACCCTTACCCCTCTGAAAAAATCATGTGAAGAACCATTGATATTAATAGAGAAGGTAGGAGTTGTGATGCATTCCATCACCCACCAAATGAATTTAGGAGGAAAGTTCATGTACTGAAGGACCTCACTGAGGAAGAACCAACTCACATTGTCAAAGGCCTTTAAAAGGTCAACTTTGAAAGCACATCTATGGGAGTTGGTATTTCTATGATAGCCTCTAGGGATCTCCTTAGCCAGCAGAATATTATCTAAGATCTGTCTTCCTAAGATAAAGGTGATTCGGTAAAATGATTCTCAACCTGTTAGCCTTGATTTTGGTGATGCATTTGTAAATAAGATTACAACATGCAATAGGCCTATACTCAGTTATCTTAGTAGGATTATAAGACTTTAGAACCAAGGAAATGAGTGTTAAATTGTAGCTTTTAAGAATTTCACCACTGTCAAAGAACTCTATAATAACATTATAAATATCTCTACCTATAATGCTCCAAGACTTCTTGTAGAAACTGGCAGAGAACCCATCATGCCCGAGGGCCTTCTTTTCATTGAAATAAAAGAAAACACCTTTAATCTCTTCATCTGTGATAGTGGCAGCTAGTTTAGCATGTTCACTGTCATGTAACTTGTTATGTAAAACCCCTTCCATGAAGCTCCAATCAATGTAAGGCACATCAGCTTGTAAGCCCAAAGAATTTTTGTAATACTACACAATATGATCATGTATAGCTTCAGGGTTATCAAGAAGATTGCCACAATCATCCTCCATCTGAACAATATAAGATCTTCTTCTATGATTTTTTATTGCTTCAAAGAAAAAAAAACAGTATTTGAGTCTCCAAGGTTAAGCTAAGTGATCCTTAAATTTTGCATGTAATAACTCTCTTCTGCGAGTTTCCACTCCGAGAATTGCTTAGTAGCATCCTGAACCTGCATCTGGTTTGCTAGAAGGGTAGAAATTTCATCCAAAACTTGATAGACATGTTGTAACTTCTCTCTGGCTTCAACTACTCTCTTGGAAATATTAGAACAATGTGTTTTGTTGAAGTTATTTAAGGTCTGCTTGACAAAAAATGTTTCCTAGCAACTTTATACATAGAGCTACCATTAACCCGAGTGTTCTAGGCTTTATCGACAACTTCCATAAAAGCCTATACTTTTGTCCAAAATTGAAAGAATTTGAAAGGAGATTCTTTTCTAGGACAATCAGGAAGCATCTTGATGATAACTGGACTATGGTCAGATTGACCTAGATTAGAAAACCAGGTTATTGATCTAACAAAGGAATCAATCCAAACAGAATTCACCAATGCTCTATCAATCTTGCATCTGATGCTATCACTACCTACTTGATGGTTCCACCAAGTAAAGAAGTGGTCAATATATGTTAGGTAAAAAATTCCAAGATTGGCAATACAAGATTCGAAGTCTCTCATACCTTCATCCCATGAGTTATTATCGCCAAATTTTTCAGTAGGGTGGAGAATCTCATTGAAGTCACCCAATACAATCCAAGGAAGAGAATCAGGCTTAGCATTTTGTAGATTAGGCCATAAGACCCTTCTCAAACCAAAATCATTCTCAACATAAATGGAAGAACAAATAAACTGCAAAAAATGACTAGGTTCCTGACTTGACAGTGAATAAATTGAGTAGAGCATGCAAGAACATCGGCATAAAAAAATTGGGATAATACGCTAACCAGATCATACCTGATTTGTTAGCATTATAATTATAAATACATCTCCAAGAAGGAAAAACAGAATTGGAAATCCTAGGGAAGTGTTTAATCTTAACCCTAGTTTCCATTAAATAATAGAGTTTCATATTCAAATCCCTGCATGATCTCATTACTTTAGATGTTTGTGAGGATTGTTAAAACCTCTTACATTCCAAGAAGCAAAACTAAACGTAAAGATGAAAATGGGTTGGTGATGATCTCACCATCTTGTCACCTTGTACCTTGAGTTTAGCAGCTTTTTGTATGTTTCTTTGTCTCTACCTTGAACTCATGGCGCTATAAATTGATCTTGAGGAGTTGATGTTTGATTCCTCTTCACTGTTTCCCACTGGTTTAACTGGCTCCACTATCTCCTTGTTAACCATAGCTTCTATCTCAATACAAGTATTCTTAGTTGGGGTAGTAGCTCAATCAGGGCTAATTCAACCTCCTCATCCAGGACTTCAACCATGTTGGTATTAGATGTAGAGCCATCATGTTCCTTATGTTGGTGACTGTGACGCACGCGTGGTGGAAGCATGTTAAATAAGAATTTAATAAATAGAATCTTTTAATAAAAACAAAATTGCACATCGCCACGATAACAAAAAAAAACTTGTTATTGAAAACTCTTTTCAATAAGTCAGAATTCATTATATATTTATAAGTTAAATCTACAACATACAAGATTAGGAATCATATACCTCTTGTAGTCTAAATCAAGCGTCCTCATAAAAACAATCGATCCTTAGTTCCCACAAAATTATTCCAACGATCACTAGACTTCAAGATCCACAACAACATCTTCCAAGTCAATCATCAATGCACTAGGATATGTGTGGGCACGTACAATATAACAAAGATATCTTTCTGTATCTAGATGTACTCAACACATGAGATCTAGATATTTTACTGAGAATGACTCTTGTGAGACAATTCGCTGAAAGAACAGGATGCTGATTCTTTTTAGAGATTTGATTAACTCTTAATCGTAGAGAAAAATCACTTTCAACAATTGTGTTCTCAATTCAATTCTCTGATTGATGAACTGATGAACTGATTCAACTGATTAATGCCATCATTATATATATATATATATATATATATATATATATATATTTTATAATGGCGTATAAGATATTTAAGGATAATTAAAATTAAAAATTAAAATTTAATATCAAATTGCATAATACAGTGGGTCCACTGTATAATGGTGCACAACCTTAGTTATCAATTCGCTTCGTATTGGCCGAAATGGCCGAAACATTTTTGTTCCGGCGAGGAACCAAAATGAAATAGAGGGTTATAACTTTTGGCCCAGAATTTCAGTCTGTTTCGATCGATTTCGACTGAAATACTCCTATGAATTCATGTTATTTTAATTGAATTTATTCTCAACATGTTTCTTTTGCAGAGGTATGGTGGGATCAGTTTGGTGAAGAAACTCCAGAATTACAAAATTTAATGAGGATGATGATGATGAAACTCAAGCATATTAGTTGTGATGTTGAACATTTGTGTGTTTCATGATGATAATGCTATTTAATATGATATTTTTATTGAATTTTAATGTCATTTATATGATGTTTTGTTGAATTTTAATGGGAATTAAGCATTATTTGCATGATATATTCTATTGATTCAATTTTTTTCTTAATTATATTATATATAATAAATTTTTACAACATTATTTTATATGACCGAAATTTTTTTTTGAAACGGCGCACAGAAAGACTAAAATATCAGAAACATTTCATTTTTTTTCAAAAAATCAAAACGGACACCAAAATGAAATTGACTACTATGTGCACAACGGTAGTGCCACATGGCACTACGGTGTTGCACCTCTACTACTGTAGTGCCACGTGGCACTATAGTAGTCCACGTCAATATCTGATACTCAATCAATGATTGACACGTGGTAATTACTACTAATTAAATATTTATTTTAAACAGATAAATATTTAGATATTAGTTAATTTAAAAATAACATATCTGATTATTTCTATTAATTAAATTATCTGTTATTTCACAAATAATAGATTTAGTTGATCCAAATTATTATCTAATAATAATAATAATAATTTAATTATCTAATTTTAAAAATTTGATATTTTGTCTCACTTATCGATAATTAGAAAAATAATTGATAATTATATATATATATATATATCGTAATTATTGTTAATCTCATATTTATTTAACACCCATCTTTAAAATTTTACGGATAATAACATAAATTAAAAAATATATAATATTTTTTTCACACACAGACTGAATTTAGTGACGTTATGACTCCATGTAAATAGTGTATAATTTCATAAATTTTTCATTCCACCGTGACACATTATTTTTTGAATGTAGTTCATATAGCTTTAATGTTTGTCAAGATGCGTTTTGGTGGAACTGAATGCATGAAGAAAATACTAAATAAAACCAGAAATTAAAAAAAAGTGACCCAAAAAACAGGGTTAGTTACATAATAATATTCAGTTCCCGGCAAAGAACATAATCTAATTAATAAAGTCGTAATTAATTAATCATACATAATTATCTCATAATTATATACTTGCTCTAGAATAAAAATTTATTTGTAAGTTAGTCATTTTTTCATGTCCTAAAATATTCACACATTTGGCTGCGTAGTATAGAGGTGACTTGAGAACCATTGACCTATAATCTTAAGCTTTAATAAATCAGATTATTAATTAAATTTTTTAATTAAATAATCTTATTTATTAATTCTATTATAAATATGGAATTGCATTCTTAGAGATTATATAATGTAATTACAGAGTATTCTCATGTATTCCACTTACATAATCATTTCATGTAACTCTGTCCTTTAATTATTGGTTCGTAAATTAGAACAGATAAAAATTACCATTTTACCCTTTTAATTACCTCTTGATCCTTAAATAACATTAATTCACTAGTGAATGACTAATTTATAATCTTATTATAAATTTGAGCTCAATAACCATTCAGTTCCAGAATTAACACTTAAGAGAACCAATATACGATCCTTTAGGAAAGCTTAGATTTCAAATCTTGTAAGATCATGTCTCCAACCATCCACATCACTGAATCTCCAAAATAAAAGTCGCTAGCCCCATTAACAAACAGACCTTAAAGCGTGAATCAAAAGATCCAGTAGACATGCATATGAGTTCATGACTACTCATGATTTAGACCGATTTACATATTATCATCAAATTGATGTATATTAATTCTTTATGATAAACAACACGTTAATAAAGATATTAATTTACATCGGTCCTGCCATATAATCTTATTATATAGAGTACATTCACTAAGATGTCTATCTACATCAATGATCCAGATCTAGATCACACATATTCATAATACTTAGAAAATTGTACTAGCAACCATTCATTAAAGATTTCATATTTTAATATGTTGCTTACAATTTTATTCATTATCTATGATCTTAATCATCTCGTATTAATACATGATCATATTCACACCTTTGACTGCGTAGTATAGAGGTGACTTGAGAACCATTGACCTATAATCCTAAGCTTTAATAAACCAGATTATTAATTAAATTTTTTAATTAAATAATCTTATTTATTAATTACATTATAAATATGGAATTGCATTCTTAGAGATTATAGAATGTATTTACAGAGTATTCTCATGTAGTCCACTTACATAATCATTTCATGTAACTCTGTCCTTTAATTATTGGTTCATAAATTAGAATAGATAAAAATTACCATTTTACCCTTTTAATTACCTCTTGATCCTTAAATACCATTAATCCACTAGTGAATGGCTAATTTATAATCTTATTATAAATTTGAGCTCAATAACCATTCAGTTGCAGAATTAACACTTAAGGGAACCAATATACGATCCTTTAGGAAAGCTTAGATTCCAAATCTTGTAAGACCATCTCTCCAACCATCCACATCACTGAATCTCCAAAACAAAAGTCACTAGCCCGATTAACAAACAGACTTTAACGTGTGAATCAAAAGATCCAGTAGACATGCATATGAGTTCATGACTACTCATGATTAAGACCGATTTACATATTATCATCGAATTGATGTATATTAATTCTTTATGATAAACAACATGTTAATAAAGATATTAATTTACATCGGTCCTGTCATATAATCTTATTATATAGAGTATCTTCATTAAGATGTCTATCTATATCAATGATCCAGATCTAGATCACACGTATTCATAATACTTAGTGAATTGTACTAGCAACCATTCATTAAAGATTTCATATTTTAATATGTTGCTTACAATTTTATTCATTATCTATGATCTTAATCATCTCGTACTAATACATGATCATAGTCACATTAATGAATATCTAGTTTTCAGCTATTTATATATATTATTCAAAAATAATTTAAAAGAACAATTATAAGAACAATGTAATCCTCGTTAAATTTCATATCAAAATGTCAATACACATGTTTTGAGGCCATAACCCCTAATAATCTCCCACTTCCCCTAAAGTAAATGTGTCATCTCTCACAACCTTATGTTACACATGACCCTCAAAAGTTTTCACAGGAAATGTCTTGGTAATTGGTTCAGTTAGGTTCTGATCCAATGTTATCTTCATAACAGTTAGATCACCTCAGTGTATGACCTGGATGTTGACTTTTGACTACCCTTATCGGATTCATGATCAGTATATCCAGTGCAATTCAGGTATCCAACTGAAAAAACAAGCATATAAATTTCTCATTCTCCTTAGATACTTGAGAATGTGCTTTATGGCAATCTAATGTTCCAAACCTAGATTCGATTGATAACGGCTGATAATTCTCACAACATAACAGATGCCTGGTCTCATACACATCATGACATATATGAGACTACCAACAGCTGAAGCATAATGAACCTTTCTCATATTCTCTTCCTCATGAGGTGTCTTAGGACATTCCTCCTTGGAGAGGACGATTCCATGTCTGGCCGGTAGTTGACATTTCTTAGAATTTTTCATAGATAACCTCTCCAACACCTTAGGATTTGGATGCCTAGAAGATAACCCGCCTCTTCCAAATCTTTCATTTAGAATTTTTCAACTAACCACTTATTTACCTTTGACAAAATTTCTACATCATCACAATGAGTAGAATATCATCAACATAAATAATTTAGAAAACGTGTCTTGACATCAATAAAATTTCTGATCTTGCCCCCTTTGTACGAACCATTTTGGATGCATCATATAAATACTTTCTTTAAGAGAGCCATTCGGAAAAGCTGTCTTGACGTTCATTTGCCATATCTCATAGTCAAAACTAACTGCTATGGACAAAAGGATGCGAATGGATTTTAGCATGGCCACATGGAGAATGTCTCTTCATCGACTCCTTCCCTTTGTATATAATCCTTGACTACTAACTGTGCATTGAAAGTCTCTACTTTTTCATATGAACCTCTTTTCTTCTTGAAGATCTATTTATATCCAATGAGCATGACATCTTCAGATGGATTTACAAGTTCCCAAATGAAATTTGGAACATAGATTCCAATTGCTTCATTGCATCTTGTCAATTCTCATTTTTAGAATCATCCATTGCTTCTTCATAAGATAATGGATCGTCCTTATCAGTGTCTGGCACTAGAACATGTGCCTCTAGTTCATAGCGAACTGGTTATCTCACAATCCTCCCATTATGATGTTGCACCTGGGTTCCTTTGCAGAAATTGTGGTTTCTCTGATTTGTCGTTTATCAGTAGAAATTGAAGGTGGGCTGATCTCATCAGCAACTAATTCCTCGAGAACTACTTTTCTATGAGGTTTGTAGTTTTGTATATAGTCACGCACAAGGAAGGTTTCATTTGTTGACACAAACACATTTTGATCGTTATGACTATAAAAGTATCAACCTCTAGTCTCTGGTGCTTAGCCTATGAATATACATACTTCAGACCTTGTGTCTAAATTTTTTGTCTTGGATCTAAGAATGTGAGATGGATCCTCCCATACATGAAAATGACGTAAACTAGGTTTAGAGTCATTCCATAACTCTAAAGGCGTGTTGATTATAGACTTAGAGGGCATTACATTCAAAATGTAAGTAGTCTTTTGCAGTGCATATCCCCAAAATTTAAGTGGCAGTGATGAGTAACTTAACAACGACCTAATCATATCCTAAAAGGTTCAGTTTCTCATCTTTGCAACACCATTTTGTTGTGGTGTTCCAGGTGCTGTGAGTTGGCATATGATTCCACACTCCAACAAATAATTCTTGAATTATAAATCCAAGTATTCACCACCACGATCAGATCGAAAGGTTTTCAATTATTTACCTAATTGCTTTTCAACTTTAGCTTTGACATCATTATGTACTAGCTCAAGTGGTTCATTGGCTCTTTCCTATGAAATGTCTCTTGGTCATTTTACCCACTGGACATGATTCATAAACATGAAGAGTTCCAATTTTTAGTTCTCTCAAAGCACCATGCTTTGTTAACATGTTTTACCTATTTAGATTATTATGTCCCAACCTAAGATGCCAAAGATATGTTTTATCATCATCATGAGAAACTCTTTGTCGTTTGTTACTTTTAGGTTTTGCTACTTTGAATAACTCAGAATTATTTAACTTGCATTCAGTTGGTTTAAGTATATACAATCCGTTTATAACCTTAGCATGACAGATATCAAATCAATTCTTAAAAATAATAAACTCTTTATTAAAAAACAATTTCGAATAACTGTTCTTGCAAAAAAGAAAGAGAAATCAAATTTCTTGAAAATTCAGGAATATAATAAACCTAGTTCGAAACTAAATAATTATATCCAAAATGTAAACGGACTGTCCCTAATGCTTTAGCTGACATCAACGCGCCACTACTAACTCTCAAAACGACATCGCCATCAGCAAGCTCCCTTGACGAATCAAGCATCTGCAAAGAAGAACATACGTGATTAGTGGCTCTTGAATCAAGTATCCAAGTTGACAACTCATATTTTACTAAGAAAGCTTCAAGTACAAGTAAATCATATTTACGTTCCTTTTTCAACTGGTGAGACACTTGTTATAATTTTTCTTCCAATGACCTTCAACCCCACAGTTGAAACATTTTCCTTTGGGCATGCTGTCGTTCTTGCTCTTCTTGGATTTTTGCAATGTCTTGGCTTTCTTCCCTTTCTTGTTCTTACGTTTCCCTTACCATTAATCTTCTTCCTCTTGTTTCTTTTAACAACAGTGGAAGAAAGCTTTTTCTCGACAACATTTGCCTCACCCTTTTTGGTCGTTCTATGGTTGAGTGACTCAAAAAGTTACAGTTCATTCAACGATTGAGTCATGTTGAATTGCAACTTGTTCATAACATTATGGGTCATGAACGCAAAAAAAGCTGGTGTGAGCGACTCAAGTATAATGCTAATTTGAATATGATCATCAATGGTCATCCCATGTACTTCTTCCTCGTGCATTATGTTGATCATATTCAGAATAGGTTCTTGCATAAAAGTACCCTTTCTCATCTTAGTTGTCATATAGCTCCTAGTGGCCTTATAACGACTTTGATGAGACTGCTGGCCAAACATCGTCTGTAGAGATTCCATAATCTCATAGGCAGTCTCCATGCTTTCATGCTTGATTCTCAAACATCATTCATGCTCACAAGCATGTAACACTTCATCTTGTTATTTGATATGATCCAAGTATCATATTTGTCCCTAACATTCTTAAGGGCATTAACAGCGAGCTCCTTAGGACATTACTCAGTAAGAATGAACTTATGGTTCTCACAAATCAACATTAACTGCATATTTGATTTTCAACGTATAAAATTATCACCATTCAATTTCTCAAGCGCGAGTAAAGCAGTAACAATATTTCCCAGGTTCTCACAAATCAACATTAACTGCATATTTGATTTTCAATGTATAAAATTATCACCATTCAATTTCTCAAGCGCGAGTAAAGCAGTAATAATATTTCCCATTGTAGACATAGAAATGATAATTGAAATTTAAAACATATAAGATTCAATATAATTGATAGATATCTAGAATTCAAAAAGTAAACGTGATGCATGAATGCAACATAATAAACACATAAAATTAACATTTACTTATCACGGTAAAACAACCCAACAATTAATGTTCTGCCTTAGGGTCAGTCAGGTTAACCACAGACTGTCTATAAGACATTCTTATCATTATTAATTAAAACTTAAAATATCTCATATTGTCTCTTTCAACAATAAGGTATCGCTTGTTCGGTCAAGTCACAACTATCCACATGAAAAACTTAATTGTGACCGACTGGTCAAAACTAAACTACATCACTTCCTTCTATTTTCTTAAGAAGTCCAACCTTGGTATTGGTATAGCTCGAAACCTTCTTTAGGGGGATGAAAACAAAGCCATCTCGAGGCCCTTACTGCACCTCAGGGTGTTGTACTAGTGATGGAGACCATAAGTTATACATGTCAACCTTCTCCCACTCACTATTTTAGAATTATGTGTTTCCATTTTAACTAATTAAATAATTTCAAATTAATCATTAGTTAAAATAATAACCCTATGAATATTTAATAATCAGTTATGATAATCTCATTGCTCTAAGTTCATTTAACTTTCTAAAGCGCCTAAGCCGTAATTAGATGAACTTAGATTAACTAATTAATTATATTCATCAAACTTTAATAAAACTCTTTTATTAAAGTCGATTATCCTAAAAGTTACTTTGGCCCTTAGTATGGTGTAGTTACCAAGTTTTAACTAATTAAAACATAATAGTTTACATGCAATTGGTTTCATAAAATAATACATATAAACATATTAGGACAATTTTAATAAATCATGTTTCTACTGATGAGATGCATGATTAGAGAAAACTGTGTGAGATTTTCATGTATGACATGTGATCGACTAATGCATGGACATGTTATCAAACATAACAATTAAATAATTATTTAACAATTAAAAATAAAATAATAATGGACCGATTGATTATTGGGTATTTCTAAATTACAACCTTTGAAATAAAAAAATAAAATTACAAGGCGGACTTCAAGAATACATATTTCTCAAATATTGCATTCTCCTCCTCATGTCCATCTTCATAATCTTCAAGTTTTGAACAATATTCTATTTAATTTAGAAAGACAATTTTTCTTAATTAAAAAAATTTCTTTAATTATCCCTTTAAAATAGTTTCTTAGTCAAATACATATTTTATTTGATTTGGTCAAACTTAGGTCAAACTCAATCAACCTATTAATTTCTAATTTTCATAAAATTAAAAACTAATTTTTAAATTTAAATATATAAATGATAGATTTAGGGTTATCATCAAATCCTATAGTGATATGGTTGGTTGGCATTAGGGTTTGTATGAAATTTCCTCAAATGTGACAACAGTTGCCACCGACCACCATCACTGCCGTCTACCACCGTTAGCCACCATCGTCGGAATAGTAGATTCTAGTGACATTGCTGAAAATATAGAATCGGCGGCACCAGTGCCAGAAACCTGAAAGAATTCCTATTTCTTTTCCCTTTCCTCTATCGTTCGTCTCATGTATTCTTCGTCTTTTCGCGATCAAAATAATTACAATAAATATTAAAAATAAAATTACAAAAATTCCTACGCTCCAAAATGGCTTACACAAGACCTAACCCAATAATATGGGTGAAAATTGATCCAAAAAATGGTCAGTTCAGCCTGTTATTTATGATGCCTCGATTCGGTTCAGTTTGGTTGATCTGTCGAACTGCAAGTTCAGTTTGGTTAAAAAACATGTGATTTCAAACTGAACCAAATCAAAGAATAAATAAAATAAAATAAATCTTATATATATACACTAAACTAATTCTACAAACCCTAAGATATTCTGCCTCCCCCTCACTCCCCCCTCTGCGGGAAAGCGCTGGCCTTCCCCTCTACGCGAACCCGCTGGCTTCCCCCCTTCGTGCGAACTGTCTCTCTACCCCCCTCTGCGTGAACTCTCTCCCCTCCCCCCTCTGTGCAAACTCTCTCTCCTCCCTCCTCTGTGCAAACTCTCTCTCCTACCCACTCTATTCGAACTCTCTTCTCGAGTCCTTCTAGTTTGCGTCTTCTTCGTCTTCAACTATGCGTTTCCTTCTTCATCTGGTTTGTCTTTCTCTTAGTCTATTACTGCTCTATGCTTTAGATCTAAGTCTTTTTTTACTGAAATTTGTTGTTACAGCTCTATGCTTTAGATCTAATTCGATTTTACTGAGATTGATGGTTTATTGCGATTAGATCTAAGTCTATTTTACTGAGATTTATTGTTTAATGCGTTTAGATCTAAGTCTATTTTACTGAGATTTATTGTTTAATGCGTTTAGATCTAAGTCTATTTTACTATTCTCATTCTTAACCTCCTCTTCTTCTTCTATGTCTTCTTCATTTTTCCTAGTCCGTGACTCATTCACGATTCCTTCTTACTGTTCTAAATGAACTGATGAACCGAACTGTAATTCACGGTTCGGTTTATATGAGACTCGCAGTTTGATTCGGTTCGACATAAGGCCGAACCGTGACTTTTGGTTCTGTTCAATTTTTGACCAAATAACCGACCTAACCGAATCGTGAACACCCACCCAATAATCATCATACAATTAACGATCCATTATTTTTCATACATTCAAAAAACATAATCATCCATTCATTCATACATATCTCATATTATATGAATAATGCAAGAAAAATCACACAATATTTATCATATAAATATATAAAGACCGCTCCAATACCAATTGTTGGTGATCGAGGCGCATGCGCGGCGGAAATGTGTTAAATAAGAATTTAATAAATCAAATTTTTTAATAAAAGCAAAATTGCACATTGCCACGATAACAAAAAATAAACTTTTTATTGAAAACTTTTTTCAATCAGTCAGGATCCATTATATATTTATAAGATAAATCTACAACATATAAGGTTATAAGTCATATACCTCTTGTAGTCTAAATTAAGCGTCCTAAAAAAACAATCGATCCTCCGTTCCCACGAAATTGTTCCAACAATCAATATACTCCAAGATCCACACCAAGATCTTCCAAGTACTAGGACGTGTGAGGGCAGGCAGAATATAATGAAGACAGTTTTCTGTCTCTAGATATATTCAACACATGAGATCTAGAGATTTGACTGAGAATGACTTTTGTGAGACGTTTCTCTAAAAGAACATGATGATGATTCTTTCTAGAGATTTGATTAACTTTTAATCATAGAGAAAAATGACTCTGAGCAATCGTGTTCTCAACTCAATTCTCTGATTGATGAACTGATTCAACTGATTGATCTGATTGATGCCATCAAAATAATATATGTATATCTTTTTTTTATAATGGCGTATCAAATATTTAGGGATAATTAAAATTAAAAATTAATATTTAATTTCAAATTACTCAATACAGTGGGCCCCACTGTATAATGGTGCACAACTGTAGTGCCACATGGCACTATAGTGTTGCAGTACTACTACTGTAGTGCAACGTTGCATTACAGTAGTCCATGTCAATCTTTGATACTCAATCAGTGATTGACACATGGAAATTACTACGAATTAAATATATAGATATTAGTTAATTCAAAACTAACATATCTTATTATCTTTCAATTAAATTGTCTGTTATTTCATAGATAACAGATTTAGTTAATCAAAATTATTATCTAATAATAATTTAATTATCTAATTTTACAAATTAGATATTTTATCTCACTTATCGATAATTAGAAAAATAATTGATAATTATTTATATATATAATTTCTGACAATTACATTTATATATATAAATAATTCGATTAATAAATTCTTAATTAATTAATTAATCACACATAATTATTTCATAATTATGTACTTGCCGCAGAATAAAATATTTTTTGCAAGTTAGTCATTTTCTCATATCCTGAAATATTCACACCCTAAAATGCGTAGTATAGATGTGACTTGGTGAACATGGACTTATAATCCTAAGTTCCAATAAATCAATTATTAATTAAACTCTTTAATTAAATAACCTTATTTATTATTTCCATTATTACTTCACTATAAATATGGAATTGAACTCTTAGTGATTATAGAATGTATTTACAGAGTATTCTCATGTAGTCTACTGATATAATTATTTCATGTAATTTTATTCTCTAATTATTGGTTCATAAATTATAGCTGATCAAAATTATCATATTACCCCTATAAATACCTCTTGATCTTTATAATTGTATTATAAATTTGAGCTTAATAACCATTTAGTTCCAGAATTAACACTTAAAGAAACCAATATATGATCCGTTAGAAAAACTTCGATTCCATATATTGTAAGATCATGTTTCCAGCCATCCATATCACCGAATTTCAAACAAAAGTCACTAGCCTATTTTATAAGCAAACCTTAACGAGTGAATCAAAAGATCCAATAGCCATGCATAGAAGTTCATGACTACTTAGGATTCAGAGTTATCAACATATGATCATCGAATTGATGTGTATTAAATCTTTATGATAAACGACACGTTGATAAAGGTATTAATTCACATGTGTCCTATCATATATAATCTTATTATATAAAATACCTCGCTAAGATGTCTATCTATATCAATGATCCGGATCTAGATCACATGCCTTCATAATGCTTAGTGAACCGTACTAGAAACTATTCATTAAAGATTCAATACTTTAATATGTTGCTGATAATTTATTCATTATCTATTATCTTAATCCTCTCGTACTAATAGAAGATCATAGTCTCACTAATGAATATGGAATTTTCAAATATTTATATAAATTACACAATAATTTAGAAGAACAATTATAAGAAAAATTTAATCCTCATTAAATTTCACATAAAATTGCCAATACACATGCTCACCTTATGTCCGACTTCCTCACAGGTTTCCATTCTTGCTTTTGAGTCTTTCTCTGGTTGCTTCTCAGTTTTAGTCTTAGGTTCTGACTTTGTAGAATAGTCATGTCCGAAGACTCTACAGGTTTTGCACCTCTTGGGAATACTAAGATACTCAACTTCAATGCTAGTATCTCCCAAATCAATATCAATGGTCTTTGATAGCTCAGATTCCATGTCAATTTCAATAAAGATTCATGCAAGGTGAGTTTATTCCCTTTAGCAGTAATTGCATCAACAAATAAGGGATTGCCTATTATGCTAGCAATTCTACTAAGACCACTGTGTGTCCATAAGATAAGGGCGTATTCTCATCCAGACAAGTATCATCTCCTCCTTGGTAAGCTTCATGTTAGCAGACCAAGGTTTCAGAATAATTGGCGTACCTAGTAAATACCAAGGCCCTCCTTGAATAATAGCTTCTCTTTCCTCATTCGAGTCAAACTTGAAGAAGAAGAAGCATGTATCAGTCTCAACAACCTTCTTCAGCCCTTTCCTTCCCCATAATCTAAAGGCATTTTGATTGACTAAGTGAAAAGGGAGGTTTTTTTTTATCCAAGAAGTGTCCTATAAGTGAAGATTCCCACTGTTGAAGGCCTTCTTAAATAACACTGTGTTGGATCTTAAACTTTCCTCTAGTAGCATCCTCCACTGGCTTATAGAGTGAGATCGCTTGACTATCACCCCTAGAGAGAGAGAGCCTATAGAGTGAGATCGCTTGACTATCACGGTTAGAGAGAGAAGATTCGGCTATTTATGTAAAATTTAAATGTATGGGACATTGGTTTAGTATGCCCGTTGAAAACTGTTTTTAATATAATTTAAACATATGATTATACCAATAGAGTCCATTGTGTAATAAAATTTATTCACTTAATTATCTTTGAACCCTCTACTTTTTTCATCCATCTTTCTTTATTATTTTTTTCATTACTACTAAATATTTAGACTATCAAAACAAATTTAATTTACAAAAGTCTTTCAATATGTCATTTGTCATTTCGTATAGGGGTGTTCCAAACTAAACCGAACCGAGCCAAAAATGGTCTGTTCAATCGGTTCTTTATGTATGTTCGGTTCAGAAAAATTATTGAACCAAAATTTTGGTTCGGTTTGAAATTGTGGTGGTTTTTGAACTGAATCGAAACTTTAAATTTATATTATTTTTTTATTTTTTATATATAATTTCTTATAAAATCAAACCGACCAAAGCAAAACTTTAAATTTATGTTTGTTTTTTCAATAATATCATTTAAAAATTATTGAAAACATTATTTATAATTAATAATACTTAATTGAAGAACCGAACCAAACTGAAACTCACGGTTTGGTTTGGTTTGGTTTGGTTCTTTTAGTATTCACGGTTTGGTTCGCTTTTATCGCCGAACCGAAGTTTCAGTTTCGTTTTTCACTAAAAAATTGACCGAACTGAACCGTGAATGCCCCTGATTCCGTAGTTGAATAAGATGATTAAAAGAAATTGTTTACCACAAAGTGTCGAATAATATCACTTGCAAGTTGCGATATTTTTAAGTTGCAGACTTTAGGTTTCATTTTGAATAAATTTTGAAATCATTATTTTACGTGTTTCGTGATTTCAACCAACAGTTGTTTGGTTTCTCACTAAATCTTTTGGATATTAACAGATATATTTTTCTCCTAGGAATACGTATAAATATAGTAGTCGTTTTACTCAGGTATACGGTGTGTACCGACATTCTAAGTTTTAGACTTTTGGTTTAGGCTTCAGACTTTCAGTCTAGGCCTGAATTGGAAATATAATTTTTCTAGTTTTGATGATAACTAGGTTATTTTTATAAAATATCATAAAAAATAACTTTCAAGTTTGAAATATCAAAACTAGCCACTTAAAAAGGCGGCAAGCTTCTCAAAAAATTATTTTGACGCTAAACAAAAAAGTTTGACGGAAAAAAGTTGCAAAAAACTAGATGTATATGGTATATTTCATATATATTGTATATATTACATATGCTATATATTATATAACATTAATTTTTTGACAACAACTATCCCGTTAGGTTTGGCTCTTATTCTTATTATTGAGAATTTCATATTGTATTTTGTTACTAACCTTATGGTGGCTTCTACAACCTTCTTTCGCCTCTACAACTACCCTACCCTCAGGATTTACGTATCTAAGAGGTCTTACCTAGGTCTCTGATTTGTTATCACCCCTTGACATTATTCTAGACAAAAATATATTTTTGTACCAGTGAAATTTACTTAGGGTTGAACACCTAAGATTGGTCAATTGATACTACACATTCTGGTATCAGAGCCAAACGTGGTAGGGATAAATACTGTTTATTAACTGTTTCTACTTCAATTTCTGTATAATTACACTGTTCACCACCTATTATGGCTGGTTATTGATATTATTATTGCCTTTGCTTACATGAATAATTGCTTATAATTGAGTTGTCTACATATGGGGTAAACCATAGGGGTAAAGAAATAATACAGAAAAATAATCAATTATAAGAATAACCAGTCACTTGGGTGGAGACTGAGATTAGATATAAGCAATTATTATGTAAGAAAATAGGCAACAATAATATTAATATCAAGCCATAATAGGCGGTGAGCAGTTTAATTATGTAGAAATTGAAGTAGAAACAGTTAATAAACATTATTTATCCCCACTAGGTTTGGCTCTGATACCAAAAGGCACGAAATTATTAGTAGATTTTAAGAGGGGGCATTAAGATGCAAGAACATAAATAATAAAAATTGTATTAACAAACAATTATTACAAAAACTGTATTTTGGTGTAAGATTAAATACATACACAAACAACGCTTATTGGAAACAATAAATTAGTGCTCCTGCTCATTAATTTATGTTGAAGAAAAAAGAAGAAAATATTTACAAAAGAGGAGAAAAAGAAGAAAGCTTTGTTTCACAAAACATGTTTTAGCTCTCAAATTGTAAGAGTTGTAAAACAAGTTCTGAGGAACAAATGGGAGAGGGCTACATATTTATAACCAAGGGAAGTGGAGTTCACCGGAAACGTATCACTTACCTGAACTATTCAATTCTACAAAAGTAAAAACATTTTACATGCCTACTGTTGTCTACTTTTGACTAAGAATAGTAAAAAACATAAATAGTTGCCTAATTATTCGACAACTAGTACAATGATTATAAAATGACAAATTACAAAGAATCTTGATAGATGACATCTTGATCTTCGTGCTCTGACAGTTGTTGTATTACTGGTGGAGATATTGTAATTGATCCTTGATATTTGTTATCTTGGATGGGGAAGTCATTGTTATTGCTTGTCCTTGAAAACTATTATGGCCTTTACATTATGTTTTGGTATCATAATATTTCTTCAAAATTATCTGATCCATTTTTACTTATCTTTGACTATGACTGTCTGCTGGAATATCATCAAGGTATTTCTTCAGATTTATTGATCCTTTTGATGTTGACATTTTGTTAAAGGAAAGTTATTTTTCTTTATTCACCATTACTGAGACTGGCATTATCAAGTGGGTTCTCCAATTGTTGAAGCGTGGTGTCTTTGGATGATTGGCCTTTTTTAAAATTTTGGTTTAATTGGGTGGTTTGACTCTTTTTCAGAATCAGTATTGTCTTGAATGAGGAGAAGCAATTTTTGCACTAACTCCTGCTTTAATTTGGATTTTGTTTTGTAGATTTTGATCTACCCTTCGAAGGGGGTTTGGATTTAAGTTTGGGTAAATTTGGACTGGATGATCTTATTTGTAGATCTGGGTCAATGGGTTCATTTATTTTAAATGGAGATTGAGTATAAGGATTTTTTGTCAATCTGAATTGTGGATGGTTGTTGGAAAAATCATGATTAATGGAGGTTATGATTTTTAGGATATCAAACTTGTCATCATTTAACGAGATATTGTCTGGTTAGAATTTCATCTTCAATTGAGTATTGCCATTTTAAAATCCAGGGTATTTTGAATTTACTTGTAAAATGAAGTATTTAGGGAAAAGAAATCTCAGTGGGTAAGGATTCGTATGTATCCAAAAATAAATTAAAACCCTGTTGGAAATCAATTGGAAATGATTGTAAGATAGGGCCATGGACTGATCCCCAACTTAAGATCCAATTTGGAAAATTAATTTTAAATTTTTTGTCAAAATTTATAAACCATGAATGGGAAAAATTATTATTTTGATGTAGGAAACCCATATGCCAACCATCAATATGGTCACAATAATTGTATTGCTTTTTATTTAAAAGTATTTTGAAATTTGAAGGATAGATTTCCCAATCCTCCATGGTCATGACTCTGAAAATGCTGAAGGCATGACATTGGATTTTTCCTTCAGAATTCTTTATTGGGCTAATATCAGCCGATTTTGTTTCTAAGAGAAAGCAATTGAGATTTTTGTCTCTATAACCAGGGTCGAAATGGAAATTTGGAAGGAATTGAGTCGAAATGGAAATGGAAATTTGCCAACCATCAATATAATCACTAGGATCTTTTAAATGAATATATAAGGGCTCAATATGAAAGAGATTTTTATTAGGGATTTTTCTAAAATATTGGGATGATTTTTTGGTGATTGGTTGATTGAATGATTTAGTATTAAAAGGTTGAGGAATTGAGTCAAATTGGTTGACCAATGATGATTGGAGATTAGGGGTCTGATTGACTCAAGTATTGTTGATCGGGCTTGGTCAGAAGTAGAAGACTCCTTTTTTATTTGGGCATTAAGGGCCAATTGTTGAATCGATGACTAATCTATTATTGTACCATTCATCATTTTTACATGATGTCTGAAAGTGACACTGATTCTTTTAGTTAGGGACTCTACTGCATGCCTATGACCTTTTTGAAATCCATCAGGCATAACAAAGAAAGTATCTTCTAGTATTAAAAATTCCTTTATTGTTTTATTTTGAAATTCAATTTTAAATATTGCTTGTTCGGAAAGGTTCACAGTTAAAATTTTTCTGTTATCATAACAGATTTCATTATTTTTGTGAAAACCTACTTTTTCACATTTTCCATACAATTAAATCAAGGTTGCGTTGAAATTATGCCCCAATCCAACTTCTTCTAAAATTTTGTTCAATTCATTAATCCAGTCATTTCTTGGATATTCAAATCCATTATGACCATAATCAATAGATGGAGATTTTGAACAAAAGGCGGCTGACTTGCCATTGAGTTTCTTGATTTTGAAAGAATTTTGATTAAGTATTCTATGTTCTACCTTTCCATATTCTAGTATGTCAAATTCTTTCGTTGCAAAATCTTGGAATGATTCCCTGCAAAATATTATAAGGAAGGGAGTAAGACATTTGATCATTAATATATTAAATATTGAAATAAAAAATGCTGAAAATGGGTTATTACTTGACAAAACTTTGTTTAGAATTAATTTCAAAACATGTTTCATAGATTTATTAATCAAAACAAATTGTATGAATTGATCAATTGTTCTAATAATGAAATAAAATTCATATCTTGGAGATCTAATTTTAGATTGGAATAATTTTATTTCTTTTGCCAAGATAACTTAACTAATTTTCTTTATTATCCTCGCAAACAATTTAAAGTGTTCCCAATATTGTTTAACATATTGGCTAAATCAATCAATCAAGAAATCAATAAGTTGATTAAAGAGTTGAATCATTATATTCTGAAATTTATTCAGAGCAAATCTAAGATCAAATGGTATTATTTTCCATTTATAATGATCAAATATAATCTCATACTTCTTAGTCTTATTTATCTCAATTTGCCAACATTCAGACTTTATGCTAAACTTAGAGGATACATCAAAATTTCTAAGTCTGTTGATTAAATCTCTTCTGTTTGATATTGAATATTTTATCCATTCCATAACATTTTTAAGGGGCTTACAATTAATTACTAAATAAGGAACTTCTCATTTAACGATTTTAACTTGATTTTGAAAAGAATACTATTTAATTTTGTCTTGTAGAAAATATAATTGTTTTTTCTTACAAGAAATTAAGTTTACGGACTAAAAAACATAATTTTGTTTCAAAGTCTTCAATTTCTTATTGTGAGAAAAAGAAAGAAATCTGAATTTTATGGGTTTATCCAAGGGATAAGTAAGTATCATATCATACTCTGTGATAAAAGGATACAACAGATAAATGAATGGTAAACCTAAAATAATTGTGTCAGTCATATTTTTTACTAAGACAAATGATGTTTTGAAACATACATTGTCTTGGCAAATATGGACTAAGAGTATTTTATAATTGATATGCGTACGAGTACTATTGGCAGAGGACAAAGATTTTTTATTTCTTGAAGTATTTGGTTGGAACTAGTCATTTTTGCATATAATTCAGATTTTCTCCTGAAACAACAAGAGCCATTGTTGTAAAATCAAAATCTTGAATAATTATTCCAATCATTATGTGCCATTTTTTGATTTTGATGTGATTAAGTATTTGGATTAAATTTTCATTGTCTTGAGAGTTAATAGGTTCTTCAATTTCATTATCAGAAACTAGTAATTTACTTGGTTTAATAAATTCTTATTTATTAATTAGATTTTCTATTTTTCAAAGGTCTAATTCTTCCTTTATTTCTGTGTTAGGATTTCTTAATTCTTTTATTCTATTTTAATATTTTTAATTTCTTTTTGAAGTCCTGTAAGGTAATTTCATTTTCTTTCCTTTTTATCCTATTGAATTTTTCAAGGGTTTATGAAAGACTTGCATATTATTATTAGACTTAATGTTTTCTTTCTTCAGAATTACCTTTTTAACTCTTTTAAGGTATTCTTTTTTTTATTCTGGATTTTTAATTTTGCAAATTAAATCGAACAAGAGGGTTTCTTGTTCTTCATTTTTATTTAAGACATTAATTTTTTGACAACATCTATCCCCACACCCCATAGTGATGTTAGGAGAATCAGTGTCAGAACTTGAGAATTGAGTTTCAGAGGATTCAGGGCTTTCATAATCTCCTAAATTTTCACTATTACTTTCATAATAATCTAGTATTTCTAATATTCTAAACAATTCCTGTTCATCTTCTTCAATAATTTTTAATTGATTAATTTTATTCTTAACTTGACAGGTGCTAGAAAGATGACCTTTCTAACCATATTTAAAACATGTAATATTGCTTTTATCAAATTTTTTATTAAACCTTTTTCTGGAATATATTTTATTCCTAGAGAAACTTTTATCAAAATTTTTATTCTTAGAAAAGTTTTGATCAAAACTTTTATTCTTATGTTTGTGGTATTTTCCTATAGGGCTTGTGAGACCTTCTAGAGATTAAGTGGGAATTATTCCTATTTTTTGTGAATGGAAAATAGAGGGTAAACCATATTACTCACAAAAATTTCTTAATTCATATTTAGCCGTTTTACTTTATTTTTTAATTTGTTTGTTGATTTTCATGTTAACACAAATTTTTAATCCTTCCTTTTATATTATAGTAATTATTGTTCCATAGGTTATACTATCATAATCTATATCACCTAGGTCATTAATAAGGATTGTTCTTATTTTGTGTGCAAATAGATTGGGTAATTAATAAATTTTTAAAAAGGGTTGATTGCTATTATTCGTTGACATAACTCCGGATAAGAATATATTTTCATATCAACTAAAATCACTTAACGTTGGACATCTAAGATTTGTTAATTAATCATGAATATGCGAAGGAATATTACTTGGCGTACCAATGAAATATTCAATTATTGTATAAAATAGTGTATTAATTCCACCAGGTATTGTTTTCTGATTTTCTCTAATAATTAGGTTTCCTACAGCATCAATTTTTACTGCTGAAAGAATGGCAATTTTGGATTCTTCTGTGAGATATTTTTTTCCACCAGGAATGGAGCACCCTGTGAATCCTGTGACTAGAAGATTTATTACTTCTTCATGAAGTAAATTGTGGGTGGTAATATAGCTGTTAGCTGCCATTGCCATGTGTTGTAATTTATTGAGAATTTTCTATTCAGAAAGTCTATCAATATTCAATTCATATAATTTTTCTGCAGAAACAGAAATTTGATTAACAAGAGAAGACTTAGTAATTTGAATGTCAGGAGGCATAGGTTTCTTATGCCATTTCCTTTCTAATTTATTAATTTCTAAATTCTTAAATGTTTTTTCAATATTGTTAATATATTAAAATTCACTTACTGTGGATGATTCATATGTTGATTCTGACCTATGACTTTCAGAATCAGAATGATCTTTTTGGTTAATTACTTTGAATTCTTAAAATATTTCACCAATTTTTTCAGACTTAGATTCTGAACTACTGTCTTGATTATTAATCTTAACGGAAGAAGATGACTCAATAGATTTATTCTTTAATTCATTAATCATTTTATCAATCTTTTTATTAATTGAAATAATTTTTAAAGTGGTTTTATCTGAAAGATTTATTAAAGGTTTTTCTTTCAAGGATTCATTATGTTTAGGTTCATTAAGAAGATCAACCTTATTCTCAATTTTGTCTAATTGTTTACCTATTGTAATTAGACTATGGTTAGTATAATTGAGTCGTTCAACTTTTTTTTGTTTGGTTCTTCTTCCTTTGCACTTTTGAAAGGAGAAGTAGTGATTAATGAATTTTTATGATTAATCATGATTTTTTCTCGGGAGGATGACTAGTAGATACTACACTAAAGTCTTCCTTAACCCATTTATACTTTGAAATTACTTTGATATATTTCTCATAAATATCTTCAATATAATCAATGAAAAATATATCAATTTTAAATTCTTGCAAGAATGACTTCCATTTAGCAAGTATGATTTTTCTTTGATCCATATTATATGAATCTCTAAACCTATTACATCCATCTAGATTGGCTGGGTCATTATTGTGTTGGGATATACCTTCCCAATCTAGTTTATATTCTTGACTCGGGGTTCCTATATTCAGGACCAAGAGTTGAAGATTAAAAGAATGAAGGATTCCTTGAAAATCTGATCCAGTGGGAGCTTCAACTTTTTCAGATTGATCAGACTTATTATCAAAAACTGGCTAGCTAACTTGAGAACTCGTGGCTATGCCTTTAGGTCTAAATTTTTTATTTTGTAAATTTTGTAATTCTTGTTCTAATTGTTGAATCCTAAGATTTTGATTATTATTAATGGATGATTCATAAAATGAATTCCTGGGGGTACTAGACTGGCTATACTCCCTAATTTAAGGACTAGAACTAGAAGATGATTGAAAGTTAATCTTTACAGTACCATCCATGTACTGCTGGATGTAATCTACATCTTCAATTGGTCTTTGGTATCAGAAACTGAAGTAGAAGCAGAAAATGAACAGTAATTATCCCCACTAGGTTTGGCTCTTATACCAAAAGACGTGAAATAAACAGTAATTTTAAGAGGGGGTATTAAGATGCAAGAAGATAAATAGTAAAAACTGTATTAACAAACAATTATTACAAAAACTATATTTTGGTGTAAGATTAAATACTTATACAAACAGTGTTTATTGGCAACAATAAATTACTGCTCTCGCTTACTAATTTATGTTGAAGAAAAAAGAAGAAAAGATTTACAAAAGTAGAGAAGAAAAAGAAAACTTTGTTTCACAAAACAAGTTTTAGCTCTCAAATAGTAAGAGTTGTAAAATGAATTCTGAGGAACATATGAGAAAGCGTTAAAAGTGGAGTTCACTGGGAACCCATCACTTACCTGAACTATTCTATTCTATAAAAGTAAAAATATTTTACATTTCTACTCTTGTTTACTTTTGACTAAGAATATTAAAAAGCATAAATAGTTGCCTAATCATTTGACAACTAGTACAATTATTATAGAAAATGAAAAATTACAAAGATTCCTTGATAACTGTAATCTTGGATTCTTGCATTTTCATCATTGTGTCTTGAAAAAAGTCATTGTGACTATTGTTGCTTTATTTCGGTAGAGCCACTATTGTTGTTACTTGATAGTTGATATATTTGATTTTAGTATCTTCATTAATGTTATCTTGAAAGTCATTGTGACTTTTCCAGAGTCATTGTGGCTATTGATTGTTGGGTATCATTATAGCCGTTGCATTGGATGACTATTATGATATATCTTCAAGATTACTTGATTCTTTGATTTTGATTATTCCAAATATTGGCATTTTGCCAAAGGTGAATTATTTATCTTTATTACTGAGACTGATGTGGTCAAATAGATTCTTCAATTATTGCAGAGTAACTTTTTTGGATGATTGGTAACTTGACTCTATGAATAGTTTAAAGTCAGATTCATTTTTGTTCTCCAAAAGGAGAAGCATTTTTTGGATTAATTCTTTCTCCAATTCGGATTTAGGCTTGATGGCCTTTGATTTACAAAACAAGTTTTGATTTGAGTTTTGAGGAATTTAAAGTTGATAAGTTTATTTGTGGAGTTAGGTTAATTGGCTCATTAATTTTTAATGAAGCTTGGGTAAAAAAAATTTCAAGCCTCAAATTAGGATGAACACTCGTAAAATAAATAATTGATGCAATAATTTTTTGGGTATTTAATTTATCCCACCACTTGATATAGTATTCTTTGGTGAGGACTCCATTTTTAGCCAAGTATTTCCATTTCAAAATATAATTTTGTATTTTTTTTGAAAACCAAAGTATTTGGGGAAATGAGGCCTCAATTGATGAGGGGCTTGTAACCTTTGAAAATAAATTGGAATATTGTTGTAAATCAATTGAAAAAAGTTCTAAGGTAAGACCATGACTGAACCACCATTTTGAGAACCGCTTTGGAATATCAATTTTGGAATTGTTATCAAAATTTAAAAACCAAAAGTGAGAAAAGTCACGACTTTGATGCTAGAAAATCTTGTGTCATGCATCAATATAGTTAAAATAATTATTATTTTTATTTAAAAGTATTTTGAAACTTGAAGAATGGATTTTCCAAACTTTTATAGTTATGATCCTGAGGATAGAGAACGAGTGGTAAGTGATTCTTTCCTCAGAATTTTTGAGTGGACTAATTTTTATAGATTTCGTTTCTTAGAGGATATCTCTGTAGAAACTGAGATTTTTGTTATTGTGTCTAGGGACATCATAGAATTTGGGAATGAAATAGGCTTTAATGATTTGTGCTAGATTTTTCAGTTGAGCAAATGGAGGCTTAATATGAAAGAGATTATGATAAATTGGTTGGTCAAGTAATTGAGCATTAACAGATTGAGTATTTGAAAATGGGTCAAATTGTGGGACCAGGGTTAGTTGGTAATCGGGTCTGATGGACCCAAGTATTGTTGATTGGGCTTGGTATAGATTAGAAGACTCCTCTTTGATCTAGGCCTTAAGGGCCAACTGTTGGGTCGAAAACTCTTTTATTTTAAAGCCATTCATCACATGATTTCTAAAAGTGATAATAATTCATTTTATTAAGGATTTCCCAGCATGCATACAATATTTTTGAAATTTGTCAATCATGATGAAGAAAACTTCTTTTAATACCAAAAATTCTTTTATTGTTGTAAATTTAAATTTTAAAATTTCTTGTCCTAAAAGGTTCACGGTTGAAATTTTTCTGTTATCATAACAAATTTTATTATTCTTGTGAAAATCTATTTTTCCATTTTTCTCATAACATTGAATTAAGGTTGCACTGAAATCATCCCTTAATGCAACATTTTCTAAAAGAAATTCTAAATCATTAATCCAGTCATTTTTTTAGATATTCAAATCTATCATGACCATAACTAATGAATGAGAGTTTTGAGCAAAAGACGATTGTCTTGCCATTGAGCTTCTTGATTTTAAAACAATTTTGATTAAATACTGTGGCCTTTACTTTCCCATATTCTAGTAAGCCAGGATTCTCAAATTGCCCTGTTGCAGAAGCTTGGTATGATTTCCTATAAAAGATTACAAGTAAGGGGGTCATGAATTTAATTATTAATACATTGGATAAATTAAATATTGAAATCAAAATTGCTATAAATAGAATGTTACTTGACAAAACTTTGTTTGGAAGGAATCTTGAAACATGTTTTGCAGATTCATAATTAATTAAAACAAATTTTTGATTTAATAAGACAAATTTTATGAAATAAATTTCAAATTCTAGAAATCTATTTTTTGATTGACATAATTTGATTCTTTTTGCAAAAAGATAACTAAAATATTTTGTTTTATTATTTTAGCAAACAATTCAAAGTATCTCCAGTATTATTTGTCATATTTAAAAGAAATATTATTAATGTAAACAATCAAGAAATTCAACCAGTATTGTTTACTAAGAATGTAGTCAATTAAGAATTGATTAAAGAATTCAATCATTATATTCTGAAATTTACTTGGAGCAAATTTAAGATCAAATAGTATTCTTTTCCATTTATAATGATCAAATATAATTTTATATTTCTCAATCTTATTTATCTGAATTTGCCATAATCCAAATTTTATGTCAAACTTAAAGAATGCAACAGCTTCTCTAAATCTATTGATTAAGTCCCTTTTGTTTGTTATTGGATATTTTATCCATTCCAAAACATCACTAAAGGGCTTGTAATTGATTACTAAACGAATAACTCTTCGTTCAAAGATTTGATTTTGAAGAACAAGATCTTGAAGCTGTTCTTCAATCCTTTAAGATTTAAAAAGAGAATTCTGTTTTAAAGCTTTTAACTTCTTATTGTGAGAAAAAGAAAAAAATTTGAATTTAACAGGTTCGTCCATAGGATAAGTAATTATCCGATCATACTCTATTGTAAAATGATACAATAAAGAAATGAATGGTAAACCTATAATTATTTTATCAATCATATTTTTTATTAAGACAAACGATGTTTTAAAACGTACATTGTCTTGACAAATATGAATTTTGGGTCTTTAATATTTGATATGTATATGAGTATCATTGGCAGAAGACAAATATTCTATTATATTCTTGAAGTACTTGGGAGGAAATAGTCATTACTGCATACAATTCAAATCTATTCTTGAATCAACAAGAGCCAATGTTGTGAAATCAAATTCTTGAATTATTATTCTGACTTTTATACACAATTTCTTGATTTTGATATGATTAAGTATTTGGATGAAATTATCATTATTTTGATTGTTGATAATAGGTTCTTCAACCTTATTAATTGAAATTGGGAATCTACTAAATTCTCCTAGTTTACTAGATTCATGAATTTTAATTAAACTTTTCATTCTTTTTCTATTTTAATATTTTTAATTTCTTTCTGAAGTTCATGTAGGATAACTTCTTTTTCTTCCCTTTACCCTTATTGAATTTTTTAAGAGTTTGTGAAAGGCTTGCGATATTGTTAGACTTAGTATTTTATTTTAAAATTACTTTTCTAAATCTTTCTAGGTATTCTAAATTTTTAATTTTGTTAATTAAATCCAACAAGAGATTTTTTTTATAAATTTTTTATTGAATTTTCCTCCAGAATAATATTTATTCTTAGAGAAGCGTTTGTCAAAATTTTATACTTTGAAAAATATTGGTTAAATATTTTATGTTTATTTTTGTGGTATTTCCTCCTATCAGGCTTGTGAGACCTTCTAGGGTTTGAATCTAATAGGGGGTAAACCATACTGCTCACAAGAATTGCCTAATTCATATTCTATAGTTTTATTTTCATTATTGATGCACATTCCAAAATCTTCATTTTGTATTGTAATAATAATTGTACCATAGGTAAGATTATCATAGTCTATGTTTCCTAGGTTATTAATAAGGACTACTCATATTTTGTGTGTGTACAAATTGGATAATTTATTAATAAATTTTTCTTTCCAGGAGGGCTGATTGTTATCATCCCTTGACATTATTTTGGAAAAAATATATTTTTGTACCAGTGGAATTTACTTAGGGTTCGACACCTAAGATTGGTCAATTGATTATGTATACGTGAAGTAATATTACTTGGTATTTCAATGAAGTATTTAACTATTGTGTAGAGAAGTGTATTGGTGACATAAGGTATTGTTTCCTAATTTTCTCTAATAATTAGTGTTCTTTCAACATTAATCTTTACTGCTGAAAGGATGATATTTTTGGATTCTTTTGTGAGATATTTTCCCACCAGAAACGTAGCATTCCTGTGAATCATGTGACTAAAAGATTGGTTACCTCATTGTGAAGTAAATTGTGTGTGGTAATGTAGCTGTTAGCTATCATTGCCATGTGTTGAATTTTATTGAGTACTTCATGCTCAGAAAGTCCATCAACATTCCATTTGTGCAATTTATCTGCAGAAACAGAAAATTGGTTAACTAAAGAATTATCAGTAATGCGAATGTTAGGAGGAATATGCCTTTTAAGCCATTTCCTTTCTAATTTATTAACTTCTAAATTTTTAAATTTATCTTCAATATTGGTAATGTTTGAATTTACCTATTGTGGCTGACTCAAAGGTAGATTTGAACCTATGACTTTCTGAATCTGAATTACCGTATTTAATAATTACTTTCAATTCTTGAAGTATTTTATCAAATTTTTCAGATTCAATTTCAAATCGTGAAAGACTGTTAAGCTTATCAGATGAAGATGATTCAATAGATTTATACGTCACTTATTGAATCTGTTTATTAAGAGAAATGATATTTAAAGTGATTTTATATGAAAGATCTATTAAAGATTTTTCTTTCAGAGTTTCATTAGATTCATGAAGATCTTCAACCATATTCTCGATTTTGTCTAATTGTTTTCCTATTATAATGAGATTTTTGATTGGTATGATTGAGTTGTTCAACCAATTTTTTATTAGGTTCTTCTTCCTTTGCAATCTTGATAGGGGAATTAGTGATTAAAATTTTTTTATGGTTAAGGTCCTTAACAGAGGATGATTCATTAACGTTTGAAGATTTATCAATTGTGAGAGATTCGTAGGTTGATTCTAACCTATGGCTTTCTAAATTTAAACTACTGTACTCTAATTCTTGAAGTTTATTATTAGTAAGGTTTTCAAATTATGAATAATTATTTTAGTTATCAATCATACCAGAATAAGATGATTCATTAGTTTTTAAATTATTTAATGTTTTTTCAATATTGGAAGATTCATTAATTTTGGAAGATTCATAGGTGGATTCTAACCAATTAATATCTAATTCAGAGATACTGTCATGGTCAATAATCTTGACACATGTTTTAATTTCTAAATCTTTGGATGGTTTCTTAATACTATTTGAAGGTTCATCGATTGTGGGTGATTCATAGGATTCTGATCTATAGGATTCTTCAATTTTTTTATTGGAAGAATTATGAATTATGGATGGCTCATAGGTAGATTCTAACATATGGCTATCTGATTCTGAGACATTGGCTTTTAAAGATTTGAACCATCTAAGTATTTTTTCATCTGGAGTTTTCCCATAATGAATTTGGAAAGGTTCAATGAAATCTTTTTTAGGTTGAGAATTTTCTTGATTAATTAGAATTTTTTCAGGTGATGGATAACTAACTGTTACCACACTGGAATCTTCCTTAACCCATTTAGATTTGTGAATTACTTTAATATTTTTCTCATAAATATGTTAACTTTGTATTTTTACATGAATGATTTACATTCAGTAAGTATGATTTTTCTTTGATCCATATTATATGAATCTCTGAACCTATTACGTCTATCTAGATTGGCTAGGTCATTATTGTGTTCATTTTGACTTTCTCAATCTCTTTATATTATTGGTTCAGGATATCTGGATTCAAATTTTTTGAATTTCTTAATTGTTGTTCTAATTTTTGAATCCTAAAATTTTGATTGTTAGTATATAATTCAGGAAAGGAACTACTAGGGGTACTAGACTGACTATACTCCCTAATTTGAGAATTAAAGGATTGGTAATTAATTTTATTAGATTGTTTATTATTAAGGTTTGTCTGACTTCCTTGTGGACTTATTCCTTTAGGTTCTAGACTTTTAATTTTTAAATTTTTTAATTCTTTTTCTATTCAAATCCTGATATCTTGATCATTATTAATAGTTTATCTAAAAGAGGATTTAAAATTTATATATTTATTGGGGATTTCGGGTATATCCCATACCTCATGATCTACTTGATCATCTCTAAAGTATTCAGAATGATCTTCTAGATCATCTGGAAGGTATTCAAAATATTTATGATCTACTTGATAATCTGCTAATTCAAAATGTTCTTCATCCATTATATCGGGTATTGAAGACATTATAGACCCAATGCTACCAAAAGAACTACTTCTAAATAATCTACTCATGACTCAAGAAACTAAATTATTTTTATGATTGAAAATTTCATACTATATTTTTGTTACTAACCTTGTGGTGATTTCTACAACCTCTTATTAGGCTTCAATCTTCTCCCTTTTGCCTCTACAACCACCTTACCCTCAGGATTTATGTATCTAAGAGGTCTTACCTAGGTCCCTGGAGTTATCACAATAGAAGCTGATATGTCAGCCTTTGATAAATAGATTCACTGATTAAATAAACAAATAATATGGAGAAATAATAAGAATAACCAGCCGTGGAGAGTGAGATTAAATAAAAGTAATTATTCATGTAAGAAAATAAGCAAACAATATCAACAATATAATCAGCCATAACAGGCGGTGAACAGTTTAATTAAGCAAAAATTGAAGTAGAAACAGTAATTATCCCACCAGGTTTGGCTCTTATACCAAAAGGTGTGGAATTATCAATAATTTCGAGAGTGGGTATTATGATAATTCCCTGCATTTTGGTATTAGAGCCAAATTTGGTGGGGACAAATACTGCTTATTAACTGTTTCTACTTCAATTTTTTGCCTAATTATACTGTTCACCACCTATTGTGGCTGGTTATTCTTATAATTGATTATTTCTATGTATTATTTGTTTATCTAATATATCTGTTTATCAGAGGCTGACATCTCAGCTTCTATTTGGTTAGCTTATGGGATCTAGGTAAGACATCTTAGATACTAAATCTTGAGGGTATGGTAGTTGTAGAGGTGAAAGGGAGAAGAGTGAAGCCTAATAGGAGGTTGTAGAAGTCACCACAAGGTTAGTAACAAAATACAATATGAAATTGTCAATAATAACAATATTTGAGTTAGTTGAGCCATGAGTAGATTATTTAGAAGTAATTCTTCTAGTGGTAATAGGTCTACAATAACCTCAATACCTGACATAATAAATGATGAATATATTGAATTAGCAGATGATCAAGTAGATCATAGGGTATGGAATATACCTAAAGTTTCCAATAAAAATATTTATAAATCAACATGGTATGTTACTTCCTTCAGGCCTCAGCATTATGTAAAAACAATTGAAAAAAATATATGGGCATAGGAAATAGTATGAAACTTGTCAATTACTTTCCTCTGATGTAATAAAGTATCATATTCAAGAAAGATATAATTTCCTTCATTTTGGTTGTCCAGATTAGAGTGAAATGACTCACAAGAAAAGGCTAATACCTTTGTCTTACTAGCCTTGCGAGATGCAAGATTTATAAATTTTAATGATAGTATTTTAGGATTAATTGAATCATCAATCTGTAATGGTCCAATCCATTTTGATTACTTTCCAGATATGTCTGTTAGTTTAGCGGATCCTCATATTTTAAAATTTTTAACTTAGAATATTAAAACTAGTTGTTATCAAGTCCTAGAAGGCACCCAACCCCTAGCTTTAATCCTTAGAATTCATTACAAAGTAACCAAAACAAATATGAATTTTCAAGTTATCAATAGAAGTCCAAAGAATCAAACCCTATTGATACAATCTAGTCAAAGTAATGCCAATATTATAGTTCCTAAAATAATTAGATAGTCTGATATTAATTTACCTTCAAATTGGCTTTTAACTAATGAAAGTCAACCTACTCCAATTCAAAGACCAATTGAAGATGTAGATTACATCTAGCAGTACATAGATGGTACTGTGAAGATTTACTTTCAAAGGCCACGAAACTAAAATCCAAATTGGAGAAAAAAAATAATTCAAAAATGCTTCTCTTTTTAGAAGGTAATAATGAATATGATTCTGAATCATCTACAGAGTCAAGTCGCAAAATTAAACAAAAAGAACAATCATCCAGAAATTATTACTCCTCAGCAATTGAAAGACCCATTCAATTGATATCAAAGAGTTCAGGTAAGTGAACAAAATATTTCATCCTAGGCACAATGCCAAAATCAAAGAGTTCAGGTAAGTGATGGGTTCCCGGTGAACTCCACTTTCCTTAGATATAAATAGGTAGCTCTCTCTCATTTGTTCCTTAGAACTCATTTTATAACTCTTAACTGTTTGAGAGCTAAAATTTATTTTGTGAAACAAAGCCTTCTTCTTCTGCACCTCTTTTGTAAATATTTTCTTCTTCTTTCTTCAAAATAAATTATTGAGCGACAACACTAATTTATTGTTTCCAATAAACGTTGTACACCATAATATAGTTTTTGTAATTATTGTTTGTTAATACAATTTTTACTGTTTATCTTCTTGCATCTTAATACCCCCTCTCTCAAGTACTGTTAATTCTACACCTTTTGGTATCAGAGCCAAAAATGAAAATTTTAGATTCTTCTGTGAGATGTTTTTCCCACCAGGAATGGAGCATTCCTGTGAATCCTGTGACTAGAAGATTTATTACTTCTTCATGAAATAAATTATGGGTGGTAATGTAGTTGTTAGATACCATTTTCATGTGTTGTAATTTATTGAGAACTTCCTGTTCAGAAAGTCCATCAATGTTTCATTCATATAATTTTTCTGCAAAAACATAAATTTGATTAACAAGAGAACACTCAATAATTTGAATGTTAGGAGGCATAGGTTTCTTATGCCGTTTTCTTTCTAATTTATTAAATTCTAAATTCTTAAATATTTTTCAATATTGTTAATATTTGAAAATTTACTTATTGTGGATGATTCATAGGTTGATTCTGACCTATGACTTTCTGAATCAGAATTATCATTTTGGTTAATTACTTTCAATTCTTGAAATATTTCACCAATTTTTTCA